>JAOTQP010001122.1:106386-207727 GCA_026413545.1 Cichladusa arquata
ACACCCCAGAACACTGAAATGCTGGGGGTGACCAAAGGTTCCTTTACTTGAGCTTGGTGCACAGGAGAAACCCCAGCCTGATATTCTCAAGAGGTCAAAATGACACAAAATTTTACTGACAAAGTATAAAAAATCAAGGGACTTTGGAAAAGGATTTAATACAACATCAAATTCAACATAAAACACTTATCATAGCAGGAACTTCATTAACTTAGCCCATTTAACCTTAGAAATCCTTAAACACTTCAGTTGTTGAGATACCCAAAACTGTTCCCTATAAAGAGCATTAGGAGAGGAGAGACAGAAAGACAGAAGCTCTATAGAAAGACACACACATGGCTACCAACTCCTCGGGTTCCAGTGTGGGTGAGACACAGACCCCAGCAGAAGGCAGGGTACAGACCATGGGCTCAGCGCCTGCTCCGTGTTTTGAGCCCCTGGACCTTCGTGGGCCTCCCCCCAGGTGGGACTTGTGATTGCTCAGGCAATCAGAGCCTGGGTCAGCACCAGCCCACTGTGTGACTGACTGACAGCTCATCCTGAGGTGTCTGGGACATTGATCACATCCAGCCTCTGACAGTGACCATGGTGACACTGCAGAACCTCATGGAACCACGGGGCAGTTGTGACAATGCAGGTCCATGGACACCCTGGTTACACTGAGGAGCCCCGTGGAACAAAAGAGACCATTGTGACACTCTGGCCCCTCATGGAATCAGGGGGACCATTGGGAAACTCAGGACCCCTATGGAACCACGGGCCAAGGATCAAGCAGTGGGGTCCATAGAACCAAGGAGCCATTGTGACACTGAAACAGGTGGAATCAAAATTAGAATAAAGCATTAAGGGTAAAACTATAGGAGGATGCTTTAACCAGAAGGGGGCTGACAAGACTCTATGAGTGCTTAACATTTACTGTCTTTGCAAAAACAGGAGGACAGAGCAAGGCTTCAAGATAAGATTGAGTGCCAAGAATGTTCAAACAGGATGGAAAAGTGAGGCCCCTTCCAGATAAGGGGGATTCCTTAGACCCCTGAGCCAGCAAAAACTGGTATCAAGGTCTGGAAAGCGACAAAAGACTAATATGCAAAGAAGGACAAGTGAAAAGTTCAACTGAGAAGAAGACTGTTTATGTCATCGCAAAGACCCCAGACGACCACCCGAGTGACCAACAAGGAGCAGTGCCCAGTCACAAAGAGGTGTGGAGCTAATGTTAATATGAAGCGAGGAGAGGCGGGGTGAGGAAATGAATATGTATTAAGTGCATTGTGCAATTCTAGTTTGTAGGGAACAAAAAGAGAGGCACAGGTCGCCAAAGGTGTGCATGTTTTTGGAGGAGCTATACCCCATGCACAGCAGTGCTGTATAAAATACATAACTGTAACTTATTTTGTAGGTTATAAAGTTTTTCCGTGCATCAATGTGGGTGACCCCTCTGCTCCCCTGAGATTTTGGGGTGCCCCCTTTCCCCCCACCCCCGCTAGAGCTGGAGCTGGTGTAGAACGCTTTCTTCACCGACCCCACAGATGAAAGTGCCTGCACTACATCCTCTCCTGAGGTAACCTGGGGGTCCCTCCACCACTGGGGCTCTCACCTGGAGTTTTGAATGTTGGGTGGCCCCTGATAGCACCCCTTCCCCAACGGAGGGTCTTCTGTGTCCACGTCAACTGGGAGGATGCAACGCTTGCCATCATCGTCTTCCAGCCTTTCAAAGTGAGTCGGGACACTTGAGTGCCCCAAACACCATGTGAATATCACCAAAAATCGTCTGGATATCCCCAAAAATCATCTGGGTACACCTGGGTACCACCAAAAATATCCTGGATCACCCCCAAAATCACCTGGATACACCTGGGCACCCCTTGGATACCTGGATGGCCAGAAATCCCTGGGCCCCCCCAAAACTGGTGTCCCAAAAGGCATCATTGCTTTGACTGGGTAGACCTGGTGTCCCGAAATCCCTTTTGACTTTAATGGCTAGGCCTAATGTTTCTAAATTCCTATTGCCTTCAATAGGCTCCCGTTGATCTTCATTTATTTCTACTAATCCTACCCAGTGGTCCCACTTTTGCCCCAGTGTTTCCAGAAATCCCAGTGGCCACCTTAGCCACATCCAGTGCTACCAGTTTAACCAGTAAACCTCCCCAACCAAACCCTATTGTTATATATGTGATTTGTGCTAATTAAATTGTACCAATATTGGCAAAATTGTGGCATAATAATTAATCAAAAATTGTATTTAATTGCTATAAAGCAAAAAGAGATAAAGAAAATGGTTAAACAAAGCAGAAAAATCATCTGCCAGATGTTAGGTGGGAGGCAGGATAGGAAGGGTATAGGTCTAAGAACAGCATCTAGAAATAGGTTTTCGACCTTGAACTGGGCCAAATTGGGATGATTCCAAACCACTGGACACTGGACTAAGGCCTGTTTTGGGGACATATATTTAATTATGTAACTTTTAGCTCAGTGCGCCTGCGCTACCTGAGAGGTCACACAGCGAACACTGAGGAAGACCCAGAGCCTTCATCGGAAACAAGACCCCCGAAAGGAGGAGAGACCCCCGACCTCTGGTGACGCATGCGCAACACAACACAGTGACGTAGATTTTAGGAATAGAAACGAGGAGGAGCTTTCTAGAAGATTCTGTATTAATATGCATTAGTAAACAGTATATAAGTGAGATTTTAGCTTGACTGATTTGGTACGGTGTGAGAGGAAGGGTCCCACCCATACCCCCGGTCAGTTTTGCTTATGCTTTATTTGAATCTCAAACCTCAGTTATATTAAATTACTCACTGCCAAATTTTGTATCTATGTAACTAATATACTTTGATTGTATTTATTTATATACAATTGCTGTTATTAATAAATTGCTGCTAAATTTAACTTTTTTGTTTGATTAATTGGACAAAAACGAACATATCCAAAATATCCATTCATAACACTACCAATACCCCAACACAGCTGGTGGGGGGAAGAGGACAAGGCACAAGCTCCATCTTAAACACTGGCGTTTTCAAGTACAAATTTTTTTTTAAATCCAAGTGGAGAATCTACCTTTTCCTATACTTGTGACTAGGGAGATCATAATGATCCTATACCATGACAATCAGTAATGACCAGATTACCAGAGTTCACACTTGCAGAATAAATGACACTACTTCAAAAACACCTTTGGACAAAGTGTTTCTTTACACTCCTACTGATTAAATTTGTTTAAGCTAATATACTTGCTTAAAAATGTATCAATTCAAAAAATGACAATACTTTCATCACCTCAGAAATGCATGTTAAAAGTTAACTTCAGAAAATTACTTAAAGTAACCTGTGGCCAGAAACTTGTCATCAAATGGTTTTATGGCAGAAGTTAAAGTCAGTTTCAGAGCAGAAACACCAGACAAAGAAGCATCTAATATTAAGAACAGATATTACTTGTATCCATCAATTTAAATACTTAATTCAGAAAGTGCTATGAAAAGCATAGCTTAGCTCATAAATAAGTTATCTGGATAGATAATCAAGTAACAGATATACTCTATGCCTAAGATAGTGAGGTTCAGACCTCATCTTGCTTTCAGACGTCAACAGTACAAGCCTTAAGCTGATGTAGTTTTCAACTGGTGTCAGCACTAGAAACTCTGCTTGTCAGAAACATGACTAGCAGTGCTACTATTCAGATATTTGCAAGATTATATTTCACACATTAGAAAAATAGCTCTCAAAGAGTTAAGGAGACAAAAATAATGAAAATGCAGACTCACTCATATTTAGTAACTACCAACTTGACATCCACCATTAACTGACATCTAAACTGAAAACAAGGACAGACTAATCCTGTCTTTAACCACAAAAGAAAACTAAAACCTCCTTATGGAAAGTAAAAATAAGGGGCAGCATTATTAACATAATGCACTTTTTGTCCCCTCTAAATAAACATGTCAAATTGCAAGTTCTGATGTTTTATTCAAATGTATGCATACTTAGCTGGAAGATGCAGTAACTGCATTAGTTATTAGATCCCAGACTAGTATGAGCTTTGTCCTAGAGCATGCTGAATATTTTCCAATTTCTCGTGGAGAAAAAGATCATAAAACCACAGAATTGTTCAGGCTGGAAAACTCCTCCATGATCAGGGCACTGCCAAGTCCATCACTAACCCATGTCCCCAAGTGCCACATCCACAGAGCTTTTAAATCCCTGTAGGGATGGGGACCCACCACTGCCCTGGGCAGCTGTGACAGGGCTGAACAGCCCTTTCAGTGAAGAAATTCCCAAGATCCAACTTAAACCACCCCAGTGCAACTTGAGGCCATTTCCTCTCATCCTGTCCCTTGTTCCCTGCTAGCAGAGCCCACCTGGCTCCACCCTCCTGTCAGGGAGTTGTAGAGACTGACAAGGTCACTCCTGAGCCTCCTTTTCTCCAGGCTGAGCCCCCCTACAGCTGCTCCTTACCAGCCTTGTGCTCCAGCCCCTTCCCCAGCTCTGCTGCCCTTCTCTGGACATGCTCCAGCCCTTCAGTGATTTTCTTGGCATGAGGGGCCTAAAACTGAACCCAGGATGTGTAATGCCTCAGCAGTGCCCAGCACAGGGGACAGTCACTGCCCTGCTGCAGCCGGCCACATTGTGGCTGCTACAGGCCAGGTGCCATTGGCCTTCTTGGAGACCTGGGCACACCTGGGCTCATGTTCAGATGCTGTTGACCAGGACCACCAGGTCCTTCTCCACCAGGCAGCTTTCCAGCCACTCTGCCCCAAGCCTCCCAAGTGTTTCATGGTGTTGGTATGACCCAAATGTCAGACACCTTCCAAGCACAAACTTAAGTCAAGATTTCTAGAAAAAGAACATTGCTTAACATAATAGTAGACACTACTGCTAGTTCCAGATAAATCAGTAAGACCACTGAATTATATCAAGCCAGGTGTAATACTAAGAGGATCTGTAGACACTACAATGAAGTAATTCTGCTCAGGATGTCCAGGTTCATTTGGAAAAACACTAGGCAAACATATAAACAACCATCATAGTTAACAAAATACCCAATGCACCACTTTTTCTCCACTTCAGCTTACTGTCAGACTGCTGCATCAGCACTAAAAGCCTCCAAAAACACTTCTGCTTACAGAAAAAAGGTTACTTGACTGGACAGACGTTTTGCTAAATTAGAATTGTAATTTACATTGAGAAATTACATATTCGAGTAGTGTGTTGTTTGACTACTCTTTCGAAGTTACTTTTGCATTTTCTTCAAAGATTGCTCTAGGAAAAACTTCTTGGTTTACAGGATTTCCCCCTTAGCTTTAATAAAGATGGTCTTTTGTGGCAGGCAGTGCACTTAACCAAGCACCTTTCACAGAAACAGTAGCCAAGTTTACCCTTGTTGGGAACACTTAGCTACTAAGTCTTTCCGAAAAAAACAGTGAAAGGGTGTTTTTCCACATGAACCTGAACATCCTGAGCAGAATTACTTCATTGCAGTGTCTACAGACCCTCTTAGTCAATACGTTTTTACAAATATTTTATTGAGACCTATCAGAGTGCAACAGGTCTGCCTCACAGCCCAGTGAGATGTCAAGGCATGCAGTGTGCAGGCTGCTGGAGAAGGAACTTGAGAGTACAAGAACTGCTATCTTGGCATGTAAGGACAGCAAAAAAGGACACAGGACATGTCACTCTGCCTGGATCACACTGCTATGATCACCACTAGGGTAAAGGACACGTGTAGAGAACACTCAATCACAATCACAATTAGTAGTGCAAACACTACCACTCCCTCCATCCCAAGATACATGTAAACAGTCACGGCAAAAAATGTAGCTAAAAGAATGTCTTGAAAGTACTTACTCTCTGGCAGATTTAATTTTAGGGGGACAGCTGACTTAAATCCTTTCCAAGCTGAGAAAAGATTCCAAGCTCCTGCTGAGGAATACACCTACTGAACCCATGAGAAAGCCTGAGTCTGGTACGTGGTCCAAATGAAGAAAAGCTATCAACTGAAAAGTGGTTCAGTATTTCAATTCAAACACTTCTGACTCCACAGATAACAAAACAATCCAGTGATCCTACAGAAAGTATCATACACTTCTCCTGGTTCCCACCACCTTCAACAGAAACAAGAGTAACCTTGATTTTTTCCCCCCATAAATATCTTAATAGCTTTTACTATTAACCAAACAGAATTAAATACCATATTGAGATGAGGGAACAGAATCACCATTTCCCAAGGTAACTAGACACTTCCCAGCATATCCCAAAGATATGAGAGACATTTAAATACACTGAGGTGAAAAGCATAATCCTGACCAGTTCTCTTTGCTTTATCTTAGTCCTAGTATCAGAAAAACAAATTTTGTAGCTTTGTCATGTAACTCAAGTGTCAGCACTCCTCTGCCACACGTTCAAGATACACCTTCACCACACTTTTTCTTCCACACTGGTCCATCTTCTGTCTGAACAGCTACCTGTATTGTGAAACCACCATACATCTTCCCACATTTAGCATTTCAGTACTCGCTTGCCCTATGCCCATTAATGATGTTGATGCCCTATTAGCCATCTTCAGCCTCACAACAATATAGACAAAGGGCTGATCATCATGGAAGGAAGGAATCAGGGCTAAGAACAAAACAAAAAAAATATCAGCATCTCCTTACCTTCTGTGCTTTATCCTTCTGAAATACAAAGACAGGTGGAGCAATGGCAGGTTTTTCTGTAAAAAGAGAAATCATTGGGGTTTTTTCCAACCACATTTGCATTGACTATTATGAAAATGTTATGTTCTATAATGCTTTTACCAATAAGGAATCCTTAAGCTGGTTAATTCTCAGTTACACATATAGTTTCTATCAGTTCCTGGTAACAGATGTTTATAAGGACTTGATCTTCAAAAGTAAGAAGGAATGTTTCAAGGCAAACAACAAAACTAATATCTGAAAGCTATCTGTGTCTCCCCTCCAGATCACTTTCAAGCTAGTATTTGTACCATACTTTGGTACATCAGAAGGAAAAGACCCTTTGCTGCAGCAGTTCACTAGCTGAACAGATGTTTTTCCTTCACCATTGTCACACATTAATGGAAAGTGCCCGTTGTACACCCCTACATACCCCTTTTTTAAAGGTCACTAACACTGACATTTGATTACTCTTGTATTTCATTATAATTCAATACTTTAGAAAGGTCCTAAATCAATATTTGAAGGTCTAAAATTCAAACCTAATATATTACATATTACAGAGGAACCAGTCTTTTCTGTATAATTTAAGAGCACATGTGCTTTCATCTTAAAGCTCTGAATCAAATATTAGCAGGATGCTATTTTCTAAATATGCACATCAGCATCTAGTCTACAAGAGGAGAATTAATTTCTAGAATTAGTGTATATTTCCACTGTCCTTTTGTGAGATTTCACAACTACAACTCAGTGTCCTGGATAACAAAAATATACATACACAGGGGGAGGGTGTGTGATAAAGCAGAGGTAAGAATTCCTGAGAGTTCAGCCAATGAATGCACCCTGTGTTACATTTGAAGAGATGCTGCACAGACACTATGCAGTCAGCAGCCTTCTGGATGTTTGCAGGGCTAAAGATGAGTACAATATTTCAGTCTGCCTTTCAGTCTGGAAACTGGATTTAGGAAGAGCTAGATTTGCAAAGAAATTAGCCAGAAAGTTCCACCTTTGCAATTATCCAATCTTATAAACAAGTCTAGACATCTGTGAAAATTAAAAAATTTAAAACTTTCAGAGCTTGAAAGGCTAGCATAAAAAAAGAAAATATAAAGCTATCAAGATGAATTACCTTGCACCAAAAAAAAAAAAAAAAAAATACTAACAGTGCCCCAAAAGCTTCCATAAATCAGCTGCAGCATCAAAAAAGTACTTGGATCACCACATAAGGAAAAAGGGATGAAACTCTTCATTTGGGAACTGCTAGTGTCAGATCAGTTTGGCTGAAAAAGTGAAACTTTAGTTGACATACACAAAATTATGAAAATTATTACCAGAACTGTGCATTTAATTGTGAGGGTAGAAGAGACTCTTTCTACTTTTCTGTGGATCTAAGTCAAAGGGATAACCCAGCAAAACCAAAAAACCACTGCAAGACTGAACATGCAAGACTGCCACAACACGTTCTACAAAAGATAAAATCAATCAAGAAATCAGGCTACTTGTGACATCATTTTGTCTGCTCTTTTTTCCCTTTATTTTTTAAGTTCATCTATCCATTAAATACTGCTAAATCTTAAAAATGCTTATTAGTAAGAGCAATGCAGACAATCCATTTCAGAAGTGAAAACAATACAGACCCTTAAATGTAATACCTGTCCCAAAACCAGGAATGTGTTGAAACAAGTTAGGGATCCATTTTCATTCCCTTGGCCTCAGCATAACCTGCATGTGGGAGGCTTCACTGAGGCAATGGCCAAGCTTTTAACCCTTGACTTCAAAGTGACAATTATTTCTTAATACCATGTGGTATACTTAGTGCTACTGCTACAGCAGCATGCTCTCTGCCAAACCAATCAATGGGGAGATCTACCAGAATGTGGGACTTGATTGTCATGCACACCTTACAAGATACTCCTGCACCAAATTCTGCAAATACCAAGAAGAACTGAGCAAAAAAACTACTTGTCTGTCTAGTGCATAATAAAGAACTGAATATTGAGAGAAGAAAGCAAAGAAAAACAACAATGCACAGTGCAGAGAAAAGCATGGGACAGCTGGCAAAAGATGGAATGGGTACCCAGAGAAATTGATGCAAAGTAACACAACAAAATTGGAGATAAGAGTCCAGTGACTGAAAACTAAGCACTCAGGAAAAAAGAAGACAGATGTCAGGAACAGGAAAAAGCTCACAGGAAAAAAAATTGATTAAAGTACAAAGAACAAAAGAGAGTAAAAAAACTCCAACTATTTGAGATGTGTCTAGCCATGACAAATGAGAATGGCAAAAGGATCTAATAAAGCAAACTGTGGCCAAGTCTGTTAGTCAACCTGAAAAAGGGAACACCAGTGCAATGTTTGATACTCTGTCCACTGAAGGAACACAGCCATCCAGTATTCAAGGTCCAAGAATCCCACTACTGCTCTTGCTGACAGAGACCAACTGACAGGGTCAGGAATGATGATGAGGCAATAGGGACTCACAGCTAACAATTGTACCAGTGCCTACTCAGGAACAGACATAGGGAACACTTGTCCATTGTGTCCTTTCTGAAGTCTGCAGCAAGACCACAGTGCAGGAAACATCTCCCTAATTCCAGCCCAAGGCAAGAAGGGATCACTAGATTGCCTAATCTGACCACCTTCATTAAATACTGCATGTTCTTCTAAGCCTTATTTAAATTCTGGGTAAACATTTTCCTTGAAGGCATTAAAAGCAAAGTTTTACCGCCCTCAATCATCCATTTCTGCACTTAGTAAAAAATTCAAGTGCCAAATTTCCCATTTGAACATCCAACTCCAGCTTTTGGTTCCTATTTCTAGTTATGTTTTTAAATGCATTTACATAGCGCTCTCTAGCATTTAATGTTTTTTATACAAAAGCAATGAAGAACCCACATACCAGGTTTTAATTTTGCAGATCAAAAATGCAGATGTGAGGTAGTTCTTTGGTTTTTCCAGCTGGTCCAAAACAAGAATTCCACTGTTATTTGTACTACCCAACCTCTGGGCCTGACATTGATGCTCTCAAGCATGCTGTTGCTACACCAGGGTGTCTGAAGGATGACCTATGGTACAATGGATCTGCCAGGTCCACTAAACTGTCAACAACTTAAAAAGAAAATAAAGCTTGACATATAGAAGAAAAACCTTCAAACTTCAGGTAGAATGCATGTAAGAGTAAGAGAACATGAGATCTCCATCACCAAGAGATGAGCAGTCAGAGCACACAGTTCTTAAAAACTGAGGATTAGACTCGGGTTTTTTCTCCAGAGAAGCAGACAGAAACACGGTGAAACAAAATCTAGAGAAATGTCAATTTTCTAACCAAGTCAGCCTTATTAAAGGTGTTCAGATAAAGTCCAAGCATGTAAGAAGGAAAGCAAAATTTTCAATAATTAGCATCAGAGACAGTACCTCTCCAATCTTAATATCTGGAACCATACAAACCTGAATGGTTTTAGGCTGTCAAATCAAATTGAATCCACAACTGAAAACCAAGTGAATCCACAGAACTCCTTCCTGCAATTTATTCACTTTGCAGATATTTCAACCTGCATGAATAACTACAAAAATCTCAAGAGCTGGATTTCACAGGCTAAATTTATTTAACATATTTTACCATCAAGCCATTAACTATTGAAATGCCTGATGTGTTGTACTATTAAACCTGCTGAGCTTCCTTCACAAGCTGTGGAAATCAGAACACAGAAACTGAAAATATTACCTCCATAGCTCATGCAGAGATATCATCTTCAAGTCACATATACTATTTTCTATGAGATTTTTAACTTATATGTGTGACCACTATTGGGTGTGGCAAACTCTCCCATGTCAACTACATTTCCCACAGCTAGACATCCACTCTCATGATGCACCTCTGGCAGCCACAAGGTGTCAGATCTTTATTGCAGCATGAAATGACTCATTCAAGGGCAACAGGAAAAGCTTTTGTAGGTACATTGGTGATAAGAGAAAGGCTGGGGGAAACATGGGCCCTCTCCAGCAGGAAACAGGAGAGCTAGTTTCCATGGATATGGAGAGCTGAGGTACTCAAGGATGTTTTTGACTATCTTCACCAAGAAGTGCTCCAAACACTCCACCCAAGTTACAAAAGAGGAAAGCAGCAGGGACTGGCAGAATGGAGGATCACCTGCTACAGGAAAATTGGCTTGAGACTATCTAAGCAAGCAGAAAGGGCACAAGTCCATGGGAACTGATGAAATGCATCCATGAGTCCTAAGGGAACTATCAGAGGAAGTGGCTAAGCTACTCTCCCATTCCTCGAGAAGTCTTGGCCATCTGAGGAAGTTCCCAGTGACTGGAAAAGGGAAGACATAACCCCCATTTACAAAAGGGCAGAAAAGGCAGACTTGGGGCACTACAGCTGGCCAGCCTCACTTCTGTGCCTGGCAAGATTGTGGAGCAGACTCTCCTGGAAACTGTGCTAAGCAAATGGAAAATAAGGCAGTGATTGGGGAGAGCCAACATGGCTTCACTTGGAACAAGTAACACCTGACAGATCTGTTTCTATGATCGTGTTACAGTGCTGGTGGACAAGGGGAGAGCAACTGACAGTCGTCCTGGACTTAAGCAAAACATTTGACACTGTCCCACAGGAGATCCTTGTCTCTTAATTGGACAGATGTACCACTCCCTGGATAAGGAGTTTGCTGGTGGCTGCACTCAGAGCTGCAGTCAACAGCTCCGTGTCCAAGTGGAGAACGAGTTTGGGACCAGCACTGCTTAATATCTCTGCTAGGGACATGAACAGTGGGATTGAGGGCACCCACAGGAAGTCTGCAAACGACATGAAGATGTGTGGTGTGGCTGATGTGCTGGAGGGAAGGGATGCCATCTGGACAGGCTGGAGAGTTGGGACTGTGCAAATGTTACAGACTTCTACAAGGTCAAGTGCAACTCCTGCACCTGTCAGGGCAATCCCAAGCACAAACACAGGCTGAGGGGAGAATGGATGAGAAAAGGTCTAGGGAGAAAGACTTGTGGGTGCAGGTGGAAAAGAAGCTCAACATGCCCCAGCCACGGGCACTGGCACACAGAAACCCCCCTGTGCTGGGCTGAGCCCCCAGCGTGGGCAGCAGGGGACGGAGGGGGGATTCTGCCCCTCTGCCTGCTCAGGTGAGACCCCACCTGCAGAGCTGCCCCCAGCCCAGGGGAGCACCAGCAGGAGGATGTGAAGCTGCTGGAGCCAGTGCAGAGGAGACCACAGAGATGCTCTGAGGGCCGGAGCCCCTCTGCTCTGGGGGATAGGCTGGGAGAGCTGGGGGTGCTCACCTGCTGGGAGAGAGAAGAAAAGGCTCTGGAGAGACCTCAGAGCCTGTTCCAGTGCCTAAAGGGGCTCCACAGGAGAGGGACTTTTGACAAGGAGGAACACCTTCAAACTGACAGAGGGTAAATTTAGATATTAGGAAGGAATTCTTCCCTGGAATGGTGGTGAGGCCCCAGCACAGGCTGTTTCATGGACCTGTGAATGGCATCCCTGGCAACATTCAAGGCCAGGTTGGATGGGGCTTGAAGCAATCTGGTCCAGTGGAAGGTGTCCCTGAACACTGGGAGGGGTCTTCAAAGGTCTCCTCCATCTTATGAAAATAGAAAGGTTCTTATGAAAATAGAAAAACACCTGCAGGAGTGTGTATCTTTGTAGAGTTCTCAGGCTCAGAGAGTATCTCTCATGGCAGAGCAGTGACAAGGGCCAAAACAGCAGTCACCTTTTTCACTGCTGAGCCCATTGTGCCTCTACCATAAGGATACAGCATAAATCAGGCTGGAGGTCTCTCATCCAAACTCCTGCTTCAAGTAAGGTCAGTTAGGATATCAGACCAGGTTAATCAGGTTATCCAGCCTGGTCTTACCATCCAAGGATGGAGGCCAAGTAGCCTCTCAGGGGAATCTCTTCTCTACTGCTTGACTGTCCTTATGGTGAAATAACCTACTATGACCACAAAAAACCAATCTCTCCTCTATTTCCAGTCTAAACATCTCATTCCACCTCTCACCTTTTGTCTCTGTCCTTCCAACATACACTGCTCTGATGGGCCTGGGTCTGTCTCTCTAATAACCTCCTCACAGACCCTGATAAGCTCCAGATGTGTCTCTCTAAAGACTTCTTTCCTCTAGGCTGGACAGGACATGCAACCCAAATCACCAAATATCTTGGTGATTCATGTTAATCTTTAAATTTTAGAAGGAACCATGTCATGAAAACAACTTTCAAAGACCTCACCAGATCTGCCATAGCCACATTATTAATACAAGAATTTATTTTTAAAGCTAAGAACTACAACGTTTCAAACACTTTTAAAATTTACTCCAAATTACATTTAGAAATGGAAAAGCACCCAATTACATGGAAAACTACATGAGGCAGGGAAAAAAAATCCTAGGGTGAGACTTCTTGGCAAGCAAGTCCTTGCTTCAATTTCAAGAAGCACTCTTCAACACCAGAAGCATACAAGCTGGGAACAGCTACTCCAGCTGTAACTCTGTAAAATCTCGCTTGAGAGAATAAGTGTACCTGTGAACAATTAATGAGTGTTAAAAAGAAGAGCAATTAGGCTGTTAACTGACTGAAAATACTCAAGAGTGGTAATTTATCACTAGTGAAACACTTATCTAAGAGTCAAGAAAATAAAGTTCAAAGTTAGGTTTAATTATGCTTTTTGGAACATTGCAGGCCACAAAAAAAACGTTCTTGGGGATTTTTTCACCATTTAAATTACAAAGAGCAGAATAATCATGCTAACTGTAACATATGAAGAGATACAGACAATTTGCAGCACTATAAAATTCAAAAGGTGTTGATAACAACAATATTCTCTTCCCATAGCTAACAATGGACTCAAAACAAAGAGCAAGCTGCCACTAAGAGCTTATGTGCAGAAAGACCTCTGCAAGCAAAACCCAGCCATACCTCCTATCAGAAAGAATGAGAAACATTCTTTCAAACCGGGTAATTTATGGCCAAACTTCACAAGTGATGTCACTATGAATAGACCTGACATGGGGACAAGAGATACCTCTGCAAATGTCACAAGCCAGGAAAAAAAAAAAAAAGTAGCTTATTTTCACATGAGAGGAGAAAAAGAAAGCCATGAGGCAGGCCAATTACTTTGCAATGTAGATAAAATTAAATAAAGAACTCAAAGTGTTAACAAGAGGTATTAAAGCATTTAGATAGGTCTGTCTTGTCAATTAAATAGATCTTCATGTTGTCTGGGTGTGAATTACTAGGATATGTCAGTCAGCCTAACACAAATCCATCAGAAGTGACCATGAGGGGAAAACAGCAATCTTGTTTCTAGATTCTGCAGAATCAGTGGTGAATACCACATTTTCCCTCAGAGTAATGGCAGACGTTCCTCTGTCCAAAAGCTACCATGAGACAAGAAAAAACAATCAGGCCAACAGCCCAACCTCTCCCCCCCACCACAGAAACAGCACAGAAGCAATGTCAGCATCCCACAAGTCTGGTAAAGCAATAATACTGATCAGTCTGAAAGGAACTACAGTTTGCTCACCTTTTGTGCATTTCATGAAACCATAAAATATGCTGAATTGGAAGGGATCCATTAGGAACACCGAGTCCAACTCCTGGCCCTGCACCTTTGGCACCCCAAAAAGGCCACCATGTGACAGAGCATTGTTCAAACACTTCCTGAACTCTGGCTTGGTGCCATGACCACTGCCCTGAGAAGCCTTATGTGCTCGACCTCCCTCTGCGTGGAAAACCTTCTTCTGGCATCCAAGCTAAACCTCCCCTGGCTCAGCTTCATGCTGTTTCCTCAAGCTCTGTCATTGGCCACAAGAGTGCAGAGACTGGTACTTGCCCCTCAGGAGGAGGCTGAAGCCTGCACTGAGGTCTCCCCTCAGTCTCCCCTTCTCCAGGCTGAACAAACCAGGTGTCCTCAGCAGCTCCTCATACAGCTTCCCCTCTAGACCCTTCCCCATGCTTGTGGCCCTTCTTCGGACACTCTCTATTAGCTTAATGTCTTTTTTATACTGTGGTGCCCAAAGCTATCCCCAGAACTCAAGGTGAGGATGCTCCAGTGCAGAGCAGAGAGTCAGTCCCCTCCCTTGCCTGGCTGTACCTGATATTCCCCCAGGACATGGTTTGCCCTCCTGGTTGCCACAGTACACTGCTGAGTCATCAGCAAGCATGTTTGACTTTACTACACTCTTCAGTATTTGTTTTCCACTTGGAAATCTGAAAGGCTGTACCTGTGAGGGTCAGCAGCCACACAGACTCTACAGGAATTGTCAACACCACACAAAAGTTAACAGAAGGCCTAGGGGGGAAGATGGAGCAGGAGTGAGATCAAGAGGAAGAGTGCTGTAAGGCAGCAGAGCTGGTCACCATCACCCTCCCCTGGAACAGCCACTGCTCGCTGCAGGGAACACAAGGCAGGGCTCAGGGTGCTGTGCTTGCTTGCTAACAGAGGTTTTAATGTAATTCCCATGTACATTTTAATATGACAGTCTTACATAGATCTTTTGAGACACACGGGCATCATCTGGTTTTGCCTGCCACTGGCTTACTAAGGCTTGAAGCAGAAAGCTAAGTTAGGGTTTTGCTTTGGCCTAACTGTATCTTGCTGGGCAGGGCCTGAACTCAACTCATTGCCAATTCTGTTGGGATGCACAGCAACACAATTCTGCCTTCACTATAAACATTTATGCAAAGCTTCTGGCTAAAAATAAAATCTGTATCAGTAAATAGATACCAAATTTTTTAAAAAGCTGTAGGTGATTGCGTACTACCAAACCCCAAAGCAAGCATGCTTCTTCCATTTTTCTGAATCTTCATGCACCATCAATTCATTTTAGGTAAAACACTTCAAAGTGAGACTCAGCATGGACCCCTAAGAGCCTGGGACCAGGAAATAATGCCTGTTTTCTCAGAAGTGGGCTGTGCTGGCCAAGACACCTTATTAATTTTCCTTATGAACACGCTGCTGACAATAAACAGCTTTATGGTGCAAGGGTATTTGAAAAGAGTAGTTTAAATCTGAGTATCTCAATGATGTAAAAAGATCCCAGATCCAAAAATGCAGATCACTTACTTGAAAGTCCCCAGACCTTGTGATGCAGAAGCAATTGTGTAGTGGGTACTAAGGAACCTGCCATGCTCCTGTTGAAGCACAGCAAAAGTAGGGGGTACAGAAACAAGTCTGTTCATTGGTAAAAACCCCCATAACTCTAAGGAGGGAAAAAGAAAACCAAAATGCAAGAAGGCATGAGCAGACAATCCAGAGAATCAAGATGCAGTGGCACAGCTTATCATTAGCCCTTTTCAATTGCCAGAGAAGTAATTACAGGTGTTCCTCCAACTGGCTCCTCCAAATCAGGAAAAGCAAAAGCACCCTCTGCCCCAACAGCATCAGTCTTCAGTGAAGTCTTCAGTGATGGTTAACAACAGAAAACAGGGTTAGACCTGTTCTTGATTGCCAGCAAAAAGTGTGTTTCATTAAAACAGAGGCAATAAGGACTGTTTTGCTATCTGAATACTCAATTTCGAAGAGGATTTTGTGCTATAATCTGGTTTTCTGTTTTCAATTAATGCTACATCAAATGCTTCTTCCCCTTTCATTTTCTTTTAGGTGATACATTTTAGATTCTTTACCTACAAAGGAGCAAGCATGCAAGTCAGAAATTATCTATCAGCAAACTATTTATAAAGGAAAAATTTGGGGAATTTATAGTGAAAGTGACCTGGTGACTACCAAATTCCTACCTTGCTGGAAAAGAACATACCATATATTTCAATAAGAAAATAAAACTCAGTTTTCACACAAAAGTCTCAAATGATTAAAAAACACCCAAAGGAAAAAAAAGAAAAAAAAAGAAAAAAAAAAAAAGAAAAAAAAAAGGTGAGTTATGGTTACAGTAGGAGTACTTCAGAATTACACACAGAAAAACACATTCTTGCTTTTATTTGTGGTGGAACAGAATACAATAACCTTCAGCCCAAACTACTCAAGGCTGGCAGTATTACCTTCTTCATGCTGCAAGACTTTAGGAAACAGAACAGGGACAGGAAGGGTTAGAAGTTAAATTTTCTATTTAAGGCCATTAATTCAGCAAGATTTAAAAAAATGTCCTCAACTTTAAGCATGAAGAGTTGCACTGACTTCAGTAAGATTATTCACATACAGTTAAGTCAGGCAGGTGCTTAAATGGCTTGTTGAATCAAGCCATTAAATGAGAGCTGCTTTATTATACAGATTTATTTTAATGGCTGGCAGAGCTCATTACATGAGCCTATTTTATTCTTCCTAGGGCTAACAGCTGTTTTGTCATTAACTTTTCTGTATGCCTCCTGCACTTTACTGTAGCCACAGAAACAAGGTTTTCTAAGAAAAATTGTATGCAACATCTATTATATATAGTGGCTTAGCTCTCCCTTAAATAGTAACAGAAAAGAACAGTACAAAACAATAGTTTCACTTTTTCAACACACAAGAGCATCTTATTGAAAAACTAAAATAAAAAAGTCTCACCACAATATAAATCCCCCAAAAATAATAATGAAATGGGAAGAAAAAAGGAGTTAGCAAAACATCCTGCAGACTTTAAAGTCTCTTATTATCAAGTTAAAAAAGCTTTTCTGGTGAACCACAATGCTTTGTTTCTTTCTGTTTACAAACCACTAGACAGCAAACAATGGAATCCACATCCATAATCTATGTTGGGATTAAAAGGTAAAAACATAACCCTGCCCCATTTGCAGTCCAAAAAAAAAAAAAAAAGGAACCCAAAAGGGCAGCCAGTGAGCACAGGAGCTGGTGAGGAGTGGGTGTCCCTGTGTGAAGGGCAGTCGGGGTTACCAAAGCAGAACTCGAGTTGGAACCGGGTCGAAAAGTTCTATCTTGGAGACCTGCAAGACATGAACTACTGCAGAAACAGCCAAAAGGTCCCAATGAAAAGCTGTGACAAGCTGTAATGTGCCATTTTAATTACAAGGAAGAGGAGAAATGGTTGGGGGTGGTTGCATTTTGTGTTTTTGTTGTTTTGGGGTTGGATTTTTTTTTTTTTTTGCTCATCAATATGATGAGCTTTTAACATCCCAAACCACATTCAGGTAGTTTCCAAGTCTGCCTTTTTTTGTGTGGAATCTACTGATCCAGACCAAAAACCCAAACAAACAGAACAGAGATGCACAGTCTTAAGTTCTGGAGTTTTCAACACTGCCTGAAATCATCGCTGGCCTGGGGTATCCAGAGATGCCTGCAAGATGGTGTTCATAGCAGCCTTGCAAGCAGATGGGCTGACATCTGCTATGTGCCACCAACGTTCTGCCCATCACCTTCATCATTAGGACCTGAAACAATAAAAGCAGTTCTTGGTCATAAGAAATATCTTATGTTTCTTGCCTTGCAGTAAGAGACCCATCCCAAACAGCCAACAAAATCTCAGATTCAGGTGTTCAATGAGATGAGAAGTACAGAATTCCTCCTCCCCTGCCTTGCATACACCTTCTCCAGACTAAGATCTGTCTACTGTAGAATTTTATGTTCTTGACTAATCTGGTTCAGAAATCCCAGCAGCATCCCAAAGCCTAAAAGCTCAGTTTCCAACCTCTTCAATCTTCCCACTGCTTTTGCTCATATTCATTCCTCTTTTTTCCCCTTCTGTGAACCATGATGGAGGTCTGTCAAAGGCTGGACGTTCTCAGCCACAAGAAAGCAAACCATAGATGACTTCCAAGCTGAGAGTACAAAAGGAAGCCTTCCTCAAATCGAAGACCAGTGCTTTTCATAAATTATGGTCTCCTCATGCACTATAAAAACCATTACACTCCTTCCATGTCCCTTTGTAAACCTTCTGCTTTCCAAACAGCTCTCCACTGAAAGGTCAGTCTGGATGCTGTCTACTGATCCTGAGTCATCTCAGGTTTTATGTGCAATTCTTGGCCATGATGAAGGCACAAAACAAAACTCAGAACCACCCTTAGAAATCCTGTAAAAACAGAAAGCACAGAAAACCTCTGCTAAACTCTGGCATGTAACTCAAAGGCAATACAGGGGCCTTTTGCCAGTTTGGAGAAGAACAAGAAGTAGTTGCACTTAAAAAGGAAGTCCATGCAATAGTCCTACTCCATAGACACACACAAGGAGCACAGTCTGCCTTAAGAAATGACACAGGAAGATGCATGGGAAACAGGAAACACCACTGTCTTCCTTACTTACCACTTCCAACTGATCCTGAAGGTGCAATGACATCATCATCACTGTCTTCCTCATTTGACTGTGTTACCTCTGGCTCAGGTGCTACATTCTTGGTTTCCTGCTCCTGTTCCACCCTACTGCGCAAGGCCAAGATCCGATGGTGCAATGCAGCATACAACTGCCCTGTATCTTTAGAGCTTGCCTGCATTTTGTAATGTTCAGAAATAAGAAAAAGGTACATAGAATTATAACACAATACACTGCTGACATAGTACACACCAGTCATATTTCACAATATACTTTTCAGTTTTCTCATAAAGTGTTTTTCAAACCAGTTACAATGGGCTGTGGTACACACAGCAGGACATTAGATATACAAAACTCTGGTGGTGAGAGAATATTCCTCTGCTAAGTCCCAAATTTCTCTGGCTAACATACCCAGTACTTCTTGATCTCATACAGCCCTCTTCACACAGGAATCATAGAGGTTTCCTGAAACCTCCCAAAAGCTCATATTTAAAAGATCTTCAATTAAAATCTTGCAGATTTTTGCTGGCCTGTCAATAATTCAACTTCACACATTAGTTATTTGTAATCAAGCCAACTGTTTCATGAGGCACTGGCATAAAATTTCAATATGAGGTATAATGAGAAAACTCAATGAACAGTCAGGCAGGCAATTATTCAATTTTTTTTAAAAACAGTCTCTGCTTCAGAGGGAAGCATTTTTGACAACCTGTCGAATTCTTTCATAAAAAATAGTTTCTATCCGCCCCATCTGACACTTGAATCTGTAACCTCTGTCTGCAAAATTCCCATGCAATGAGCTGTAATGAAAAAAAAAATTCCAAACAAGACATTTTTTTATCAATACTAAAATCAAGAGTGAATAACCTGATGTTAGCTTAAGTCAAAACTTCCAAATCTAGAAAAATATGGAGAAAATATTATCTAGTCATTTCACTTATTTTTCTTTATCAATGCATATTTGGTATCATTAAGTTCCGTTCTGGGACTCCAGATCCCAGCCCTACAAACCTAATGACACAGGGAATGCTGACCATTTGTTGATGCTCTCAGTTTCTGATCCCTAGAAACACTAATTCTTTTGCAACATCTTTTGTAGAATCAGTGTAAATCAAAATAACATGTTTGGACCTCTCCAAATCTGCAAGTGCTTTAGCAGGCATTGGAGAATGACCTTTCCTCCTTGCTGTGTGATCAGATCCTGAGTGTTTTAGGAATTCTGATCAGGATTGCTGTCCCCCATTTAGCAAGCACAGAAATCACTTTCACTGTCCTGTTTCTGCTTTAATACTCATCAAAATACTAATCAAAATAATCTTCAAAAGAAAATCAAAGTTAAAATGTGTAACCCTTAAGTAGCAATATGATGTACAAACAAGAACAGTACTCACTGATATAAGAAAAACTTTAACTCCTTGGTCCTCTGTATCCATGGCAGTGATCCGGATACTCTTCTCACTGGCTTTGTCGATCTGCATCTGAGCCCAGAGCTTGGTATTTAAGATTAACCTGAGACTCCCCTGAGTCCTCATCACTAAAGCCAAGTTACAAGATCAGTTAGGTGAAAAAAGACACATCAGGAAGCTCAAAACAGTCAAGACACTTTTTGTTGTCTAAAGGTTTCAGTCCTTCTACAAATAAGCCCTCTTGGGCTTTTGCCACAACAGTAAATGAGAAGAACATAGGCTTGTGCTGGTTTTGGCTGGGGTAGAGCTAACTTTCTTCCCAGTCACTGGTATGGAGCTGTGTTGTGGGTTTGTGCTGAACATATGGTTGGTAATATAGAGATGTTTTTGTTATTGCTGAACACAGAGCCAAGGCCTTTTCTGCTTTTTGTAATACTGCACTGATGAGAAAGATGGGAGTATGTGGGAGGTTAGGGGCAGACAGCTGGGACAGGTAACCCAAACTGACCAAAGGGATATTCTAGACTATATAACACCATGATCAAGATACAAAGCAGGGGGAAGAAGAGGAAGGGAGGATGTTTGGAGTGATGGTGTTAGTCCTCCCAAGTCACCATCACGTGTGATGGGACCCTGCTGTCCTGGAGATGGATGGACACCTGCCTGCCCATGGGAAACAGTGAATTCATTTCTTGTTTTGCTTTGTTTGTGTGCACTGCTTTTGCTTTCTTTATTGAACTGTCCTTATCTTAACCCATGAGTTTTCTAACTTTTATACACTTTCAATTCTCTCCCTGATCATGCTGGAGGGGGAGTGAGCAAAACACTGCAAGGGGCATGGCTGCTGGCTGGGCCTAAACTGTAACAAGGCTATTAAAGATTGAGTCATGTCTGAAGCCTTATATGTTAATACATTAAAGTTCAGCAGTGGTATCTGAGCAAATAATCTCAGGCTAATGCACATTCCTGCCAGCCTGAACAATCGTGCACTATTCAAAGAGACCTTCCCCACCACAAGCAACCCATCCAATACAGCCAGATCTGAATGCTCTTAGCATAAATTTCTAGGCAAATATTCTAGTTACTAAACATGGCTTGCTTTTCTGAGAGGAAAAGGTAACTGGAACATCTGCTGCAATAGAAGAGTATGAAGATACTCTCTTTGGAGGCAATATTCTGAAGCAATATTATTGGAGGCAATAACTGAAGCAAAAGAAAAGGTCCAAACCACCTCTGTGTTGCTGGAGCTAAGACAAACTAAAGTGAATGTTGCTGTGCATCAAGGAAGAACCTTGTGAAAATTGCATGACTCTCATCCAGTATCTCATTTCCCCTGGTTACCCTTACCCAGTCGAGACTGTAATGTTCCATCATCTGTTGAGGCCATATCATTGAGTCTCAGGAGCCCTCGACCTCTTTCCACCCAAGACTGAGAGCTTTTATCAAATACAAACAGCTTGCACTGAATCTGTAACAGAAAATATCTCTATGGCATAGTGGCTGATTGAAGTAATCATGTATTTCTTAGTCACCTATAATTGGTTAAAAAAATTCAGATTTCATACTGGAATTTTTAATTGTTTATAGCTGTGGAAATCAAAACAGTCATCTTTTTTGCAACAAATTTCTCAAAATATGCTGTCTATTTTCATCAGGTTTTATTAAAAGAAGCTATATATTCTTAAAGAATAAGAGGGCTCAAGATCAAAACAACAGGTAATTTTTAGGTAAGATATTAATTTTCCCAGAGGAAACAATGTCATAAAAGACTGCCTTATACCAGTCAATTCTTTCAAAAGCCTTAGGTACACATTGCACCACTGAAGATGGTATTTGTTGCTAGGAAGACCCAGCAAATATAATGAAAGCAAAGCAAAATTCTTTCTGTAAGGAAGCAAAGGATCAATAAACATACTAGTTCATTATCAAGTCATTATCAAAGCCTAAACCACACAAAGTCATTAATAAGTGAAGTATTTTTACTGCCTCCCTGCAGCATTCATAGGTTAAAAAACTCAAAAGGTGTATGTATTTTTTTCAACAGTAGGAATACTCCTTCTTGACCTACAAGCTCCTTTTTTGTTCCATGACAAACATCTCTACTCTGTATCACCCTCTCTAATCCAACTTCACTGTTACTGCTGAGGTTTTATACCCCAAACTGTCACCCCTCAAGTTCCGCACAGATGAGCATGCACTAAGTGGAAAAGATACTTCCATTTTCATTCCCTACATTTACCATTTTCTTCAGCCCAAAACATCTAGCTCTATGTGTTTCTGCAATATTAACATAGTTCTGTCTGTACAAAGTCTTATTTGGAATTTTAATGCATTATATCTCACAAGAAAAAAAGAATTGAAGTTAGGCAAGAGGTCTGTTAAATTCCAGCACATTCATGCAAGGCAGTCCTCTATTAAGTAAACAACTGCCAAAAGTTATGGTTTTCTTAAGTGAAACAGGAGTCTTATCTCTTCAGTGTTTTGTTCAATTATGTGAAGCCTCCAGACATTTCTGAATTACACAGAAACAGAGACATACCAGAAGAACCATTTAAAGACCATTTATGTCTGGTAAAAAGAAGTTCAAGAATATAAACATTATAGAGTATTGTTTTGTAAAGTAATACAAGTGTAACTGATAGGCATTAGATACTGACAGTGCAACTGTTTGGTGTCAGAACAGAGCATCCTGTCTGTAAGAATAAAGAAAGCTAGTCCTGAAAATAACACAGTTCAAATGCTGAGAAACAATGTGTCTCAAGGAAAAAAATATACTATAATTGGAGGATAAAGAGAGAGGAAAAAAATACATACACCACTTCATTTGATATGAAAACCCTTTTTCTTAAGGATATACTGGAGTTCGTAAGTATATTTAAGTTTATTAATAACTACAATGTCAAATATATCATGATGAAAATCAGGAGTCTAAGTCACAACTAAATATCCTTCTACAACATCAGTAATTCAATTAAGTAGCTCAAGCCAAATTCCTGAGTGTTTGTGATATAGTTTCTGTTTTGCAAGAAACTCGACTGTTGGCATAAAGAGTCCATTCCTAAGTTTTAGAAAGTCTTCAGTAGTACAACAATTAAAGAACTTAAAAACATTTAGTTCATCTAAGTTTTCTTCAAATAATTATCTCAGAAAGCAGAAGCTCCTATGTGATGGATTCAGGAAAGTATGCTTAAGATACACCTGGATGACATATACAGAAAAATTTATTCAGAAAGAGGAAATTAAAAAACAATGGATAACAAGTTAATAAGTAAGGATCTAACAAGAAAACACAGAGATATAGAGGAAGGCTGAGCTGTAGGGAATCAGATGGTGTGCATTCACTGGACATCCATATGAAACCCCACAAACTCAAAGCTCCTCTACTCTATCCATTTCTTACCTGTAACACATTACTTTCAGCTTCTTCCCCAGTAATCACTTCTACCTTCGCTAATAAACACTTCCTTGCTGTTGCTTTAGTATAGGCTGCTGCAGACTCTGCCAGTGATTCTGAAATATTATTAGCTGAACAACATTTTGAGAGTCTGAGAATGATTAGCATAAAATTTTATAAGATGTACAAAGGTCTCATGCAAGCACATCAGAATTGTGAGACCTTTTGAAAAGTACAGAAGACAGACCTTAATAGAACATGTAAAAAAGGATTGAAATTTAAAGCAGAAGTGAAAGCTTGTCTTTTAATACTTGTTTTACAAGCACAAGGAACAAAAGAGATAAGTTCTCAAGAAGTTTTGTCCCTACACACGATAGTTCAAAACCTTTGCACAGACACCTGCTTATCTGTAGATGCTCCTGCAGTGCTGATACCCTTGCCAGCCATACAGCTGTGCCTACACATGGACAATTTATTTTTGTGCCTACACAAGTGCAATTTATTTTCCACTTTTATTTGGGCTTGCAAGCAGTTTACTGAAGAAAACCCACAGCTGCCAGAATTTCCATTATATCTTGACAATTTGAAGTCATAGAATCCAGCAAACAGCTCTCTCTGAGTTCAAGCAACATGTGGGGTACCCACCCAATGCAATACACATTTGACTCAGAAATTCAGTCACTTGAAATACAACAGAATTGTTTAAAAAAAGTTTGCCACATTTCTTCTGTATTCTCTACCAAGTCCTACAACCAGTTCTTTTAATTCCCTCTAATTTAATTCTGTTAAAGATACTCCCACTACCACGGAATGACATTGAAAAAGACAGTGCAGCCTATACACATTTAATATTAGAGTATCTACACCATCCAGCAACTTTCATACCCAGCCTGTATCTTTGGTTACAGGAGACAGTAGAGGCAACATAAAAATCTTATGTTTTTGAAAAGTAACAGGATATTGAAAAATACAGTAATTAAAAAAATTATTAACTACCACTCCTAATATAATATTCTGGTTTTCACCTTTTTCTGGCGTGGCCTCCTGAGAAGATGATTCAGACCCAGACTCTGTAGCAGCATTCTCCTTATTACCCTCTGTGCTACCTTCATTTGATTTTGGTGGACTCTATCACAGAAATAAGAGGAGGTAAACAGAAGAGAGAAACATACACTAATTCTGCTGAACAGGACTAGTGACCAAGTATGAGGGCACTTCCAGTATCTATAAACCATCTGGCAATAAAAGAAGCTCACAGACACCATGCCTTCACAGTTAAAGCTATCCTACTACCTCAGCCAAGGACCTGAATGGAGTGTGACCTAAAAAACAGTTCAAATTGTTTCCCCTTAAACTGATACCAAATTTCAATCCTTATTTTGAGGCTTTTTGACTTGATTTGTTCAACACAGCAACTCAATTTCAGCTACAGCTACTCATGGCATAATTGACTGAACTCCTGCTTGGTAGCTAGGTCTGAACACACAGCATTACATGTTTCCATTTTGTTCCAGCACAGGAATGAAAACAACAGCAAGAAACAGTGAGGTACTAGAAGTTGCTCCTTAGGTTGGTACATCATAAACAGCATTTCCAGAATCATACCCCAAGTCCTGAGCCATCTGCTTTACTGCTAGGCTTGAAATCCCATCCTGGGGGGAGCCACATGACTGCACTGCTCTCAATTTTGAGGACAAATGTAAAATACCCTCTAATACTTATACTCCAACAGCCATTTAAAGCAACAAGCTGTGCTATAAAATGCTTGGGCACAAGAACCATATGCACTACAGAGAAGGCACTGAATCTCCTTACATTGAGAGAGTTTGGCAGGGAAATCCTGCAGAGTATTGCTGAGCAGACAGCTCATAATGAACTTCCCCTGCTGCACTCTAAGTAAGTTACCTTGAGGGGAAACCACTGAAGAAAAACCCCATACTCAAGTGACACGTACAATTAAAGGCTCTCAAAATTCCTGAGTGAGAATCTGTAACAAACTGCTCACAAAATTACAACATATACATAGTGGATACTCACTAGGACTCGCTCACTCATGTTCTGTCCAAAAACAAACTTGTTGCTAGATGCATCTGCACTGTTCGTAGAGTTCTCTACGCTGAAAAAAACCCAATAAATAAGCCAGGTTTTACAAGATAGAAAATAATACCTCTTATTTCCTACTAATAGAATTCCTCAGAAAGCAAGTGAGTGTCACTGGCTTTAACAAAGTAAGCAAGGCTTGACATGTACATAGGTAAAAATTAATTCAACTGACCACGAGAGCACATTCTTTACAGAACAAGGATTCTCTGAAGAATGCCAACAAATTATTTTGTCTCTGTAAAAATCTTCCCCTTCAGATAACTAATAACACACAAAGCAATGCTGAATGCCAAGTGAGGGCTTATTGTCTAATCATATAACTGGGTTTTTTTAACAGTATTCTACATGCACAGACTTGAACTACTACACATTTTTTGGTCAATTCTCTCAGAAACGGAAAGAACTGAAACAAAAGCACTTTCAATATCATAATTGAAGCAAAGGTAGCAGGGAAAAGTAATGCCTTTTATCAGACTAGCTGCTACACCACAGCTTCTCCAGGAAGTTTCACAGTCAAATCTCACTCAGCCTTTACTTCTTCCTTCCGTTAGTATTTTTATTAACAGATTTTAAATCCTATTTAGAAAGGACAAGAGTTTTATTCTTTTAAAGACTCAAAAGACTTAACAAGTCACTGTTTAGGTCCCTTCCCATCAGGCATATCTTTCTAAGAAACCAGCTTGCTCACAAAGTGAATATAAGACCATTCTGAATCAAGCCTATGTGCATTTCACCAAGTTTGGAAAATGGGGACTCATATGTATATGATTCAAGCGAAACCAAACAAACTTTTAAACTGTACATGTACAGTTGCTACTTCTGATTAAGGATTCCTAGAACAAAGGAAATCCTCAGTGGAAGATAGCTTTATCTACTAAGGGAATTAAATACCACAGTTCCGAGTTCTAAATGTTGAGAGGGATCTCAGTGTGGCCTACCAGTATATGCCACACTACCCAGCACATTTACACTTTTTAAAGAACTGACACTGGTACACAAAGGGAGGAGTTTTCTTTTACAAGTTGATTACCATAATGCTTTGCCATCTCCACTAAAAAACAGAGCCAACTCTCCTTAGACACTGTTTTTTTAAGACAAGTGCAAAACCTAGATCAATCTGGCACTTGATCCACCATGAATAAATCCTCCCAAAGTAAAGACTCGAATGAAAGGACAGCAGATGTCATACGAGTTGAAAAATATGAAAAAAATATTCCAGTATTTGAAGGTCACATATTAGTAGTTACTGTCTGCCAAATCTAAATGAACAAGTCTGACTGTGTCTATTGGAAAGACAATCTGCCATCAAGAGAGCAAAGGTGTTCTCTACTTCTCCAGTGCTCAAAAGTTCAGCACCAAAAGTTTATTGACTGCAGAACTGCCTACTGCCTCCTTCATGGTGAACAACATCAACATGGGGAATCTTAAAAATGCCTAATGTAAGGACAAAGAAAGCATGTATTGGTGCTTTTCCTCCAATTATTTCATTGCCTCAATCTGAATTTCAGCTTACTCCAGGAGCAGAGATGTTACTTTGCTTCATTATTCTTGGCAGGAATTCCCCTCGCACTATTCCAGTTATTACTTGAATTCACAGCTCTGTATCTCCTGTTTTCTCATTCTATACACTACTTCATTTTTTGACCACCACTAAGCTACCATTTTCACAGACCTGTATCACTACCTTAGCCTCAAGTGAAGGTTGTCAGCTCAGAGCTCATCACTACAAAGGACAGCATTAGCAGTTCTCTCCTGGCTGCCTCACTTTACCTATACATGGCATTTCTTCTGATACTGTTACCTCATCAGAGGTTCTCTCAAAAACCTCCCACAGTTAAGCTCCTACTTCTTCATACAGGCCACTCTGAAAAGCTTACTATCATGAAAAAAATTGAACTATTCTTCCTTTCATCCGTATCGTATACGAAACCTACTGAACAACACAAATACAGTGCAGATGTCCACGAGATTCTACTGGTAGCTCAAATTTAGTCTATCAGTGTTTCTAATCATGCATGAGAAGACTTCTCATGTCACACTTGTTGGTTTTCTGAAGAGGTTTTGGTGAGGATGTGGTCAAATAAATAGTATCAAACGCATCTCCCTTGATGAGATGATTGAGGATTCCCCCAGACTGCCATCTCATTCTTCAGAAGTCTGGATCCCCACTGACCCAGTCTAAGCCCTGCATCCAATAAAGAGCAGAAACAAAAAAATTTCAATAATGAGCAAGGAAAACTGCTCTATTGGTTTCCGTGTAGTCTCACCTGGAACTGATGTACTGTAGAAAATAATTTGTTGCAGAAGGTGTATCTGCTGTCAGGAGGCCAGCATTTTGCACATCAGCAGTTTCATCACTTTCATCTCCTAGCTAGACAAAGAACAAGTACATATCAATAATTTAAATCAGTATATATAGTATATATATCAGTAACTCTAATAAAGTATACATCAATAATTTTAATTACTGACCACAAATTTTTCAACTAATTCTTCCTAAAGACAAATTTTCATCCACAAATGCTTTCTACAATAAAACAAGGTAAGTCTATGTCCCAATATTACACTTTCTTTTATTACACTAGGAAACCTGAGCAAACCTGCCTTCAACAGGAGGTACTAACAATCCAACTCAGTTATTCTACAAGCAAGTTTGAGCCCAGGCTCAGCCTATTTTTCCACCTTTCTGTGAAGTCTTGGCTGCATAGGAGCATCTTAGGACCATATTTCAACTTCATTCTAACCCAAAAATGTAAGAGAAAATGCTACATTCTACTGAGCTTTAGCCTTTACTCATGATTGCAGTAGATGTATTTATTCTTGGAAAAACTTCTTATGCTACTTAACAGAATTCATTTATCCAATGTACAGAAGACTAGTTTTATTAAACAGTCAACTCTGAGTTAAAAGCTTTTAATTTTACACATATACCTGTAAAAAGTTTTAACATTTTCACACAGTAGCTACACAGTACTTCATAAACTTAGTCAAGAGAACAAATGTGTGTTTACCTTAACTCTATCTCTTAAATTTTGCCCAAAAACAAATGCTTGCTGTGCATTTAGTTCAGCCTTCTCACAGCTGTCATCATCTGAAGTATTGTTGGACTCCTTTTTCTGACATTCTGCTGCCTAAAGAAATGGAAAAATGTAGCCTAAGAAATGGAGTTTCTTTAAATAAAAACACCTTATGGCAAGGTGTGTCACACACTCATTTACAATGACAAACCAGTAACACTTCCAGATCTACAGGGCATGTTTTGCATTTAAATAATGTCTCTGTTGTTGAGCATTTTTCTTAGCAAATCACAGAATAGTTAAGGTTCAAAGGAATTTCTAATAATCACTTGGTCCAAACTGTGTTCAAAGCAGCATCAACTTCAAACTTATATTAGGCTGCCCAAGATTTCATATCAAGTTTCAAAAAATCCACATGACAGTTTTACATTTTAGTAGTCTGGTTCAATGTTCAACTATACTAAGTATGAATCTGGAATCTCCTTCACACCACCTACAGCTTCTCATCTGTTTGACAGACACTTCCTAATTTCATTCTAGTCTTGCCACCACCTACCACTTGAGAGCTGAGGGGAACAACCCAATTTCCCTGCCCTAGTCCAAGCAGAACATACTCAGCTCTTTCATTCTCTCATCACACATCTCATGCTCCAGCCACTAGTCCCCTTTTTAAGTGTCTTTAATGTACTGTCAAGCCCCAAACCATATGGCATTTCTGATACCATCCTCCAGTGGCACAAAAAGAGAAAGATCACTTTCCTGAACTTAATGGCTGCAGTTTTAGTAAAGCAGCCCAGAAGTCCTCTTGTCAAGAAAAGGATACACTACTTACTCATGTTGAATCTATTGCTCATCACTGCTGCACAGTACCTGAAGGTTCCTGAGCTTTTTGTTCTCCTAAGGACTTTCTATTCTGCACCTCTGCCACCTGATTTCCACAAGTGGCTTCATGACTTCTCCTGCACATGATGTGGTGGCACTTCTCCTGATTATTCCCATACTATAGCTCTTGTTCCACTATACTCAGAGCCTTGCACTTACAAAGCCCTAAAGCAGTGTTGGAAAGCAATTGGAAACTGCATGGGAATCACTCCCTCCTGCTTCCATCCTAACTTCCTACCACATAGCTTTTGCCACTGATGGGATGACCAAACACTCTATCCACACACAAAGTTTCACAAGTGACATGCATACAGCAGTTGCCCCTCAGCAAAGCACACTTCCATCAGCATCAACAGCACCATAAGCAGAAAAAAAACTCCAAAACCACAGGAAGTCTGAGCATATTATGAAGAAAACCACATAGTTATTATGGGAAGAATATTAGGGGATACCACCTGCTCCACTGGAGAGGACACTCAGGGGGAAGATGCTTGTCTAGGAAACCTATTACTAGTCTTTATGGCTGGCCAATGTGAAATTTTCCCTTTTATTTCCCTTTTTTATCTCCCTTCCTCCAAAACAAAGTAACTGTCACCTTTAGAAGCAATGCTATCAGCTATAGATCTGCTAATAAATTCTGCATGTGAGAACTTGTCTTAACACTTTTCATGCAGTATCAGGATCTCCAAGACTTGTCAGCACAGCTGCTTTCTAGCCAGTCCCTCTTCAGTCCTTGTGACATATGGGTTCTCTCACCCCAGGTACAGAATTTTGCATTTGCTGACCATCAGATAGTTTTTCTCAGCTTGTTTTTCCAACCTGCTGAGATCCTGCTGAACAGGCCCTACCTTCCAACACGTTGACCATTTCCCCTTCCCACAGTGTACTAGTGGGAACAAACTTAAGATCTATTCCACCTTGCCAGGTTGTTTGTGTATATGTTGAATAGTCCTAAGAAATGCCTTTAGTGACTGACACTTGTCAGACTTCCAACCAGTGGCTGCTACCCTCAAATCTCACTGCTTCAGTCAATATTTCACCCACTTTAAATTCCACCCAAACAGTACACCTCTTTCCATTTTGGCTGTGACAAGGATACTTCATACAAAGATCTTGCCTAAAGCTAAAATTAACAAGTAGGGCTCTCTGCAAAGCAAATAACCTTAGAGCATAAAAAAGCCACCAGGTTGGTCTCTGTTTTATCTATGCTGGCTGTTCTCAATCCCTTTAAAGTGCCTCATATCCTAGGACTCCTTCACCACAAAGAGGGAGGAAGGAGCTGAGCCCTTTCTACTTTCCTGGAACCTCTTTCTTGCCAATCATGTAAATGTGTGCTATGCTTTTCTTCTTCCCCAATACTTGGGATCCACCACAGTACTGTAACTCTCTGAGGACAGGTAGTGGTCTCACACTAGCACCCCCCAGCTCCCCATCCTGAGTTCATTTTCTTCTCAGTACCACACTGTATTTTGGATCCAGGATGAGAATAATCTTGATCCCACACAGGTATTTTGGTTGTAGCTCTGTTGTGCTCACCCCAAGACAAGGACTTCTCAGTGTCTCACACTGTGCCAACAAGGAGCTGCACAAGAAGCTGGGGGGGGACCACAGGCAGAACAGCTGACCTGAACTGGCCAGAAGGATATTCCACACCACAAAAGGTACTGCTCAGTGTGTAAACTGGGGGAGCTGCTGGTGAGAGGCTGATTGTTGCTGGGAGACAGTCTGGACACAGACCAGTGGGTGCTAGGCACCTATACTGGGCATCACTTCTTTCCTTTCTGTTTTGTTTATCTGTCCCCCTCTCCTTTTCATTACAATTATTACAATACTTTACTCTGTTTCAACACTTAAATAACTGTTCTTATCTCAATCCACTAGCTTTAATTTTTCCTGATTCTTCTCCCCATCCCACCTGAGTGGAGGGAATGAACAAGTGGTGCCACTGGGGTTAAACCATGACACTCCCTCCACACCCATGGATACATCCTGCCTGGTCCCATGGACCTGCCTATGTTGAACCATCTAAATCAGTCCTCAAGCAAACTTGTTGTAATAATTCACTCCCTCACACTTCCCCTAAAAAAAAGGGACTTGGCAGCAGACAGCAGACCTGACTGCAGCCCTCTTCAGTAGAAAACAAAGACAAAGGCACTGCAAGAGAATTTTTTTCACCACTAGGCTCCCTTCAACATTTTGCAGACAGCCCACAGTTTTCCTTCCTTTTACCTTTGCTGCCAATACCAGTGGAGGCCTGGCTTGCAGCTTTTCATTCCCAGTCATTTCCAACTCCAGACAAGTTGAGGCTTTCCCAGTTCTCCCACACATCCAGGCAATCCTTCTGCATACTTCTCGGGTGTCTTGGAAGCTTGGATGGCTTTCATGAGTTATATGTACACTTTCTGGATTTAAGGAGCTCCCACTCCATACGTGCTGGCCTCATGCCACAATTACACAATTTCATGCACTTTGGGATAAATTATTCATTCTCCAAGGCGGTTGTCCATGGAGGTAATTAGCTCTCATGAGCTCTAGTGTCCCTCAGAATGCTACCAACCAGCTCAATGAACAACCTGAAGCCATCTCTCCTAAAGTCTGGATCTTTATTTTTCTACTTATTAGCTCCCTCAGGATCTCAAACTCCATCTCATTAATGCTGCAATGACAGCTACTCTCAACGTTTGCATTTCTAGCCAGTTCTTTCCTGTGAATACCAGGTAAAGCTGAATACCTCCCATGTCAACTTACCCAGCACACACAAATACTCCTTATCAACTTATTTCTAAAATCTCCAGGAGCATTCTGGAGGATTTCTATCAGGATGTACTGCCATTTTATCAGGTGTCCAAGCACTAAAGTTCTCCTTTAGAAACAGGGCCTGTAATTGTGAAGCTTCTGGTTCTTCAAGGGCACTAGTTACTTTCTCTACTTGATCAGTCTAAGTCTGGTGAAGGTTCACTTAGGTTCTCCCTCTTGTAGGCTTCCCCTCTGATCTTAATCTATAAAGCCTCGACCAATTCAGTGCCTTCCCAAAACAAAGCCTCTGCATTCAAACAGCTTCTTTTAGCACAGTGGAACCTGTGGCAATTGCAAGTACAGAGAGCTCTCAGGGCCCTGTGCACACAGGCTCAGAAATAGAGATGGATACAAGGTCTGACCTAAGACCTTGCAGAAGGCTTGGAGAATTAGAACACTGAAAGTGAAGCAGACATAAAACAAGAATGTAAGTTTGTCATTTAAGTAGAAATATGTTTTAAGCAAACAGACACATGCATTATGTAAGCAAAGCAATATGTTAAGTAAGAGTGTAAAAATTTTACAGTTTAGCAATAGAACCTGCTATACAGTCAGTTAGAAGCTTAAGGTGTACCAATGAAGGTTTGTGAAGTGTTATGTGATTGGTTAAAAAATGATGTGTTGTGGCAAAGCCACAAAAAGTAAAATAACTAATGGTCGGTGTAAAAAGATGCTACCAAGTTTCCTAGAAGTATGTGATTGGCTAAAAAACTTACATGAGACATTGTAACTAAGAAATAGATGGCTTCTGATATTATGGCATTAAACATAACACCTTTAATGTCTCACCATTCAATGAGACTGACGCCATGAGACAATAAGCCATCCTTTTAAAGCCTCTCAGTTGCCCTGTCTGTCGTGATTTTGACATCCCAATAATTGGTGCTCCATGGTGTGAGGAGCAATCAATCTTATTGAGCAATTGGGAAGCCCTGGATGCCTAATTTAGAGGCTGCTGGAATGAAGCAGAAAATCCACAGATTTAATGGCTCCTGAAATGCAGGAAGAACAGACTCTATTGGCTGTTGAAAGAAAACTGAGCCCACTGGTTGTGCCTGGCTGAAGTCCATCTAGAGAGGACCCGTGACGAGATTACAGGTGAGCTTTGGGGAACATGGGGCAAGAAATGTCCAGGGAACAGAGAGACATTTCCATTCATTTAAAAGCTGTGATAAGAGCCAATTCTCATTCCTTGCCTAACCAACAGTTAAAAGACCTTTTATGCTGGGTACAGAAAAATTTTGCAGACACAGACCTTGAATCTGCTTTTACCATGTCTCCTCGGGACTCTGCTGCAGTAAGACTCTACGATGCAACTACCTGTATGGATTTTACAGCTGCTAAACTGCTTCCAACAAGTCCCACAGTTGTGACATTTTCAGTAAACAACCTAGTCTGCCTGCAATGCATCCCTTAGCTTCTCTCCCTGTCGGTCTCGGTCTCGGATTTGGCTCTCCCTGTAGCTGCCGCCTTTACTGGGTCTCTGTTACCTTCAGATGCTTCTAAAACTGCTAACGAAGGGGAAAGGGAAAAGAAAATTGAAAACTATAAACCTCTTGTGGGTATGCAACAGCAAGACAGTGATTCTACTTCTGAAGAGGAGACAGACTTAAAACTAGAGACTGAGTTGTTTTCTCTTGACCCCAGAGACCCCCTGTCTCCTGTAAAATTAAAAGAGTCTCCAAAAAACAACTTAAAGTTGACAGACTGGGCTGATATCAGGCGTAAAGTGACCAAAGAAGGTGATGTTGAATTAGCACATGAGACACTTTATCTTTGCCACTAAGGTACAGGAGACAGAATGCAAACCCCAGCTGGGACCCTATTTCACATGATGAAATCAAAGACTTAAGAAAAGCTATTAAAGACAGTGGTCTGGGCTTGCCTTACTTTAAACAATTGCCAAAAAGTGTTTATAATGATTGATTTAACACCTTTTGATTGTCATTATGTTTCATCCATGATTTTAACAGATTCATAGTGTGTTTTATGGGACTTAAAATGGCAAAGGCTTCTTGACAAATTAACATAAAAAATATGCAGGAGGTCCCAATGCAACTCTTACAGTTGGGGACCCTCCACATGACAGAGCTGAAGATCAGGCAGCTGATTTACCCAGAGCAGTGCTCGGTGATAGTAAAGATGCAGCATGTAAATCTCTCTTGCAAGTTCAGGCAGCAGGGAGCCCTGAAGGAGTTTATACTCAAATAAGGCAAAGGGTATCAGAGCCCTTTACAACTTTCATAGATCACCTAACACAAGTGACAGATCAACAGTGTGACAACGCCATGGCATGTCCACATGTGCTCTGTAATCTTGCCTTTGCAAATGCTAATGATGAGTGTAAACAGATTATTCAAGCCTTGCCTGACTTACAGCCAGAAATGCCTCAAATAATAGAAGGCTGCAGTAAAATCTATAGGCTGCAGCATATTGCTACAACACAAGCAGGTATCTTTGGAGAGAGACCTGAAAGAGCTTTCGCTGTGCAAGCTGAAGCTATGGATCAAAGACCAGTTAAAACCTTCTCCTCCCTACATTTAATACCTCAGCAGAATAGTTCTCTGGCACCGATGCAAGCTGAAACCATTACAGGATTATGTTACCAGTGTGGAAAGCCTGGACGTTTAATAAAAAAGTGTCCAGAGCCTGCAGAAAGCTGTTGTCAAGAAACTCAAAAATAAGTGTGCAGCACCACTGTGTGACACCACAGATAGCACCAATTCAGCAACCCGAGAATTTTCCAAGGTTATGTTAACAGAACGCCAGACAGAAATATCCTCAAGCAATGACCTTACATTACACAGACGACTTGTTAATTGCAGCACCGACACAAAAAGAGATGGAAGAAACTCATGACTGTGTTATTACAGAAGTTCAGAATGCTGGACTAGAAATTTCTACATCAAAAATACAAGAAGCCTCACCGTGGAAGTATTTAGGATGGCTAATATCAGAACAGTGCATTAAGCCACAAAAAATACAACTCGTACTAATGTTACCACTTTACAAGATTTACAGCAACTTTTGGGAGAAATTAATTGGATTAGACCTCTTTTGGGAATTACTAATGATTAACTTGCACCACTTTTTTATTTGTTAAAGATATTGCAATATTAAAGCTCCTAGAATTTTTATGGCTGAAGCTCAAAACGCTCTTGAAAAAAAATCACTGAAGCTCTTCAACAAAGAAGCACACAAATGTATTTTTTCAAAATCTTTTTTTCTATTGCTATTAGGAGAACAACTGCAGCTGTATGGTCTCATTTTTCAATGGGATGTTTCTGAAAAAGACCCTTTGCTGATAACAGAGTGGATTTTTTTGCCTTACAGGTCCCCAAAGACAATTTTCACAACATTAGAAATGATTACTCAGATCATAATCAGAGCTAGAGCAAGCGTGCTAACTATAGCAGGCCAAGAGTTTGCAGTGATTTATTGTCCCTTAAAAAAAGAATATTCTGATTGGGCTTTACAAAATTCAGAAGACTTACAAATTTCATTGCCAGATTATTCAGGTGCTTGCCCTATCCACTTTCTGAGTAATTACAGATTCTACTTATGTTGCTAATATTGTTAAAAGAATAGAAGAATCAGTTTTAAAAGATGTTAGTAATGATGATCTGTATTGTTATCTTACATGTCTTTACAGAATTATAAAACAGAGAACTAACAAGTATTTTGTTTCCCATATTAGGGCACATTCCTCATTTCCAGGATTCTTAGCAGAAAGAAACACAGAGCAGATAAATTGACAATGACTGTTACAACCTAACATTTTTGACAAGCTAAATTAAGTCATGTCTCTTTTCATCAAAATACACAAGCACTTATGCAAATGTTTTGCATCTCCAAGGATCAAGCAAAAGCAATTATAAATGCTTGTCCTGATTGTCAACTTGTGCAACCTCCTATGTCCACAAGAGCTGTTAACCCATAAGGGTTGCAAAGTCTGCAATTATGGCAAGCAGGTATTACCAAATATCCATCTTTTCGGAAATTTAAAAATATCCATGCATCAGCAGACACCTTTTCAGGGGCAGTTTTTGCTGCAGGAGAAACAGCTAATCATGCTTGTCAACATTTTTTACAAGCATTTGTTTCATTAGGAGGACCTCAGGAAATCAAAACAGACAATGGTCCCGCATATACAGCTCAAAAATTAGCCACTTTTTTAATGGATTGGGGTGTTTCCACACTTTTGGTATTACCCCTTCTCCCACAAGTCAGCTGTTAGTGAAACAACACATCACACTTTGAAATCTCTACTAGACAAACAGAGAGGGGGAATAACCCTGGCAAATCCCCAGATGTGGTTAAACAAAGCTTTGTATGTTTTTAATTTTTTAAACTGTTCCTTTGCAGAGCCAAATCTGCCATTTTTTAGGCATTTTTCTAATAGTACAAAGGTGAAGTTGAAAGAAAATCCTTTTAGTTTTGATTAGAAACCTAGAAACAGCACAAATTGAGGGTCTGTTTTCTCTAATAACCTGGGTAAAGGGTATGCTTGTGTTTCCACAGGAACAGGACCTAAGTAGATTCCAGCAAAGAATGTGAAGCCATATCACATGCAGAAACATGCTGACAACTCCATCAGCAGAGAAATAAGCATGCAGACATGAGAAACAGACACTGTAGTTAATGACTGACGTCTATTGCCCCATCTGTAAAAACTGTGAACCTTGGGTTTTATGTCAATGTAAACACTGTGGGAATCACAGGTATCATGGAGCTTCTTTAGCAAAAGCCTGGTGTACATTATGTTATACTTCAGAGTCACAATCAAGGTAGAGTAATTGAATTTTCAGTTGTAGTAGGTCACGAAGAAATAGCCCCTGTATCTCCACTTTTAGAGAAGAATGCAGAAAAGAACTTTTGAAAGAATCAGAAGATATTCAAATTTGTAAAGTTGAACACAAACAAAATAACTTAGTGCCTTATCTTTGGTCTGTCCCAGAGCAAGTTTGGGAAAAAACAAAAAAGGAATGTGTAAAAGATTTGCTAGAGATAAGAAAGAAGCATGGAACTAAATCAAATATTAGGCATACACTTTTTTATTGTTGTGCTTGCTTTTAGTAGTGCAACCTTGCCCATTAATCAGCCCCAAACAAATGTTTGAGTGACTTTAGCAAATGCATCAGGCTTGGACACTGTGTTTAGCCACCACAACTCCAGAAAATTCCTTTTCCACTTGTTTAGTGGGGCTGCCAGTGGATGCATGGCCAATAAAGGAGAAGATAATTCATGCTTTACGAAGTAAAAGTGCTAGCCATATGTGGGATTAGGATCACACCCCTGTAATGTCTGGAATTACTGGGCAGGAGACCTTCCCCAGGCATCCTCAGAGCCTCAGGAGATATATCTCCTTGGCTCAGTAAAAATAGATTTTCATGTCAAATTCAGCTATACAGGGAAAGAGTTGTTGCTGATCAAAGATGTTTCCTCTGTCACCAAGTGTATAGAAACCAGACTTCATGGTGTAAATGTACTTCTCCAATACTTGCATGGTCAGTTGACACACCTTTACAGTTGCCACAAGGGATGTTTTTCATTTGTGGAGATAGAGCTTGGCCTGCCATTTCATCACACATCACAGGTAACCCATGTAGCTTGGGGAGGCTTACTTTGCTAACACCAAGTATAAAAATGATCACTGAAAATGATGCAGAGGAAAAAAGGCTTGTTCATCAGCATGAATCAGAATGCAAAGAGGACTTTGAACCTTGGGGTTTGGGAAAAAGACTTTCAATATCTGTACTTTTACCTCAACCTGCCTCTGCAGTAGCATTAAAGAAATGGGATAGATTGGGTTGTTGGCTAAATAAGCAAAACAATGGTCCTTTTCTTGCATTGAGTGGTCTGTTAGCTGATGGCAAAGATGTAAGATATGCAATGTTGCAAAACAGAGCTGCAACTGATTTTCTCTTATTAGCACATGGACACAGGTGTGACTTTACTGGAATGTGCTGTATTACTCTATCTGATAATTTGGAATCCATCCATAAAAGCATACAGCAATTAAAAGAAGGAGTGTCCAAAATTAAGGTTAACGATGGATCTTGGTTACATGGCTGGTTTAATAGATGGAATTTCGCACCTTGGTTTAAAGAACTTCTAAAACTGGGTCTATATCCATATAGCTTGTCATAATAGTTGTATTGATAATGGTGCCTTGTGTGCTTCATTGTATACAGAAAATGATTGACAAAGCTATCAAAGGAGTATTCCTGGTTCAACAGAGAGGGGGAGAGGTGGCAATTGCAAGTACAGAGAGCTCTCAGGGCCTTGTGCACACAGGCTCAGAGATAGAGATGGATACAAGGTCTGACCTAAGACCTTGCAGAAGGCTTGGAGAATTAGAACACTGAAAGTGAAGCAGACATAAAACAAGAATGTAAGTTTGTCATTTAAGTAGAAATATGTTTTAAGCAAACAGACACATGCATTATGTAAGCAAAGCAATATGTTAAGTAAGAGTGTAAAAATTTTACAGTTTAGCAATAGAACCTGCTATACAGTCAGTTAGAAGCTTAAGGTGTACCAATGAAGGTTTGTGAAGTGTTATGTGATTGGTTAAAAAATGATGTGTTGTGGCAAAGCCACAAAAAGTAAAATAACTAATGGTCGGTGTAAAAAGATGCTACCAAGTTTCCTAGAAGTATGTGATTGGCTAAAAAACTTACATGAGACATTGTAACTAAGAAATAGATGGCTTCTGATATTATGGCATTAAACATAACACCTTTAATGTCTCACCCTTCTATGAGACTGATGCCATGAGGCAGTAAACCACCCCTTTAGAAGTCTCTTAGTTGCCCTGTCTGTCATGATTTTGATCTCCCCATAGGAACCCATCCCTGTCTTTCCTACTTAGTTTCTTAAAAAGCCCTTAGGTATCTAATGCAGTACTCTAGTTGCCCAAGTGAACCTCCTGTATCCATGATCCCAATCAGGTTACAGAACCATCACTGAACACAGATTTACAATCCCTTCTGTTAGCATCTCATGCAGGGCATTGCTGTCTCCATGTGCCAGCCATGGCACTTCCTGCACATTATCACATAGGTCAAAAAAAGCAGTAGGAAAACAACACTAGATTTGATCCAAGGTTCATAAAATTCCATTTTACGTTTAAAGGGACAACCTAGCTGTAACCTTTGAATAACCTAGCTGTATCACTTGCCCTCAGATTCTAATTCTAGCATTTCAAAGACATGGTTTTTCTGCTTGCAATTAGAAGTGGGCCATATTGATCACTGGGAGTAGTCATTCACCATTGAATGATACATAGGGCAAAGGAGCATTCTGTTGGGCAAAAGGAAAAAATCACTAGCCCAGGATTTCCTTAACACGTCCCCTTCCTTCTGGATAAAGAACAGCATCTCCCCGCTACTAGAAAGGCTGAGGCTTGTCAAGTTTCCTTGCATATCTGATGACTTGCAGCCACCAGACTCTCCTACCAGTTGGAGAAGGTTGGATCAAAGGCTGCAGCTTGTACCCATCTGAGAACAATGCTGCTTAGGGCTCCTATAGTTTCCTAAGAAACCAGATAGGTAGAAATTGCCACAGAGCTGCTCGGGGTATGACAATCACCAGACTGAGAACATTCCCACTCTGTCTTATGCCTATACAAGGCAGCAAACACATTAAAGAAAAATCTTTTCTGACAGTAAAATAAGACCATGACTCACATCTGCTCTAACAAAGGCAGACCATGCTCATGTAATACTGCAAATAACATACTTGCTCTCACAAGGAAGCTCTTTCTCTGTGGTGCATCAAATCCATGCCACACATCCGCACATACAATTACCCATATGAAACAATTCCAGAAGAAGTCTTTCACTCTCACCAAGCCATCTAATATTCTGAAGAGACTCCAGCATTTCACACAACTACTGCATGAACTCAAATGACATCCAGCTGTGCTAGGAAGCTTCAGGGAGACAAAGTTGACTACAAATGCCAAGACAACAGAATATCTCACCACAACCTTGGTAAAATTGCAAATGTTCAGTTATGAAGCCCATATACTACTTATACTGAGCTTCCAGAAATCCTTAGCAACCAGATTTAAGAGATTTCATCCACCAGAAAACTTTCTCCAAGGTCAGTTGATTAAAAATCCCTAAGAGGATGTTTGGATGTTAAGAGCAGATAAAGAGTGCCCCTACTGACACACACAGCTGGGTTACAAGCATGTCCCACAGTTTTCATACTGCGACACGTATGCAACCAATACTTAGTTGTGGCAGCAGCTTTTCACTAAACCTTAAAAAGCCATTCACACTGCAAGTGCTCCTGCTCACAACAAAAAGCAAACAACTGCCTAATGAAGCTACAAAAAAACCCAATCACACTCAAAATCCCCAAACATCTTCCTCATACTATCAGTCAAGACCTTCAGGTGCTAATGGTTTAGCTCAGAATCTACAGGGAAGGAAGGGACCGGACACACTACCAAGAACTGGAAGTAAATATTTCATTACTTTTCTTTCATGATAGGCAATACATAACTTGTGATGCACTTAGTCTTTTGCTCTACGTGAAGCTTTTCAGCCCCTCATTACCTGCACCTTCCACTTCCTGTAGGGAACTCTTGTGCAACTACTAGCTTTTTACTCTGTTCAGAGAATATTTAAATCTGTCACCTTGAGTCTCCTTCTCCAACTCACCTTGTCTTCAGAGTCTGAACTTTTCAGTGTGGCATCACTTGGTGATTCTGATGTGGCTGCAGAATCTGGAGGGATATTTACACCATTGGTGCCACTGCTGAGAACTGCAACACAGAAATAAAAACAATACACTAACTCTCTAGATATTTAAGACTGCCATAAAAGTTTTCTTACGCAAATTGCATGCTGTTTGCTTGTTTAAGTCCATTAAACGTTGCAATGTAAACTAAAAAGCTCCCCCAGTATTTTGCAAGAGACATGAGGACCACAATTCTTAGCAGAACCATGATTTCAAATGCAGAAAACCAAGTAAGCAAATTAATCTATAAAAATGTTGTAAGGACTTCAATATATACAACCTCAAGCAACCATCCTAATCCTGTCTAATACTGTTCACAGCCAGCAGGGCTTGCCTTCAGACTGATCTACCTGCTCATACACTGAACTCCCACTGCAAATTTTTACCCCAATACTAAGTCCTCTGCAGAGTCCAATTAGTGTCAGCAGGCATGTCAAGAAATCAAGCTAGATATGTTTGGCTCTTTGCCAGATTCTGCATTAACTGAAGTTACTCCTGTTTCTGTTCAATTAAACTTCCACATAACAAATGGCATCAGGCTGGGGAAATACAGGGTTTAGGAGACAGGGACACTTCAAACAGCTTTTTGCATTAACTTCCACACTTTAGTCTATTTCCATCAGCTATACCAAATTCCATAATTCCATAATACAATAAACATTCTACGGATGACCAAACTTAAGAATTAAGTTTTATGTTCAGAATTAAAATTGAACTTCAAAGTCACAACTCCAAAATGGTCCCCAAGCCCAGAGGCACCTCTCACTGATTTAGGTACTTTACTGTTGATCAATTATCAGTAATCATTACACCATGGTCTGTGCTGTCATTTGAGCTTGATTGCTATATCACACTCTGAAGTCTTTTATTCCAAAACTCAAGCATGGACTGCACCAACATTAGAGGCCTGGCAACATCAGACAGTCATCCTACACAAGACCTGAAGGTTCCACTACTTTATCCTTCATGTAATACAGATACATCTACCACTTAAGATGTTTCTTTTCTGAAAGGAGAAAACTAGAAAAACCAAGGTGGGTGTTCAGCAAAACCAAACCATCACACTAAACAATTCTTTTGTTCTCTTTCCACTATGTTTAGAATGCAAAAGCATTATTTACCCATCTGTGAAAAAGCTTTTGGCTGTGGTGCCTGTAATACTGCTGGACGGAGCACACTTCGCTGCTGTTCCTTCGGTTTCTGGCTAGGGAGACCTGCAAGTGCAAAGTTTTTTCAAGAAGTATAAAGCTTTAAAGTTGAAAAAAATCAGCTTCATCTAATCTTCTCTAACTGCTTCCAACAGGACACACAAAAAAACAGACACTAGAAAAGCTTCTGCTCACTTTTTTTTCCATCCCTCCTTACTCAGCCTCAAAAGAGAGTTAGTCCCAAATAGAAAGACTATGCCCTAGCCTAAAAAGACACTTCAAAATATATTGTCTACCTTATCCAGGAAAACACAGAATGAAAGTTTACTACTGACCCAGAAAAAAAAGCACCAATATGTAAGAGAAATTAACAGTACACCAGCAATCCTATTTATATACTGATATTTTATTCAGCTACACATTTCAAGTCTTCTTTTCTTCTTCCAATAAAGTAATTTCCAGATATTAATAAAATATTTTTTTTATCCATACAATCTAACGTATTGGTACTGTAATAGTTGTGTTGTGCCATTTAACAACCTTTTGGCTTTTTGAATTAACCTGGCTTCTTTGGCTGTTATAGTAAAATGCACAACACTATAACTCTAATTCTGCTATGATTCAGAAAGCTAATTGACCTTAAACTAATAAAAAACCAAACACTGTAACATCAACTCTAGAAGGTTATGGCAAGCCCAGAAGGTTCAGTTTTCTTCACTGACAAAAGTCAAGATGAACTCTTGATCCCATAGAATACTGCAACAGAACTCACTCATAGCAGTTAGCTCCATTTCAGGTCGCCCATATTCAAAGGCCATGACACCAGATTATAAAGCTGTCCTAAGCTGAAAAGTTCATAAGCTCAAAACAGCTTGTTCCTTTCTTATATTTACCACTCTTCCTGCAAGTGAAATGAAGTTTCCATATAGTTATGCAATAACAGCTTTCATTACCTAAATACTTTCGGGGTTTTTCCCCCCCTCAAATTCCTAAGAAGCTGCAATACTAGTATCTTTCTGAGAGTGGCTAGGTCTACATCAGCAAACAGGAAACTCAGTCATAGCCAACCTGTAGTGCAGAACAGGCATGATCAAGGACTTACCACCCCCATTGCCTCCAGTAGCCAGGGAGAGCTGAAGTGGGCACTCCCTGACACTTCCAACTGCCCTGGCCTGGTCGCAGACTGAACACTCACTAATGGCTGCAACTTGCTCAAGGCACTCCTGGAACACCCTTTTTCTTACAATTTACTACCAGGAATCAAATTCACTCTTTGTAGGATTACTCCAAGCACAAAGAGAAGCTTGCTAAGTAGCAACAGCTGGGAAATGCACTTCAGACATGCACAGCTGATCCAATGCAAAACAGAGACACGTCCACATGTGTTACACAGTGGATATGGGCACAACCACCCTAGAGAAAACAAGATTTTTTTTCTGCACACACATAGGTATTGCCACCTTCTATTTCCACTAGCTGATTGATGAAACTACTAACAAAATAAAATGCTTGAGCTGGTTTCTTTGTACTGTTGCAGTAAACAGCAAACTCACCTGCACTAGGTGCCTGACCATGGATAAGTATTGGTGGCTTCAGCCGGAACCCACTGCTCTTTTCCTCTGGAAGTGAAATACAAGGTTACAAGGACAAAGTTGTAACATACAAGAAATACCCATTCAGTCAAAAAATTCCTCATGTTTTCCCCACTGTAACAACCCACAAGTTCTATAAATATGCAAAGTTATTAGATTCCCAAAGAACAGACACTGTTCTTCTGAAAGAAACCTGAATTTCCAGTGATCACCACAGCAAATATACATCACAGACAAACACATGGTGTCACCAGGAAAAAGTTCAAATATTTTTTAAGAAACAGGAAAAATACTGTTTTCACCAGAGAAATGGGGCTCCTTCTGTGAAGGACTTAATATAGATAATAAAGGTTTTAAGTGAGAATCAAACTAAAGAACAACCAAAATTACGACTGAACATGACAGCTGCTAACAAGCACCTAACTGCTAATTATCATAAATTAAGTTAACTTAATTGCCTAATGTTAGTTTTTTGTAATAAAAAGCTTTTACTCATGCTTTTGTAGTATGAAGATAAAATAAATTCCTTTGCTCACACTCACTACAGTTATGGCTTTTAAATTAAGTACCAAAATCTCAAAAAAAATATAAATCTACAGCTATTAAAAACCAAGCTCCTAAGAACTTACAATGAATAATTATACTTTTTTCCTTTTACTGACTTAACATCTGTACTGAGAATAAGACAACTCAGCATCTTACAGCCCCACTGTCCTTGGTTATAAGCATATGATACTGATGTGCACTACAGCAATGCCAACACAACCAAACCAGAACTAACAAAATCAGCTGTTCTGTCAACACAGGGCTCACAGGTCATAGCTGAACACAATCATGACCATACCTTATGGTTGTTTTGCTTTCCAATATAAAAGAACAGTTTTCCAAAGCAGATAAATGAGAATTTCCCACAGGTTTTATTGTGAGCCTAGCAAGAAAAGGTCAGACTGCAGTATTCTACCATCATTCCCAACTCATTTAACAATTCTGATTTTATTTTAATTACCTCCAGCAAGAGTGAAGTCAAACAATGAAGTAAGCAAGGGAACAGCTCTAAGATCAGAACCATCATCACTCCCACTCTCACAGACAGGGTCTTACTTTTGAAGTATCAGAGTACTTTGAATCACAACAAATTAACAACAGTTCAAGAAAAAAGCAGACAAATGAGGAAGCTCACCTGGTTCTGAATCAGAATTGCCTGTAGAGGGTTCACAGAAGCTTGATGGCATAAAAACATTGTTCTTTGTTACTGCAGTCATTGAAAAAGAAAAAAAAAGGGAAGTTGTGTATGTTGTTCGTTATTATAAACCTGTTCCCATACCTCAAACTGCAAGTTATTTTTCTAGTAATTTGTTTTATTTTGGTTTTATTTTTTCTAAACTAAAACAGTATTATAGTCAAAGTAGCAAACAAGCCATTGTCCATAAAATCCTCTCAGTGTCTCCTGAAACAGAGAAAAAACAAATTTCATTTTTTCTGAATCCTATATAAATACAGGATTCCCAATCTGAATAGGAATTAGAAATGGTGTTAGACTATGTAATAGCATTGCAAAATGTATAATACCATTTTAAAAGGTCCCTGCAGAGAGAGCAAAAAGGTGTGTAATGGCTTCTAGAGAGCAGGAGTGAACATCTGGGCTCTGATGGACTGCACTGTCTGCACCAAGAGGCAACTCAGGGAATAAATTACCACATCCTCTCAAAACACATTAGCTAAGCAGAGGCTTGAGAAAGGATACTGGACTCCTGGAACATCCAACATTTAACCATGAAAGAGTTGAGTAAATTATTTTCCTCCACTTCTTAACAGATGTTAGCAAAGAGATTTTAATCTTGTAATACAAAGACATTGTGGAATGGAAGTGTTAGAGATTATAGGGAACATGAGTATACACATACTGTTACTTTAACAGAAAATCTATAAAACCCTGTATTCATTATTTTTGTGCATTCCTTTACTAAGAGTGGTTGGCAAGCAGACAGCAGCAATGCTGGTCACTCAATTCACAGGATGGCACCTGGAGACCCACCGAGAGGCACACAGAAAACTGGGATCTGAAAGAGAAGGGCTTCTTCCCCTGACTAGCACTGGTGCATGAATTTAGAATGCTGTACTCAAAGTATCAGCAACTACCTTTTGGATTTCATAGTAACTTATTTCTTTAAAATTAAAATCTAAACAACTAGGCTTTCACCTTTTAGTCACATCTCCAGAATGTGCAGCATATGAGAGGAATTTCTTTTTACAGTTCTCTCCTTCAATGTTTTTCATCTCCTTTATTTCAACTTAAGATGGTAGAAATAAAGCAGCAGTCTCAAAATCTGCCTCAAACACTGACATTATCTTCACTAGAATAACCACTGACCAAAGCTAAAACCTTGATATGATCTGCGAGGAGAGACAGCACAAATCAAGACTGTTACAGTCAGTGAACAAATATCAAACATGATCATTGCCAGGCAAGTGAACTGCATGAATTTACCCCAGTGAGTTCACTGCCCTGACCATGCACACACAGGCTGTGGTTATTCTCTCCTGCAGAAATGCACTGAATCATCCCCATGTTAAAAGGAATGGGAGAAGAGAAAAGGACTAAAACATGAGCAGAGACTTGAAAAATTCCCTGGCAGCAGAGTAACTAAGAAAAAAGTAGCACTTACAAAAATCTGGAAAAAAGCAACCTGATCACAACAAATCAGGAAGGTTTCTGGTTAATTCTGCAATTTAACAGCACAAGAGTAAAAGCTAAAACCACAAATACACAAACTTACAGATAGAAAACATTTTTAAAAACTAGGAAGTCCTTTGGGCTTCACCACATCTGCTAACATGAGTACACATTTGCTGTGGTCTTAACTCAAAGCACAGCAGACAGTAACAGGACTGCTTATGTGACTGCAAAAAGACTGTCTACAAAGGAAAACCACCCCTCAGATATAACACTGTAGCAACATTTACCTGACTGAGGGGGGAACTGAGTCAAAGATGAAGTTCTCTCGCGTTTCACAGGTGGACAGTAGCTTCCATCCTCCCGATCAGATTCTGTATTTAAAACAAATTATTAGAGAAAATGCAAAATATCCGAGCTAGAGACACACTCATGGCTTTTGATTTTACAATAAAATCTCTTACCATCTCCATCTTCTGGACTTGCTCCATCTGCAGATCTCTGAAATCAGATTACACTGATCAAACAAAGATCACATACTGAACATTTCAGTCTCTTCTGTTTGATCCAAATGTTTTAAATATCAGATAGGAGATTTTTTTTTCTTTCCTGTCAATTATACACACTAAATGCAATAATCTTCTGTTACTTACATGTGGGCATAGTTTCACACAGATACTATCAAACACAATTAATTCAAAATAGTTCACTTACAAGTAAGATCCCTGAAAGTTCATATCCCAAGCACTAATATCTTTAGGGATCGTGTAATAATTGCTACAGTTTTATTTTCTATATACTGAAAATTTGAAAAGGACAGTTTTCAAAATTGGTTTCCTTTTTAAAATACAAAGTTTCAAGCTCAACATAAACACATCCATTATTTGGGAGTTCATTCCAAAGCACTTTACCTAGTTACTCTAAGTGACATGAGCTCCTTCAACAAAATCATAGCATTGAAGGAACATCTTTCAAAGCATATATAAACCAGTACAACAGTATTTTCATTGGAATTAACAACAGATAGTCCCCTAACATCTTCCACACTACCAGGAACAAAACAGGAAGCATCAAATATCACAGATATTCAAAGTCTTTGAACAAAGGTTTTACATATTTTCTGAGGATTTCTATGGCTCTTTCCTCCTATTTCTCTACCAGTTCTTCAATTTCCCTTGATCCTTTAAAAAATAATCCCATGACAGACTCCTTTCATTATGGAAGGTGATCAAAAGCTGCATCAGCATCTTCATCTCATTACAAAACATCTTAGAATCATCAAATTGCTTAGGTTAGCAAGAACCTTTAATATCACCAAGTCTAAGAGATGCCTCAGAACTGCCAAGCCCAGTGCTAAAACATGTCCACAAGTGTCACATGCACACGTCTTCTAAATCTCTGCAGGGATGATGGCTCCACCACTGCCATGGGGAGCCTGTTCCAGGGCTGCACAAATCTTCTGTGGAACATGCTTTTCACAATATCCAATCTAAATGTTCAACTTGAGGTCATTTCCTCTTGTCCTGAACCTTGTCACCTGGAAGAACAGACCAACCCCCACCCTGGCTCCACCATCCTTTCAGATACCTCTGACATATTGGACCATCTGCCTAGTCCAACACTACCCTTTCACCCCACTCCTGCCCCAGGACATGCAGACAGACACCTCCCCTTCACTCAGTCTCCTTTCAGAGACTGGCTGATAGATGGAGGAATGGCAGCTCATGCCCAGAGCTCACTGACACCCCAAACCTCCTTCCCTACCATGATTCGGCCCACCTGGGCACTGTGACAAGCACACACACAGAAAGACCACTCACATCTGCACAGGACTGACATCTGAGGCACACCTTGGGTGTAAGAATATCAGAGAGCACAGAACTTCCTATTTAGCACCACATACATTCAGAACCCAGAGATAATACTGTACTATCAGAACTCCACTAAATGCTAATAAAACCCCACTTACACTGCACTTTGCCTATTAAATTACCTTGAAGGGCTTTTATGTTTTGTCTAATGTTCAAAGAAAAGTATAGCTACTTCACTACCACCCCAGTTGAGTACTTTTGAATCCTTTAGCATTGGGAATAAAAAAGCTACTGACAGTTCTGGAACACAACTCCCTGCATTCACACACACCTATCAGCCCAGCCATGTTAATTCTGCATTTGATGATCCATGGCTCTTCCCAGATAATTAGTCAAGTAGTCCATGGTACAACTGGAGGGTGGTCTTATTACTCACTGCTCTTACCAATACACAATACTTTCTCAAAAGATGAAGCTAAAATGGAAAACCACGATATCATGTATTTCAGCAACCAGCATCTGAACGCAGAAAAGGTTCCACTTTGCACATAAAGTATTGCCACATATATAAGCAATTTGTTCCCACTTTTATCAAAAATCCTAAAAGCAAAAAGAAAATACTTGGTAAAAAATTTGCATGAGTGGAACTGCACATCTCTATATGCAAAAATCCTTAAAAATAAACAAGCGATTTCCACCTGAATGTCAAAAACTTAAGATGTTATTAACATATGCTTCATTCTCAATGCTCAAGTAACACATACAAAGAAGTCAAACCTAAATAGCACAAGCTTTAAATCATCTTATCATTGTAATTTCATAACTGACAATGTTATAAATTACTCCCCACAATCAGGCAGGTCAATCAATAAGGCAATTCATGAGTTTGTTGATAAGGAACAGGCAAGCAGCGCTGGGGACGTGGGGAGTCTGCACTCCACCCACACGTCCGTCCAGCCCCCGGTCACTGTCCCTTTTCTAGGCAGTTTCTTGGTGGCTGTGACATGCCCACTGTGCTGGGGTACAAGTCTGAGCAAGCCCAAACATGTTGGCTGGGGCCCAAGCAGCAGTGGCTACAAGCCCCCACCAGGTCTGGGCCAGGCTCGAACATGTCAGGTTACACTCCTAGCAAGCAGGTAACAGCAGGGACAAGCCTGCTCATGGCCAAACAAGCCCATGTTTTCCTTATGCATAAAAAGTGGACACAATTCATGATTATAGTGGCAGAATAATAAAAAATACATAAAAACAAAAGGCAACAATTCACAGCAAGGTGATTTAAACAAATATAATGAAATCATTATATTTTCTTGTGTTTCATGTCCATGCTTTACTTTGAGTTCAGTATTCTTGTTTATATTGATCCCATGGTGTATTTCTATAATGACACAAATCACTATGCAACATCTCACACAATGGTACCTACAAGCAGCAGTTTTTCTTCTAGTCAGAGAAGAGGAGGAAGTGAGGATATGAGGGAAAATAACACGGCAGTACCAAGGTCAGTGATAAAGAAGGGGGACGAGGAGGTGCTTCAAGTGTCACAGCCAAGATTGCTCTGCAAACTGTAGTGACAACTATGGTGAAACAAAGTGTCCCCTTGTAATGCATGAAGTCCATGGGGGATGAAGAGATCCACTTGCAGCCCGTGGGAAAAGTGCTCACACTGGAGTGGGTGGATGCCAGGAAAAGCTGTGATCTAGTGGGAGACCCAAACAGAGAGAGAGGGCACCTGCTTCCAGAGACAGAGAGAGAGGGCCATTGCTTCCAAATTACAGCAGCCTGTCCTTAAAACACTGCACCCCGTGGATGAGTGACTCGTGCCACAACAGTTTTGGGATGACTGTTTGCCCATGGGAGGGACCTCATGGCATAGCAGAAAAAAGACTCCTCTCCCTCAATGAACAGAAAAAGACCTTGAGTGATGAACTGACCAAAACCCCCATGCCATGTCTCCCTGTGTTGTCGATGGGAAGGAGGGAGGGGCTGGGGAGGAAAAAAGGTGTTTTAAGCTCTTATTTTACTTCTCATTATCATCCTTTGACTCTGTTAATAATAAATTCACTTTATACCTTTAAATTTTAACCTGTTTTGCCCTTAGAGTGCTTTTCTCTTAGTCCTTAACTCATGAGCCCTTCATTAATTTTTTTCCCTCTCCTTTGCCCAACTGTAGCAGGAGAGGGTAAGCAAACGACTCTTGTGGGTGCCTGGTGTTTGGCCAGTGTCAAACCACAATATCCAGCCAGGAGTGTGCCTCCAGGCCCAGCATGCAGCTCTTGGCTGTGGAGGAACAGGGCACAGGAGAAGGGGCTGCCAGCACGAACCTGTGGGGAGCCTGACTGTGAAGGGGAGGTTGGAGGGGAAGGTGTGTTGAGGTGCTCAGTCTGTGGCATGGACAAGAGACATGGGCAGCATCACAGCCAGTGAATGGGACAGTTTCTGCAAACTGCTATGCCCTGTGCAGGTGTACCCACATAGGTGCTGCAGAGGAAGGAGGCATATCTGCAGAGGCAGAGTGCCTGTGTGAAGGATCCTTCTCCATTCTGGCACAAGCTTTCCTGCAACCTCAAGGTGACCTGGGCTCATTTACCTGAGCAGCCCCAGATTCTTCTTGTAAGAGAAGCTGTTTGGACACTGCCTGCCCAGACTGAGTCCTGCTGAGCAATGGTACATCTTTTACCCACCCCAAGAGGGCTTTGAGTGGCCATGGTGGAGGCAAGAAGAGCTCCTCTTCATTCTCCAGTGACACCATTCCAGAGGAGCAGCTGTGAGCTGGCTCTCAGCTGTGCTATTTGCTTGTACCATATGCCACCAGGCAGCTACAAAGCAGTTTTTCATGACTGATCTCATGACATGGTTAACAAAAGCTTAGAACTCTAACATTTCTTGCTCCTTGTTTGCATGGATGGATTACCTGCCCGTGCTTTATCCTTGCAGACTGGGAGCATCTGCAGAGTCTGGGGCACACCTGTGACCTTCTGCAGGGCAGGAAGCAGCCACTCATTACTGAGGTACTCAAGTCAGAGGAAGTCAGAAAAGCAGCAAGAATGATGTAGAGGTTGAGGAAGATGGGGGAACTGCAAAGGGAAAGTTCTTCCCAGAGTTCATTTAGACTCACCAATGGGCCAAGGATTGCAGGGACAACCTGGCAAGACTGTTTCCTGGGAAGATAAGAATAGTGGGAGTATCCATCTTCCAAGGAGGTGTTGGTCCTTCCTTGTATATATCCCAACAGTAAAGTCCTGTAGAAAGCAAATGTTGCGATTTCTTTTACATGAGAAGGTATTTTTGACAAGAACAAACAGGAAAATTGGTCATGAATCGGTTGGCATGGCCAGAGTGCTGCCTGTAATTGACACCCAAGGAGAAATGTGCAGGGTGAGAAGGAGAAAACTAGATGAAAAAGTAAACAAAATTCAAGAGATTTATGTAACAACAGAGCAAAAGTAAAGGGTTCAGTATTCATAGTGCCCATGGACAGCCCACAGAAGTATGGATTCTTCACACAGAATTTTCTCCTTCTGAGAGTTGTAGTTATGAAGCCAAATATATCCTGAGGCTAGCTGAGCACCTCCAGGCACTACACTGGGAGCTGCCCAGGCACTGCACTGGAACAGCTCCCAGTGAGGTGAAGGTATCCTCCCCACTGGCCTCAGGCCAGTCCTCCAGACCCTGCCACTGGGCAGGATGGCCACTAAACCAGAACAGCCAGTAATGCACCATCCAAACATATTTGCATAGCAGGGGTAGAGAGGGCAAATAGTGATTTATGTTCTGCAACATGCTAACTTGACAGGCCTGAGCACATCTGAGCTTCTGCTCCTCCAGGCCTGGTCAGACCAGCCCTATACTGGCACAGAAGAGAGAATGCACACTTCTAGCCATTGGCACTGTGACTGCTGCAAATGGAGGCTCATCTACACAATGCCCACCATACATCACTGACTTAACTCTTTATTGCTTTTTAAGTTAAATCGTCAAAAGAAGTATAAACTGTCAATGGCCTCACTGATCATGTAGCCTCAAACTGATCTCTCTGCCTTTCTCCATTCTGAGGCTGTTTAAGTGTCTGCAGTTTCCCAGCACTCCCTGGCTTCCCACTCCAAATGTGTTATAAAAATGCAAACCCAAGCAACAGCTGCATTATGGTTTATGCTTCCTTATTACCCAGCAAACACCAGATGAATTCTATGTTAAAGCTGAGTATGAGACCCATATGTCAGACAGGTGTTTTCAGGTGGACTGTACTCCAAGGTAGCTGCCAAATTGGAGCCAGAACTCAAGCAGGCCTTAAGGATGTGACCACATGTGCCACGGGGGTTGCACACACCTGCACTGGGCTGAGGATCACCTCTGTTAATGGTGTGAGTAAATCCCCAGAGATGGATGATGCTCTGATTCATTTATGATGGGAGTATCACAGATCTGTCCACTCTGCTGGGAGAGACAGAGATGGACACCGTGCCTGTAAAACTGGGGCAATATTTCCTGGTATATTGAAGGAGAACTGGCCTGGTCTCCTTGGCACATAGGAAGGACTGTCAGTGAATCTGTGCCACTTTTTAGTTCTCTACTGTTTGGGAAGTTCAATGTTTTGAATACAGCAGTTGTTTTTCTGGATCCCATGGCGTTACACCTTTTGCACTTGAAGAAGCTCAGAGCTTCAGTCAGAGCAGGCCCAGCCTTAAATTCCTGCACTTGGGCAGATTGCCCACTGAGAGAGGGCATCCACCCAGTCCCTGAGCAATGGCTCTGATCTTTCCAGGGCAGATTTCTGCATGTCAGCCTGTCACACTATACTACATAGGGCCATGCTGAAGATGATTTATTTGTACATTCAAGATTTCTCCAGACAGTGTAAAACAAATTAAATCCTACAAATCTATGCTATTCTCATACCCAGAACTGGAGTTCAGCAGTGCAGAGGAAGCCTGCAAATATCACTATCTAACAAAAGCTTTTCCTCATTTGCTGTGGCTCCTGTCAATTTACTCTATCCAAGGAAATCTCTTTCATGGCTGCCCATGATTCTTGCACTTGCCCACCCACATGCATCCTTATGGTGGTAAAGAAAGAATTGATATGATGCTGCTGGTCTTCAAAATTCAGTATAGATCACAGGCTGCAGGGTCTCTCCTGACTGTACCAAACTCAAGACAGCAAATGGTTTTCTGCTCTAGGCTCCTGGTTAGCCAGGACTGCTCTTTAGGGACATGCAACTCCAACACAAGTGCTAACTGAGGCAGTGCTCCAGCACTTCACCGTTGTCCCCAGCTGTGGACCAGAAAAACGTTTTCCAATGAGAGAGATGTACTAACAGCCCCTAAAAGAGCTCCAAGAGAGATGCAGAGGGACTTTGGACAAGGGCATAGACAAGGGGGATGGTTTCCCACTGCCAGAGAGCAGGGTTAGATGGAATATTGAGAAGGAATTCTTCCCTGTGAGGATGGTGAGGCCATGGCCTCTCTGGACAGGTTGTCCAGAACAGCTGTGGCTGCCCCTGGATCCCTAGAAGTGTCCAAGGCCAGGCTGGACAGAGCTTGGAGCAGCCTGTGGAAAGCAGAAGGTGTTCCTGCCCATGGCAGACAGTTGGAACAAGATGAGCTTTAAGGTCCCTTCCAATACAAACCCAAACCAATCTGTGATTCTATTATTCTGTGACCTGAAAGCCAGGTGCACAGAGCTACTCCATGAAACTCTAAACATACAGACATTAACTGAAAAGTCTTCATGGTCATCTTAGTTTTTTTGCAAGATCATTATAAAGCTTAATGAATTATCCTTTGTATAATACTTTGAGATCTTGGATAGAGCACGGTTTGGAGTTGCAGAAAGCATTTCTCTCATCTCCTTGATTAATCACATAATATGTCCAAGAGAGACTGATCCCATGCACATACCTCATTATCTCCCTAGGCCTGTCTTCTTCCTTCTCACATATGTCTTACTCTGTAAACATTACCTTTGACAGAACCTCAGGCTTAATCAGCACTCCCAAACAAGTGTAGCATATTACAGTGCATGATGGGGTAAGCAGATAATTCTCTTTCAAAGTGGAGCCAAAGGTTTCTATTTTGACCTGTCTACACTAAAAACTCCACTGGGAGCTGGTTTGTTTGTTTAATAGGCTAAGACTGAAATATTTCTCTCCAGTGAGACCGTGACAAAGGCTGAGCCAGCCTGGCTAGACATGAGGAACAAAACAGGTTACTGCAGCTGCTGCAGGAAAATATGTAAATAACTCTATGGTGGTGGACACCTAGCCAGCTGCAGCTGGCTGTGGATTTGAAAATTCAGCACCAAATGGTTGTTTTGGAAAAAAACCTGTGTTTGTTTTTATTAGCATGCAGATGAGTGCCAGCCTTTATGTAATAACAATGCAGGGGTGTGAGCATTGCACGCTCCCCTCCCACAGCTCCACTGCCATAGCAATGATTTAAGTGATTCCTGGAGCAGAGCTGGGATTGCTCTTGGCTGATAATGCAAGCTTTTTGAACTCAGATGAACTGCATTCAGAGCCAGTCCCCACCCTCCTTCATTGTGCTTTCCAAACTGCCAAATGGCTAAATGATGAGGGGCTTGCACATTAAATGAGGGAACCTGAACTCCATGGGTTGCTGAGAATTGGTGCTACCCTGGCAGTTGGATCCCTGAAAGTCTAAGAATAAAATCCAGCTCTGTATGTGAAAGCAAAACTCACAGTGTTAGAGATTATTGGACCAATATTTCGTTAAACTGATGTGAATAATCCCTGCCTTTTGAACAGCAGTGGCTCTGCACAGGCACGCCCACGGTTCTGGCTCCAAAGGCTGCCACAGTCTGACTGGAAGGAAGTGGTGACATTTTTCCTACCTGGCCAGCTCATCTGCTTTCAGTGGTGCTTTCATGGTATATTCAACTGCCAAGAATATATGTTTTCCTATTAGTTTGGAAGGATTCCTGAATCCTGAGGAGCCAGTGGGGGTGAGACACAGTAGGTGATGCTACCCTGAAGGCTGGTGTATCCCACCATACACCTGCTCCTGCACCTGGGGAAGACTGAGCTATACTGCAGGAAGCCTCTCTGGCTCCTGTGTTACAGACAGGGCTTTTTTTAGCATGTGCCATGTCTTAGTTCGAAACACAGGTGGCTGACAAGGAAGGCGGGAACCTCTCTTGGGATGGAGAATGTGATCCACTTACTTACAAATTATTATTATTGTAACTTTGGGGGGAAGATATGGGAAAAAGAATAACAGTTTTTTACTAGTGTATATAAATATGTGTGTGTGTGTGTAACAAGGCAAACAAACAACAGCAGCAGCAGTAACAACAAACAGAACCACAAACCCAGTGACAGCCAGAACAACACACTAGTGACAGCCAGAGCCACAGACCCAGTGTGTCTTGGTTTGAAAGACAGGTGTCTGTTAAGGAAGGCAGGAGCCTTCCTTGAACTGGCAGATGTAAACCCTCTCCCTCTGAATTATTATAATTTTGAAATTAAGGGGCTTTTAGGCAAAGATATGGGAATGGAAGTAACAGTTCTTTAATAGTATGTTTAAAAACATCATACTATTAAAATATCTAAGTAACTAACTAAACAAACAAACTACAACTTAATAGGAAAATTAAAACAAAATGCAGTAGTACAAAAAAACCACTGTCAGAGTCAGAATACAACCTGATGCCTCATCAGTCAGGGTGCTGGTAGCAGTATGATTCAATGGTGGTTGTAGTCTTCTTGGAGTGATAGATGTGGTTCTGTTGAAGCAGTGGTCTTGTAGAAGGGTGTAGTTTTCCTCCAAAGTCTAGTGATGATGTAGAAGGGTTTGGTTTTCTTCTGGGAATCTAATGAAAAAAGGCTGCAAATGGTGTTTTACATTTTAGATTATATCTGGGTAGAAATGCTTGGCACCTCCTTCTGGGTGGGGCATCTTACAATAGGATGATGTAATTTTATTAGTCATGTAGTGGGACTCAATGGCACATTTAACAGAAGAAATCTTCTCTGGAGATAAAGAACTGTCTCACTTGGTTTTAACAGATGGCTTATTAGAGAAGATATCCCCCTTGGAGATCACTGCCCTACTTGGTGTCAAGAGATGGTGAAAGAATATATACTTTTGGTTAATTCTTGTATTGTAACTCAAGACACAGTGACAACCAGAATCACAAACTCAGTGACAGCCAGAACCACAGACCCAGTCAGTGATATCCAGAACCACAGACCCAGCCAGTGACAGCCAGAACCACAGCCCCAGTCAGTGTCAGGCAGAACCACAGCCCCAGTCAGTCTCAGGCAGAACCACAGCCCCAGCCAGTCCCAGGCAGAACCACAGCCCCAGCCAGTCACAGGCAGAACCACAGCCCCAGTCAGTCCCAGGCAGAACCACAGCCCCAGTCAGTCCCAGGCAGAACCACAGCCCCAGTCAGTGTCAGGCAGAACCACAGCCCCAGTCAGTGTCAGGCAGAACCACAGCCCCAGTCAGTCCCAGGCAGAACCACAGCCCCAGTCAGTCTCAGCCAGAACCACAGCCCCAGTCAGTCTCTTCTCTCGCTGCAGGCACTCTCCCCTTGGCTGCAGTTCCGGGCACAGCCGGCAGGGGCGCTGCTGGCTCCCGGCCGGGCAGGGCGGGTGCGGTGATTCCCCCGCGGCTGCAGGGGGCGCTGTGGGGAGAGCGGAGCCGCCTCTGCACGGCAATGGCGGGAGGGAGAGAGAGGGAGAGGGAGAGAGAGGGAGAGGGAGAGGGAGAGAGAGAGAGAGTGGGGGGAGAGAGAGAGAGAGCGCGGCTTCCTCTGCCAGCCCTCAGCAGGCAGCCGATCCTGGCCCCCGCAGCAGAGCACAGCAGAAGCAGCTGCAGCAGGAATCTCTCAGTAGCCAGCTGGAAAGGCAGGGATGTGCAGCGTCCCGGAGTAGCAAACGAAATGTCAGAGAAACTCGGCAGCTGCAGCAGGAGCCCAGGGCTGTCCCGGCCCGCAGGGTGCTGGGTCACAGGGCAGTGACAAACCCGCAGCAGTGGCAGAGAAGCGGCAGGGCTGGGCAGGGGCAGCCTGGCTCCCGAGCACCATGGGGAGAGGATCTCTCAGAGGGGGAGAGGGCTCAGGGATCCTGGGGTTTCCCCTGAGGACCCGAGTGGATGGTGAGGGTCCTTTCCAATGAGGTAGGGTGTTAGTAAGGTCCCAATGCAATGGCTGCTCGTAGGAGCAAAGGCCTCACTTATTGTAGGAGAGAACAGTAAGGAGCTACTCTAGTGGCAGCAATAGGAGCAGCTCGACTGTTCGCTCCAATCCCGAGAGAGAGAGAGAGAGGCAGAAGAGCTGAGCTGAGCTGAGCCGAGCCCAGGCCCTCACCACCCAGCCAAAATCCCATGATATCTCTGCCCTTCCAAAAGAAAGCCCCCTCAGCTATGAGTGCAGCTGCACCCTTCCTCCCACCTTGGCCACTTGCTTTGTCTCTTAAGTACCAGTAGTTACTGACTCCTAGCAATAGATGGGAGAAAAATCCCTGAGAGAAAAAGATAAAAAAAAGAACAATCCTAACCTTCATCAGGCTTTCTCTTTATAAACCTGGAGCAGACTGGGGAGGGTAAGGTGTTGCACTTTTCCTTCTTTCCTTGATCTTCAGGCAGGTCAAGAGGAACTCTGGCTTTTCCAGTTCTCTTCCTGATGTCCATGCATTGCCTATGTATATCTCTTGGGTAGTTTTGATGCTGTTTCCAACCCTCATATTCTTAATTTTTGTATTTAAACATGATCCAGAAGTTTCCACTCAGTCAGTCTGGCCTCTTGTTGTACTTGCTCAACATTGGGATGGATCACTCTTACACTTGTTCTCTATTGAGCAATCAGAAATTCAGGTGGCTGTTTTGCATCTACCTCAGCTCACTTCTACTCCTCCTCCAGGCTGAAAAAGGCTCGTTCATTCCACTGCTGCTCGTGCTCCAGGCCTCAGACATCTTCATGGCTTTCCTCTGAACTTACTCCAGTGTATCAAAGTTTTTCTTACATTGCAAGGCATGAACACAGCACCACTGGTGTGATCTAATGAGTGCCAGGTAAAGGGAGCAATCCCTTCCTGGTCCCTGCCAGGTGCATCTGTCCATGCAGCCCAGGACATCCCTGCAGCCGTCAGGACACACTGCAATGTTCAGTCTATTTATGGTCCACTGAGCCCTCCACGTTCATCTCAGCAGAGCCAGTCCATTCCAGCTTTGGATTCAGCTCCAATCCCAAGGCTTCCTCTACATTACCTACACTTTTTCTGCCTCCCTGTCCTCGGGCTCACCTGATGGGTAACACCTTGTAACGCCTCTAGGAAAGTAGTAAGGCAAAGAGTGAAGAGATGTAATGCAGAATCCAAAGATTCAGCTGAGATGCAAACCATTTGCAAATGCTGGGAATGTGGAAGAAGGAATTTAGCAATGTTGGAACAGGGCAAACGCTTCTGGAAACTGAAAACCTGGATTTTTTATTAGGGACTTGTGCAGGCAATGACAGCAGGCAAGAATCCCTGTCTTGGGGAAAAAGGCAGGGTTTGAGGGGTGTCCAGTGAAGCACAGAAAGGTCAAATGATGAGAAACCCATGGGGAGTTTGGAAACTGTAGATCATATGTTTCTGTATGAATGGAAAAGATGTCCTGAGGGGAAGGTAGCCATAGGCAGTGTGAGAAGGAAGAGCCCCATGCAGACACTGCTAGTGGGTTGGTGCTCACAGACCAGACAGAGGGAAGCAGCAGGTGCCACCTCCTCCTCTCCCAGGCAAGCATTGATTTTAGGGCCACTTGTACCTGATGAAGTCACAGAGGCAGAGCAGGTAAGGGCCCTTCGGCACACCCAGAGGTGAGTGGGCAGCCACCCTAAGGCAGCTCCACGCACATCGGCAGTGGCAGGAAAGGCGACGGGAGACGTGGCGCCTCCTCCAGCCCGGGGCGGCGGCAGCTCCTCCTGTGAGGGATCCAGAGCTTGTTGGGATGGGGAGACCTTTAGCTAGTTGTCCCATGCCACAGCTCTCAGTAGCAAGGATGGTATCAAACTCGTGTTGATTTTAGAGGTGGAGATTGACAACAAAATTTGAATTTTTTGTAATTTGTGATTTTTCTTTGCTGATTTTCAGAAACATTAGGAAATATTTCAGAAAGGCAGTTCTTTCTGCCGGCGTAGGACAGTCACTCCAACCCTGCGGACTCCTGTTCACACTCTGCCCTCGTGTGGAGAAAGGCATCGGAGTCAGACCTGTCCCACCGTCTAAGCCACCAACACTCCTCACTGCTGGAATCTGTGCCATGAGGGGGTGAGAGTCCAGCAGCTCCGAGGGGGTGAGCTGGGACCGCTGCCCTGGGATGATAGCAACCAGCTGTGCAAAGATGATTTCTACAGCAGGGTGCACAATTCTGTAATTTGGTTCAAAATCCAAGATTTTCAATTTCAAGTCAATATTTTCTATTACAACAAACTAAATACAACTGTTTTTGAAAGAAGAGAGTTAAGTTGCACGTGTTCACCTCAGCTCTCTTTCAGAGGTAAGAAGATCCAGTACCTTTTATTCCAACAAAATCGTTCAATCTGTTCCTTTAGGTTTGTCTGTCAAACGTTATCAGATCCTGGTCAAGCGACACCGAAGTTGTAATTTATGGGGAGAAGTCAGTAAGTGCGAGGCTGCGCGGCCCCGTGGGGCGGGCACTCCGAGCACCGCGGCCGCCGCTGAGGGGAACCAGCAGTTCCGCCGGAGCCCCCGCCGCGGGGTGATCCCGCCCCGTCCCGACTGTCCCCTCACACCCACACGGCCCCACCGCGGGGTGATCCCGCCTTGTCCCCATTGTCCCCTCATCCCCACAGGACCCCACGCGGGGCGAATCCCGCAGCCCCTCACAGCCCGCCGGCCGCGCCCCTACGGCCGCCATCGCTCCCGTCCGTTCCCTCGCGCGCCCTCGGCCCCGCCCGCCGCCGGAAGCGAACTCCTCCCGGCCTCCCGCGCGCGCTCCTTCCTTCCGGTGCGGCGCCAGCAGTGCGGCGCCATCGTTGCGGCGTACGTGAGGCCGCCCGGGTCTTTGTCCATCCGCGTCCATCGGGCCCGGACGCCGTAGCCATGGCCATCCGCTACCCCATGGCCGTCGGCCTTAACAAGGGCTACAAGGTGACCAAGAACGTGTCCAAGCCCCGACAGTGTCGCCGGCGCGGGGTGAGTATGAGACTGTGCTGGCGCGGTGCTCGGTGCCCGGTGCCGCCGGTGCGCAGCGCGGTTGTGCTCGTGTGTCCGGCGCGGAGCCGCCCATCGCCTCCGGCCCCGTCCCGCGGGGCTGCGGCTCGGCGCTTTGGCTGTGAGGGCACGGGCGGGCTCAGAGCCCGCGCTGCCCGTGACTGCAGGGCGGGCCGGTGCGCTCAGCCGGGCACGGCAGCGGATGGTTGAAAGCTGTGTGCTTGCTAGAGTCTCTCCTATTCTGCCTCTTTCGGTAACAGGAATCCCCCACAAAACTACCCGGAATTTCCCTACTGGGAGCTATCCACGTCCGATAGATGCGTGTTACAGGACATGCATGCATCTGGGCCTATTACTCACTCTTATTAAATGCTCTCTGTAGCTGCGGTGTCAGCGTGTGTTACTGTGCAAACCCTTGGTAGCTCACGGTCCTGCTTTTTCCAAAAAGGCCGGTCCGTGCCAGTGTGTGACACTTCGGGGCCCGAGCCTGAAGACAGACTGGCACACCTGGCCAAGGTCTGATGCTCCGCAGGACCTGCCAGGGATCAAGTTTTCCTGGGACACGCCAACAGCGTGGGCTGGTTTTGAGGCCTAGCTGAGAGTATGTCACAGCCGCTTGCAGTCCCCGCAGCAATCTGCATGTCGTGCCTTGTAACCCGTGTAACCCTTCCCACAGCGCCTGACCAAACACACCAAGTTTGTGCGAGACATGATCAGGGAAGTCTGTGGCTTTGCACCCTATGAGCGACGTGCAATGGAGTTGCTGAAAGTGTCCAAGGACAAACGTGCTCTGAAGTTCATCAAGAAACGGGTGAGTCAATCAATTAACAATGATGGTGCCAGAAACTATTATGTCAGTTTTCTGCCTTCCCCTAGGAATATTTGGCTTTTTAATTGATTACCTTTATTTTGTTAAATTGTTTTGGAAGTTACTGGTGTAATATGATGGAGTGAAGAGAATGTTCCTTGGGGTGGGTGGGAGAGCAGGAGATGGATGCAAAGGTACTTTGCCAGAAGGGCCCCAAGTTCAAGGATTTAGCCTTGTCATGCTGTTTTTCCATGGTTTGCATGTGTGGTGTAGGGAAGATGAGAGCGACAGTGATGGAGGTTGGGTGCCATAAGCAGGAGACTTTAAATGAGGTTCCTTGAGTTGTAATGGTTATGAGAGCTGAAAGCAGCCCCTTGGGTGTCTCAAATAACTGTTGAGGTACTACTGAGACGTGCTGGCAAACTCCTGGCTGGAGGGTGAGTCCCTCTTTCCAGGACTTCACCATGCTGCCTGTGTTGAGGTGTGACGGAAGCGATGCCTGCAGCAGTGTCAGACTGACAGCTCTGCTCTCCCCACAGGTTGGCACTCACATTCGGGCCAAGAGGAAGCGGGAGGAACTCAGTAACGTCCTGGCAGCCATGAGGAAAGCTGCTGCAAAGAAGGATTGAGTTCCACAGGCTGCAACACAATAAAGTCCTTTCTGCCAAAACCAGGGTCGTGAGTGTTCTTGGTACACCTACTTCAGTGTGTGCTGCTGCTGGATGCTGACAAGGTCCTGAACTTCAGCCATCAAGAATTTGGGTCAGTGGTTTATTATACCTGCAGCTGGACATGCTGATACTGGTGCTGCTGTGACTTGCTCTAGAGACAAATCCTCTATGACTGTGTGCAGCCTCAGGACATGGAAATCTCTGAAATAATGCCTTTCACCTCCTAGTCTGTCTTTAGACATAGATGGTGGTAGGAGAGAAGTCAGGTGGGCAAAAATGGCTGTTGAAAATAGTAACTACTTTGCACTTCCCCAAGCCACATCAGCCCATTCCTCATGCAGCTTAGTCTGTTCCTGTGTCTCCCTTTGTACCCTCTATCCTGGCCTGTTTTCTGCAGTGTTAGCAAGTCATGAAAGACACTTGGAGTCAACAAGAGCTCCCTGGTCTTCGGTAGCTGGATTCTTTATTCTCCCCTAAGGGCTCCCTTGCTGTGAGATGAGAAGAGCTGTTCTTGGCTGAGAAAATACTTTTCAACTAGACTTTATGCTATTGCTCTTCTCCTCTTTAAATTCCTTTTTCTTAGTGTTGATTGGAAGATGAAGTATTCAAATTCTCCAGCCCCCAAATATGTGTTTACTGAGGTACAACAGTCATGTCAAGACATTTAATTCCTTTTTTCACTCCCAGAATATGATACAGCTGTTGCAGAGGCACAGGCTGTCTGTGGTGCAGCACAGTGCTGCTGATTGGTGATACTGAGCATGTTGCTGTTTGGCCCTAGTCTGCTCTCTTTAAACCTGGAGTTCTTTCTGGTGGTATTGACTTGGTGACTGAACCTGGAGAACCATGCCCCTTTATCAGCTGAATGTACCAGCTGTGCTGAACTATCTTAGGATTTCAGTGTCCTTTCACCCTAGCCCAGGCTTCTAAGCAGAGACAGATTCTGAGAGCTACTTGCCTTCTCCCACATCAGGAATAACAGCTGTGCATTAGCCTAGCTCTAGATACACTGTTCAGTCCTTTCCTACAAGCCACAGAGAAATTTACAGTGAAATAGCTGAAACATCTTCAGTGAGAAGAGACCAGACTAGTCCCACTGCTGGTGGCTGGTAACATGACCATTCCTTTGGCAAAATTGGAAATTCTTTATTGTAGATCATAATCCAGTATTAAAGACTGAGAAATACTTTATTCTAACAGAGCCATAATTCATTTTGGCAGCTGCGCAGCAGCAATAGCTTCATGTCCCACTTCAGGATTGTCCCCAGTTACCCATCTCTAGGCAGGGGCTGAGTGCTTAGGGACAGAACTCCTTCCACCCATCAGGGATGACAGCTTGTCATCCTCCAGTGAGATCCAGCTGTGGAAATGCTATGTCAAATACCTCTTTATAGTGCTCCACAAAATGTACTTCCAGTCCTTCTGTAATAAATCCAGCAAGGTCATAATAATCCTTTTTGTTCTCTGAAGGCAGAATTATGCAGGTAACACCTGCCCTTTTCGCCTGTGGGGAGAAAAAGTTGGGCTGTCAAGTCCTAGGAATCCTTCCATGTACCAGAAACACCCTTCCCCATTTCTGAAAGGAAAAGCAGTTATTTTGGAGCATGATCCAGCTTTACTCTCTTACTTGGGGAGCACCCAGGGCATCCCTGACAGCTATCACCAGGGTGAAGCATGTTCTAGATCCTCCCTCAAGCCCTGAAACATACTCTCCAGTGCCATCTCAGCTGCAGGGGCAGATTGGGGGGAGGCATTTTAGCTGGTCTATATCAGCAGCTTGGGGGATTGTTTAGAACATTCATACTATTTACAGAGTTTTAGGTAGCTGTTCCAGCTCGGGTGAAGGTAAAGCCTAGGATGAAAGGAAGAGTTAGAAACAGCCTGTCAGACTAACTTACCCCATCAATACCCTTAGCACAATTATACAGAACATTCTGATAGGGACACCTTCCCTGGAAGCAGCACGGGAAGCAGAGCTGCCCCTCCCAGCCCAGGTCTGTACCCATTGCTTTAGGGGTGATCCTGTGTTAAAGCCTGTGGCCACTCACACTCCTGCCAATGCAGCCAGTCAGTGCCATAGCACAGGTTAGTCCTGTACTGACTGTCACAAACAACTACTCATTTTTAAGTCGTACAAGGAAAAGTTGCACAAGGCTGTAGCCCAAATATATCTGGGGACAGAACACTCATCTGAAGCCCCAGCTCAATGGAGAAAGACCTAATAACATTCTTGACAGAAAAATGTGTGTGGTGCAAGGCTTATGTAGGCCAGAATTGTGCAGGTGAAAAGTAGGGAGACAGACTGAACGCTTGGAAAGGAATTCTGAAAACTGCAAAGGGATTAAGCCAAAAAATACAAGACACTAAATCTAAGTTCCTTTTATCTAAAACAGACACCTGTATAAAATGTCAGACAAATTCACACTGGAATTAGGGAACAGAGCCTTGATTTTAAGAATGTACCTTAGAGATCATGTCAAATCTTCAGTGGATGCCCTCCTGAAACACGCAATTCAACACAGCACAGGTGATTGAACTGTGGTCATCTGACAGAGCAGACAGCTCTGACAGCCAGTTAAAGCTGTCAGTCACCTTCAGTTCTGCCAGTGTAGGCTGAATTGAGCTAGGCCAACACAGATGCCCTGGCACAAAGCCTGGGGTCACATCCCTTTCCTCACAGCCAGACACACAGCCAAGATCCCCATGTTCCCCTGCAGGTTTTTCCAACCTGTGTATGGAATGAAATCTGCCTCTCCCAATGCAAAGAGCAACCCCTCTGGCTGCTCCTTTCCCACTGAGCCCAACCCCGGGCTCCTGTGGACAATGCACAGAGACAAGAGAAAAGCTCTTACTGCAATAGTCTTCTCCTTGATTCCACCGACAGGAAGAATTTTTCCAGTCAGTGACACCTCTCCAGTCATGGCTACATTCTGCCTCACTGGGCAGTTCATGGCCAGGGACAGCAGAGCTGTTACGATGGTACATCCTGCACTTGGTCCATCCTTCGGGGTCGCTCCCTGGTTAAAAAAACAAAGCACAACCCCCCTGCTCATTCAAGAAGCAGCATAGCCAGACAATACCCTTGTCCTTGTTGTTGTTTCAACATTGTCCACATTTCATGAAGCCTCACAAAGGTTTTTGCACGTGTGAATGATGGAATTCTGCTATTTGAATTAGCTGATGTATTAACAACTGTGACATTCCTCACCTTGTTCATGAGGAATAATCCATGAGTCCCTAATGGTTTCTGGCCTGATGCTACTGCCATACTCACTGGGCTCAGGTCTTTGAGTAAGCAACACCAGTGGGAAAAAGAGCACAAACACTTTGAAGGTCTTTGTTAGATGTAAGTCAACCACAGAAACAAGGAACAGAAATCACTATCACAGGGACAAGAGTGTCAAGCATCACAAAGCAGTGGAGGACAATACCAAAAATCATTCAAGGCAGAAAAGATCAGTATATAAAGTCCCACAAAATCCAGGCCTGAATTAGTGACAGTCTGGATTTATCTGAGATCAAACCTCTTTGAGGTAAGAGCAGAGGAAATCAATGTTTGAGAGGGAGTAGAGACAGAGATCATGTCTGCTGTTTTCCTGTCTTTCAGGGCATGAATTCACAGCCAACAATGCAGTACCTGAACAGGCACAGAGCAAGCTGCAATAAAGACATTGCACACAGAGCACTCAGCAGTCCAGAAGAAAAGCTGGGGCACAATAACAATCTGTCTTCAGTAAAGCACCTGCTCAAAGCTTGTCACACAGCACCTGAGCCACTCTGAGCACTGTGTGCATTTATTTTCAGCCTCAAATATTGGACAAATGCAATCACTGCCATTACATGGACTAGGAAGCATGGTATAGAGATCAGTAGTATTTTCAATTATGTGTAAATTACTTGAAGCCTTTAAGAAGGCCTGGTTACACAGAGACCTAAGTTTTGATGTCCTTGTAACTTCATCCAAGCATTTATCCAAATCACTATCTCTATGTCATGGTTTCCCCGCCTGCATAACAGGGCCAACAGCTACAACAAAAGCTTAGGTTTCTTCAGAAAATTATCCAAGCCCCTGTATTCTTGCCACATGCTTGCTGTAGAAAGGAATGGAAACATGGCTCATAAAAACACCTTCACAAGAGCCTGAAGAAAATGTCTTCATTCCTGGGTTTTACTTCTAGAAGAGAACATTCTGCACAACATATAGACAAACGATGTGCCTTCCAGCTTTACATCTAGGAGAGCAAACCAGCCAGGCTGCTGTGCATGCTCTGTGAACTCTGCATCAGTTTACCTCTGGCACATGCAAGTGGATATGAGAAGACATAAGAAAGTCATTGTTGGGGTCCTTCTGCATCAGAAAGGCTCTTGCAAATGTGTATGCAATTTTGGCACTCTCTTTCATTACATCTCCCAGTTGCCCTGTTACTTCAAGTGACCCATCCTTGATCTCCTTGTCTTTGGGTCGCCTCAGGGATGTTTCAATAAACAGAGTGGAACCTCCTAGAAAAAGAAAAGAAAAACAACATCTGAAAAAATGTTAAAATTAAACCAGGTGGTTTTGGTGATGCAGAAGTTTTGTCAGGCATTTGGAACTGATGCTCTCTGATGAGACACTTGTCCTTGAGTAGAGAGCAGCTGAAACCTGTTCCTTAAATACCTTCAGAAAGGCCAGCTAGAAATCTGAACAGTCTCCATTCATTGCCTTTTTTGGACTCCATCTTCTAGGAACACTGATGCAACCCGTATTTAATGGAAACAATCAAGTTCTTATAATGGCTTTTTGTTTCCTCCAGAGAGTAAGCTGAGTTAATAAAACAGTTTTGGCCACTTCAATTCTCCAGTGCCGGGTATCTATTTACCTTCTCCACCAAACTGATAACTTCTCTCTTAACTACTTTAATTCTACCCAAGGTCAATTTGAGTATGAAGAGGTCATCTCCTTTGCTGTGTGCTGTATTTCCATCCTGTAGTGCACATAAGCCCCCAAGTTACTAGGGGAGAAATCCAATGAACAGTAAGCAGCCAATGGCACTCACTTAACAGAATGCTGGAACACCTATACCCTCAACGCCAGAAGCCAAGTCAGAGTTGCACATCACTGAAGAGACACAGCATTCCTCAGCTGTGCCATATGTCACAGTGGCACCTCCTGCTGCTCATGTTCCTAATGTATGTAATTTGTATGGGATATGGAGCTTAAAGAGAAAACTTGTGGCCCTAAGCTAAGATGAGCCTGGGTAAGGGCATAAGAAAGACTCCCTTCTTCAAGGAAGTAGTATTCAGGATCTAAAGGCCAAAGGAAGTTCCTTCTACTGGTGCTGTAGAAGAAGGTCACTGGACTCAGTTCTGTTTGACTATTACATTCAATTTTTGAAAATTACAGAGAAATGCAGACATGAAGCCAAAATTAATTTTGTCTCACCCATAGCTGTCCAGGCCAGACCCATCACCACTCCTGGGGGAGTGGTTTCATACATGCGATCCACAGTGAAGATGGGCTTCCCTACAAAGTCCTGCAGGTTTTCAGGTGTTACTTGGACTGTCTCCGCTTCTCCACTCACAATTTTATAGGCAGATTTCCTCAATACCTGGGTGAGATAGTAATTTATCTCTGTAGAAAAAGCTGAGAAGGCTGATGCACAGTGTCACAATTACACATAACTTTCCCTCACCTTTTCTACTTGTTTCTGCAGATTCCTCACCCCACTCTCTCTGCAGTACTGCTTGATGAGGACAGTCAGGACATCCGATGTGATTTGAGCTTTGTTTTCATCCAAGCCACACAGAACTCGTGCTTGAGGGACCAAGTATCTCTGAAAGAAATAATCCCCCACATCCTTTTCTTGGTATTTGTGACAAAAGCCTAGTGGTTCCAATTCACTCAACTTTCTGCTGTCAGCTTAATGCTGCTTTCTGGTGTCCCACAGCCTGAGGAACACTGGAGTTACTTTAACTATGTGTTCAAATCAAAGGAACTCCATCCAAAATAACATGTGCCTAATTTTTTTGGACACAGTTGGATGTAAATATGTAAGACTAAATCTGGAAAAAAAAAAAAAAAAATTTACCAGGTGTCATTCACATAAAGCACAACAGTGATTTCTCTTACCTCTGCAATTGCAAGTTTCTCTTCTGCTACATATCCTGACACATTGATTACTTCCATTCTATCCCGCAGTGGCTCTGGAATGGTTTCTGTTACATTGGCAGTACAAATAAAAAGTACCTGTAACCATTAAAAGACACTATTAAAAACTTCCATTAAACTGCTGCTTTACTCCAAGTACTAGTTCCTAAGTCCTGCGTTTCTCTGTCTGAAGGGCTAGAGCAAGATCACCCTCTATGTGGAATTAGTTTTTAATAAAAGTTTGGATTTTAGAACTATGCAATAGCATGTTCCCTACCCCCAAAATAAATCTTTAGAAATACACAACGCACAAGCTGAGAAATCAGAATGGTTTGATAGGGACCAGAAAATGAGAGATCCAGATCTCACTCAGAAGTTCTTCAACTTCTAGGAAATTGGCACAGAATGACCCAATTATCTATACCTATTCCTAATATGTCAATTCTGCAATTTATGTCAGCTGCACAAAAAGTGCAACAGTGTGCAAAGATGACCAATTTCAAAAGCTTCATACCAGCATTAGGCCACCTCCCTTGCCAGCAGCTCTGCAAAACATCATATGAAGGAAAACTCTCGCCTTTTCTAGCAGAGACCACACATCTGTTTGTCCCTGGCTCTACAGGGTGTTAGGGCTACAGGACACATGCTGGTAATCATGTTCTTTCATGTACAGACACTTCAATTAAAGTCAATTCCTGTAGAGACAGCTGTGTATTATTCATGTTCCATCTGACTTTCCAAGTGAATAAAATGTCATCATATTTTCATGGACAGGAAATCTCTGCACTGATATGCATTCACACATTCTGGCTCTACAACCTCTGCAGAAAAGAGAAATACCTTTGACAAATCCACAGGAACATCAAGATAATGATCCAAGAAGTTAGAGTTCTGTTCTGGATCCAATAGCTCTAGAAGGGCTGAGGATGGGTCCCCTTGATAGCCTCTTCCTATTTTATCTACCTGTGGGTAAAAAGAATTTAATACTCTAAGTAGTTTCCTACCATAATAAATTCTCAAGCAATATTTTTTTCAAGCTGCTATCTGAAAATCTTCATGAGTATTCATTAACATCCAATACCAGTCTACCACTTTTCTGTGCACTCATCCAAGTCCCCACTACCTTCCTGTGTGAGCACATGACACACCTGAGAAGACACAGGACTTCTGAGTGTTGCAGAAAATCACTATGAAGTCCCAGGCAATGTGCATACAATGAAAAGCACTACTGCTAGTGGGCTACTACTCGTTAAGTGAGATAAGCTAACAGCACAGACCAGAACACTTCACAGTGAGAGGACTAGAGTGCTAGCTTAAATCACTTCCCTAATATGCAAGCTCAGACACTCTCCTCTCTTTGTCCAAGGTGCAAAAAGCCTATGCACAGCCATTCAAGCAGAGCCAGATTGGTGACCTAGGCTGTTGTCACAGTCATAAGTTGATTGAGGCTCATGGGGACTTCTTGAAGTCATCTTGACCAACTCTGCTGCTCACATAGGGCCACTAGAGCCAGCTGCCCAGGACCATGGCCAGGGTCATTGACTCTTCCAGCACTGTGAACTCTCCTGAGGATACAAACAGGACCACTGCTTCTTCTCCCTTAGTAGTGTTGACTGGATGGCCTTAATGAAATTTGCTGCTACAGCCAAGGCAGGGCTTCTGGCCAACACCACTCAAGTACCATAATCTACAGGTTCCACCACCTTTCACATCACAATACTCATTGGTTACATCACACTGCAATAGATGACAGTTTATTGGTCCCCCATCCAATTTCCAAGAATTTGCTGCTGGTCCTTCACAGGTATGGCACATAAGAAGGACAGAACAACATTCAGTCTATTCTGAACACCTTTATATCCTGTCCTAATTTGCTTTTCCACAAACCATTAGGCTGGTAGTCCTGACTCATTTATTCTCAAATCAGACCACAAATTGACTATAAGCATTTATTCCTTAGAGTCCTGCTTTAGACCTACTGGGAGAGTGACTCTTGCTAATAATCACACAGGCAACAGTGGATTTGTGCACAATGACATGCCCACACCTATGCAGGAAACACAAGAACTACAAAACTCTGAATATTCAGCCAGGTCCATTAGGATCCAAACAGCTGTAATTTAATCTAGAATTTTAAAGCTGGAGTCTGTTACGAGGAGAGAAAACAAAGCATCTAAGACATCAGTGTCAGCCAGAGAAGTTGAGAGCCCAACCTCATACAAACAGAAAGAACCTGGGATTTTTAGGAGAGTTCACCTGCTTCACCTTTTCTACAGGGATCACAGATTGATAAAAGTCTTTTAAGAGCAAAACCTAGACAAAAGACCAAATACTTCACCTCATCAATCAGTATAAGTGGATTCTCTGTCTTGGTCTTCTTCAGACACTGGATGATTTTTCCTGGCATTGCTCCAACATATGTCCTCCTGTTTTACCAGAGATTGTATTTAGGGAGCCATTGAAAAGCACAGCACATATCAGAGCATACACCACACAACTGACAGAACAAGTATATCCTGCTGGGAACAAGTCTTCTGGGAAGCAAGTATTTATTTCTTCAGTATCTATCAAAAGCATTCTCCATCACCATATTAAGCATAAAGACTCACCTAGTCTGTTTCTAGTAAAGAACTGACATTAATTTAGGTTAAATACTCCTGGAATTCAGATTTATCTGTAGTTTAAACAACTTCTCAATTACAGAAAAGCAAAGAGGTTAGGCTGAGAATAGAGATGTTTGAATTTTCATGGGTTTTGGGTAAGAAATGTTGGAAGAGGTAACATTTCACTTCCTCACTTGATAGGGACAAAAAGACCAGTGTAAATCAAAAGATACTAAAGGAACAAACTGTTAATAGCAAAATATAATCATTTCACTAGAGAATGTTTCTGGTATCCAGAAACAAGCAGAAGCAAAGAGGGTAACAACAGAGTGAAGGCCAAGAGGCACAGAACAGAGAACACCTGAAAAATATAGAAAATATTTATCTCTGCTTCTGTGTAGGGCAGAGCCCTGCAGGTTCAATTTACTCCACAGAATGGCTACTCTTACTGGTTTGAAAACACCACTGGTTTTATGTTCAGATGCAGACCCTCTCCTCTGCTCTGGTGAGGCCACATCTGGAGTGTTGTGTCCAGTTCTGGACTTACCAGCTCAAGAAAGACAAGGAACTGCTGGGAACGGAGGGCTATGAAGATGATGAGGGGACTGGAGCATTTCTCATGGAAAAGGCTGAGGGAGCTGGGCCTGTTTAGCCTTTGGATGACTGAAAGGGGATCTTACCAATTTGTAAAAATACCTGAAGGGTGGGTGTCAAGAGCACAGGGCCAGACTCTTGCCAGTGGTGCCCAGTGACAGGACACAGGGCAATGGGCACAAACTGGAACACAGGAAGTTCCACCTGAATATGAGGGAAAACTTCTGTACATTGAGGGAAGGTAGAGCCCTGGAACAAGCTGCCCAGAGAGGCAGTGGGATCTGTTCCTCTGGAGACATTCAAAACTTGTGTGGACACCATCCTGTGTAACCTGCTGTAGCTGAATCTGCTTTAGCAGAGCAATGGTTTAGACAATCTCCAGAGGTCACTTTCAATCCCAACCATTTTGTGTATGTGGAAGGAAAATAAACCTATGGAAGGGTCAGATCTACCAATTTTTTATTCGCTTCTTGTTCTCATTTCCAGGTTTTCCTCATGCAGCACCTCCATCCTGATTATTTGGACACCAATCACACCGGAGTACACATGTGAAATGACCCTGTTCAAACTGTCAGCATTCTCTAGTTCTGGCATTTACAGACAGGCATGTATTAGCATTTGGCATCAATCCAATGGTTTTGGGTAGCTCTCAGCTTTTCAAAGCTGAGAATACACAAGAAACAGGGAGCAACTGCACTTAAAAGCACAAATACAACTATGTTTCAAACTCCACCCTTTGCTATCTTTTTCACCTCTTTCTGTATCTCAAGTCCTGTGAGCAAGAGTTGGCAGAACAGAGATGAAAACGACATACACTGTCCAACTTCAGTTAAGTTCCTATTTAGTTTAGTAAAAACTGCTGGGTAGAGAAACTTCTCAAGTTACACCGACCTGTGTCCTTTTATTTCTGCTACATCAGTCATCCCTCCAACACTGAAGCGGAAGTACTCTCTGTTTAGGGCTCTGGCAATGGAACGAGCAATACTGGTTTTGCCAACTCCAGGGGGACCATAAAAACACAAAATCTTCCCCTGGGTGGATCCTCGCAGCTGGCTGACTGCAATAAATTCCTGTAGAACAGAAAAAACACCAGCAATGAACAGAAGGGAACCAACACCAAAACACATTTGTTATCAGGTCAAGCAGTGATTACAAAACAAGCATCATACTCAAAACTGGCCCTCTAAGGACCTGGGGGAGGGCAAGGGGAGAAGCTAAGTCAAAATACTGATGTATCCATTTTCCCTCTGGTTATTTACATGCTTGGCTGTTCCCAGGTTCTGTGCTCTGTATCATCTCACCAGAAGAAGCAGTCCTCTCTCTCTCTACTGCCTTGGAGTGAGAGGACAGAGTTCTAGTTCTTCTCCCAGCTTCTCTTGTTCTCACCTGAGTCTCTCAAGCTACATGTGAGTATCTCCTACTGTACCACTCCCATGTGCTAAGTTCAGCTTGTTTCATTTCACACTTGTTGGGGAATCAAAAGATCACAGTTCAGAACTGAAGCCTCAGCTGGTTATACACTTACAGTGAAAACTGTGCAAGTGGGGAAAAAAATCCAGAGACTGCTTCCCTTGGACACTTACTTGCCCAGCATTAAGTGCAAACCAGAATATTGTGTTTTGAAATGAGAATGCGACTTTCATTGCCACAAGTAATTAAGCACATTAACTGATCACCAGAACATTTGGGTCTTTTGTGCAGCTTTCTGTTTGATGCATGAATTAACACCAATTCAATGGAGACTGCAATCTAAAATACATCCAAAATGCCTGATGTTAAGCAGAGTGTGAAATGGGACACACTGCCTACTCCTGCCTTACCAGAATTCGCTTCTTGACATCATCCATTCCGTAGTGATCCTCCTCCAGAACCGCCTGGGCTCTGGCCAGCTCCAGGTTCTCCTCGCTGCACTTACCCCACGGGATGGATGTCAGCCAGTCCAAGTAGTTCCGTGTAACACTGACAAACACACAAATGAGAGTGATTCACTAGCTCATGTCTTCCTCCACCACCTTCCAAAACAACCTCATCCACAACACGTGGGATACAAACTACTCATAGAAGTGAGGCTATGTAGAGAACATCACTATTTGGGCAGTCACTTCTAACCTTTTTCAGAGTCTTCAATCCCTTGTCCCTTCCTCCACAAAAAAAAAAGCCAAAACCAAAGCATTTTTTCACAGCTTTTGCTTTTCTGAAACAAAGAATCTCCAATATATCATGAAAAGACTTAAATTTCTGCACACAACTTCCCTGTACAATTGTTTTGGTGTGGGACTGGCTCCTGTCTGAAAAGGACTGCTTATATGGTCTGCATTACATCAACTGCTTGGATCAGGTCATGAAACCTAAAACTAGAAAAAATTTTCTGTCTCCACAGTAAACTAAGACATGGTAGAGATGAAAGATTCCTGGCTCAGAAGCAAGAAAAAACACCTGGATGTACAACACCACAGACAAAGATTTAAGACTAGGATAATGATGCCAGTATGGAAGTTAACAGTAGAGATAATCAGCATAGACAAACTGAGGAGAACACAGGTGTGTCAAAGCACTACTCACTTTTCTAAAACTATGCACTTAGATCAGGAATCCGATTGAACAGGAAGGTCTGCACAATGCAGTAACTATCAAGTTGTGCACAATCATGGACACAGGGAAGTGTGAGAATCCTGTCTGGGCTCAGGATTCACCTGATGGCAATTGCCATGCCACCAGAGCTTTGGTTTTTTTCTCCCAAGTACTTCCTTTGCAATCTTGCAACCACTGTTACAACCCTTAAGGAAAGAGAAAGATAGTAATGCTGCCTGTGAAACCCAATATGTCTTTTCCACTATTGCCAAGACTCTGCTCATCCAAAGGCATGTTTGCCCTCAAACACAGTCCTTTATTCTGTAAAAGATACTTTTAAAAGCAGAGACTCAGAACATTAAGAGAGCTGATAAGTATACCAACTGCTGTATTGTATAGCACACTCTGACTCAACAGACAAGAAATGTTCAATTCAACTTCAGTTTCTGACAATCCCTGTCACAGAACATGTGTTATAAACTATTCATTCACTCCTTAGCAATTCCAACCCTGCCCCAATACTTCAGGGACCACCTCAGGTAGCTTAGCCAATGTCATGTATTAGCTTCTCTCACATCTACTGAGGACACCAAAGCACAAGGAAGAGCAAAAACTGAGAGCAGAAGAAGAATCATCGCACACTTCATGAGGAATTAACTGCACGTTCTATGTATCTAGTATCAGAAGACCTCCAATGGTCAGAAGAGGTAGACTACATAAGTAAACACAGGCAATTTGGAGAAAAATCCTATAATGTAATGATATGCTACAAGGGGGGGAGGGGAGGATAGAGAGGGGAGACAGGAAGCTAAGTGCTTCATGGAACTGCACTGATGTTTCGCTCTCCCAATGAACCCTGACAGCATGACATGGCCATGGACTCACTTGAATTCTGAGGAGTGATTATCCAACAAGCCCAGCTTGTTCAACTCTTCATCAATCACATCCATGACATGTTTTGGCACTACCAGCTCCTTTAGTCGCTCACGGAATTTCTCTTCTATAGCATCCTTGTCCTCTTTTTCCAGACCTAGTTCTTTCTTGATGATCTTCAACTGCTCTTGAAGAAGATACTTGCGATGTGTTTGCTTGATCTTCTCCTCAACCTAGACAAAGCAACAAATACAGTAACTAATGTGTTCCTGGTACAGCCCATCTAACATCAAATGCTTCCAAATACTCCTCAGTTACGATGTTCCCAGCAACCGAAAATACTACTTGGAAGTCACCTGCAGTGTATTCTAGCACAAGAAGTGACTTAACAACATTCTCCAACACCCTCCATATCTTGGTGGCCTGCACTAGCCATCATTCAGTGCTTCAATGTTCTGTTTGTGCTGGGGAGACCAAAAGCTGGGCAGCATAAGACAGATGTGACCTCCTTACAGAGAGGGCTAACCGCTACTTTCTACCTGAGGCCTAATAGAGCAACTGAAGCCCAGTATGCAGTTGGCTTTCCATGCCACAAGGACAGTCTGCTAATTTACAGTGAGCTTCCTGCACATCAGGGCTTCAAAGTCCTTTTCTGTATAGCTATTTTCTATCCTGATTATTCCAGGTCCGGTCTGGGACTATGAATTTCTCTTGGCAGAACTTAGGGAGGTTCTTACTGACTCCCCAAGGGGATACCACTAGTAGCTGGCTGAAGTTAGACTTTATCATGTTGATCACTACCTTTTCTGCCCATTAGTCTAGCCAGTTTTTTCACCAACCTCATACTCTATACTTCCAGTCTGTAACATCCAAATTTAGTCAGAATACTATTATGGTTGATGCCAACAAAGGCCATGCAAATGTCAAGGTATACAACAGGCATTGCTAGAATCACAGAATCATTTTGGTAGGAAAAGACCTCTGTGATCATTGAGTCCAATGAGCCAAGGCCACCATTAAACCATGTTTCCTTTTTGTGTTCTAGCCCTTCTCATAAGAGAAGACAATTGGGCAGTTTGCTTTTGGAAAATCCCTTCCGGCTGTTCCAAATCATGTCCTTCTTCATTTGCCTGTACAGGACTTATTGGAGAATTTTCCCCATAATCTTCCCAGGGACTGGGGGCAGGCTGGCATGCCTACAGTCTCCTCGATTCTCCTTCTCAGAGATGGGCATGGCATTTACCTTTTTCTGCTTCCCAGGAACCTCCCCCACGACCACAGTGCTTTAAAGGTGAGTGAAAAAATAAAATAATGACATTGATAAGCCCTCTCACCATCCTTGGATGCATATCTGGTCCCACAGACTGCATCTATTCAATTTGCTTAAGAAGTCTCCAAAAATTCCAACCCTGGTCCAAAAGCATTTTCCACTTAACATGAATTCTAAAAGCCCCACTTACTGGGAATTAACAAATAAAATATGTCTCAGTATACTCAAATATTTGTACTTCACATACTTGACATTTGTACTTCATTACCATTTAGAGGCAATTACTTTATTCTGATTTAATCTTACAACAGACAGGAACTACTACAGTTCACAGGAGTTAGCAGAGAGTTGTTTGAAATAACGTGCTATTTACACTAGTATATGCTATATACAGTATTAGGCTGTATATTGGTACACAGATGCTTGGTAAACTGCAGAGCTCTAGATTTATCTTGCATGAAATTACAACTTGGACACAATTTAACAGCAAATGCTATAGCCTCATGTCTTGTCACTTCTACCATGTGCATGAAAAAACACATTTCTAACAGAAGAACAGAAAATCTTACATCTAAATAATGTACCCTTTAGAGCACATACACACAAGCATCACAGTGGTGGACATGATATAAATATACACAAGGTATTTGTTACTCCAAAAACCCACCTCTCTTCCAAGACGCTGCTGAAGTTTGCTCAGCTCATACTCCTTTTTCAGAAGAGAAAGAGCTTTATAAAGCCGTTTGGGAATCTGGAAATAGCACAAAATTAGTTCTGAGACACCACATTCTTGTCAAGAGAGATATATATATATATAAATATATATATATTTTTTTCTCCCTCACAGTGAGAAAGGCAGAATAAAAAACTCCAACAGGCTGTCTGGGAGAGCTTTACAGCACCTGCAGATGTGGAAAGACAAACATGTAGCAACTCCACAACACACAAAGAAAATGATCTGCCAAAGATGTAGAGCACTCTGATTTACCCACAGTAAATCAGTACTAATGATCTACTGTATCCTTCAACAGGAATCTAGTCACTGATATTAACACATCATCAAAAGTAGCACTGAAGTCTCTTCTGTACTGAGGCTGGTAAAGAAACCATGACATACAACAGATGTACTGATTCCATTTGCATTGCTTGAGTTAAAAACTTCATCTTACACTGGTTTCTTCCAAGATGTCTTGAAGCTCGTGTGACTCTGCCCCTGTTAGGGCTGCACCCATGTCACTCAGATAGATAGGGTTATCTACCACACGCTGTCCAGCCTGCATCATCTGAAGCACGGACTCTCTGAAAGTAGAAGGTAAAAACCCCCAAAATACTCTGTAAATTTACATTCAAAATGGAGTATCCTAATTTACTTGTTATGACAGTGCAATAAAATGAAAGACAGCTCAGCTTCATAGCAAACTGTTTTTGAAATTTGACTATATCAATACTCAGTAACAAACAGATAAATCACTTTGCTAGAGGAATGATCCCCAATATACAAAACTAAGTACCTGAAATGCTCTCCAAACAGTTACATAGGACTTTTTGTGCCAGCATTCCAAAACTTTTATCCTGTTCGTAAGACATGGATCAGATCATGATACTGCAGTGAGTTTCACTTAGACCCAGATCACCTGCCTTAGGACTTAATCATTCTATCTTGTTTCTAAATCGCACATCAGGTTTTCAAAACTTTGATTTCAACAATGGATGGAGCTTACATCTCAAACCAAAAATCTATGTGACAATTCAGCAAATATCTCTACTTCATTACAGTAGAAAGGCAAGTGGTATAGAAAACGTCAGCATGTTCCAGCCTGAGAACATGCTGCTCCCAAAGCAGGGCAGCATGGGAAAGACATACCTGTACAAGGGGTTCAAGGCAATGATGTCCCGAATTGTTTTAACAATTTCTGCAGTTAGTGCCTATAAATACAAAAAAAATTTAATCACCAAAAGCATGGAAAAGGATAGGCGAGATCTCAGTACAAGTATGACATTCCCCAGACTCCAGCCACTCACTTCAGTGGTGGGCTGTGATGGCTCTTGGTGCTGGGGCAGTTCCTCTCACAGGAAAGGTAACAAGACCTACAGGCTGGCTTCCTGCATACACAGAACTTGACTGGCTCTTGGCCAGAATACATGATCAGGTTGAACACTCAAGCCACCTTCAAGCAAACACTCTGATAGAGGTCATCACACAGATTTAAGCACAGACCAGCCTCTTCATTCAGCAACTTTTTGATGTCAACATCATTTTACTCTAAGGAACTGAGCTGTTAAAATGAAAATTCTTTACTCTCATATAATCTCCCTAGAAGGAACTAGTTTTTGCAGCCTGAAATTAGAGCCTGATTTTATAACTCTTCCCTTGAAGGAAGACGCGTAGGTGCAATTCTACAGAACATGTCCAAGCTTGTGAACTAATTCACTTACTTTAACCTCTTCTGTGATCTGAAAATCTTCATGAACCACATTCTCTACTTCTACCATGAGAACTTCCTTCGAAGAAGCAGCTACAGGATCTAGTACCAACTCCACAGCTTGGTCCTTTGCTCCAGACTCCTCTTCAGACTCCTTCTTAGATCGCTTCTGTTTCCTTCTAATTTTTTGTTTGTTCTCAGGCTCTTCAGGCTCAACCTCTAGTTGCTTGTTTATACGAATCCTGAAAGTCAAAAGAAACCAGCGAATATCAATCTCCCCGTTAACATGTGATTTCAGCTCTTCAGCATGAAAAGGAGAGAGTCTAAATTGTATTTTGAACAAGCTAAAATTCAGAAGTGAGAGTACACACATTTGTAAGACACCATGTTTCATTATTTTGGCTTTTATACAGGACTTTCCTTTTCTATGTGTTTTCCTATAAATGCTCCTCAAATCTGATATCCAGTGCGGTTCCTATAGACATGACTGACCAGTGCTCCATGTCTCAATCAAATATAAAGACCAATCCTCAAGTCATACCTTAGGAATACCAAACCCTTCCAATGTATAGGAAAATATTTCTATTCCAAGTAACCCCAAACCAGTAGCTTATTTCCAAAATGCCATCAAACATGGTTGTGCTTTGATAATGCAGCAGGATATGTAAGACTACATTTGAAAAGGAGTTGACTTGTGAACTCACATAAATTCAGCTTTGACAGGACTGCACATTCTCTGCTGTCCAGAACAAATGCAAGTGAAGAAAAGTGAGGGGAAGGAAAAAAAGCCAGGCTTCAAAGCAAAACCCACCCTGGATCTGTCTCTTCTGCCATGTTTCTGTCCTTGTATTTTTCCTTCTGATGGAAATTACTGATTTGATGCTTTTAAAAATACTATTTCTTAACTTAGCTAAAAATATCTGGCATAAATGGTTAAAACTAGATTTTCAGCAATAATCATATTTTCTTCAGTTCTGGGGCAAAATTATGTGGGCAAGATATAATTAAAGTTCTGCACCCCCCCTCCCCTCCTTTTTTTTAAAGCAAAAATACTGGCTTTAATTAGTTCCAGATATTTTTTTTTTCACCATTACTAAACCTTGATGTAATTGTCAAAGTAATTGCTAAATGTCAGCTTAATGAATGTTTGCTTGCATCACATCATAGTTGATATGACAATGACATGCACTGTCTCTCGTTTTGCAGCTAACCTGTCAGCTGTGACAGTACCTGGAATACCCTCTCAGGATATGGCATGGTAACAAAGCAAAAACCTGCCATACGTAAGTTGTGTGAAAAAATGCATGTATGTGGTGAAACTGCCAAGGGATGTCTCTGTTTATACAGAAGTCTGGTGAGATGCAGTGAAGTACAAGGAACCAACCTTCGATGTCCCATGACTATCATACGCAACTTGTCTCCGAGATCCTGCATTTCATGAATCTGGACAAAAGTTCCCATTTGGTATATTTCATTCAGATCCTCCACCACATCAGATTCATTGCTATTGAGCAAAAAATTGGGAGTAGATATTCAGAAACTTGAGATAGCAGGTCAGATTAAAAAAGAAAAAAAACAATCACTGGTTGCAGAACTTTAAACTGGACTTAGGGGCAAAGACACTTAATCCCCATTGCTACCACCATGTAACCCCTCTCCAAACCCAAGGATCTGGACAGCTCATTTCCTTCCCAAACAACAACACCCTTTTCTAAACCAAGGCTCCAGCTCCCAACAGTGCTGGTGGTGGCAACAGAAACTTTAATAGCACGACCATGGTCCAAGACCAGCCACAATTTCTGCAATGCCATCCAAGGCAGGGCATTTAGGATGATAGCTTTTAGTGTAAATGCAACCTGGACACCTTATATTTTTGTGGTTTTTAACAAGATCAAGAGAAATAACTTACTTGTCATCCTTTTTAAGAAAAACACCAGCATAAGGCTGGGCAAGACGAACTTTCCTCCTCAGCAGTTCAACCAGCTTCTTATTTTTCACCTAGGACAACAGGTATGTAAGAGGTGAATTTTCTGTAATCCTTCCACTCTCAGAGTGTAAGGCCAGGCATGATGACACCCTATAACTAAATTATGAAGTTGGAGCTTGTACTGTTCTAGTCTTGTCTCTATGAGAAGATACTAAAATAGAAGTGGAAAAAAAAGGTAGGGAAACATGAAATTAAAGTATTTTGAACAAGTCACTTCCCAGTCAAGATAAGACAAGCTCAAAGGCTGGGGGAGGAACTAGACCTGATCTGTACAAATCTTACGAGCAAGAAACCTGAGTTACTTGAAGAGTACTTTGTAAGTTCCTGTTGCTATCGCTGTTCCCCTTCCATACCAGTATGTCCTAGCTCTCTGTCCTGACTGGGGGCTAGTTCAACCTTTCCTATCAGTTGCCTAAATTTTGCCCACAAACTCTAGTTAAAATCCTCTTCTCCAAAGCCTTGTCTGCTCAATTCCTCTCGTACACCCACGAGACTGAGTTCCTTCTTTGAGTTTCAGCCAGTATTTTTTCCTGGTTTACTTTTTTACTCCCCTCTGCTCTCTAGATGTTCACTGGAACAGTTATTACAGCAGGCTGAATCCTCAGTGACTAATAAAATAACTCCTTGTGAATTCTGCTGTCGCATGACCCTGACAACCATTGAGTGTTCTTCAAAGGGATGGACATAAGCTGCATTGCTCAATGCTTTGCTAACAACCAGCTTGGTTCTGACAGAATAGCACGAGTAATATCACTGCTGCTGGCCTATTCTAATCTCAGCACACCTATTTTAATTTTGCACAATGTTTAGCAAAAATATGCTTACCAATGTCAGAGACATTAACAGGAAAGAAATTAGTAATTCCATAGGCACTGTAGAAACTTGACCTTTTCAGGTAAATTGCAACTCAATGAATTCACAGGATAAGAGAGAACATTTAACAATTCTGTGAGGCATTGTTGATCTGTGCATTGAAATCGATGACTTTTACACATAAGTCTCATAAAACTGCATGCTCTTAATAATATATAATCTCCTTCCCCTGACACATCTATAAAGACACTAGAAGCTGTGCATATTAGATTTCAACATGTGGAAAAATACTATATACTAGATACTATATATATATAAATACATATATAATGTAATTCTAGAAATAACATCATGCTAAATAATACTACAGGAACAAGAAAATATTGGTTTATTTCATACTACATTTACTTCAAAATCAGACTGGCAATACACCAGAGAGGCACAAAAATAAGTACTTGTTCCAGAATGCGTTTCATTTCAGAAGGAAAGAGGATTTCTGGCCTGTAAGCTGAAGTCATATATCAGTGATATAATTTATAGCCCTTACAATCCTTATGGGGTGCAGAGGGAAAAGATCATACTCTGACACGCTGACTGCCACCTCCATCCCTCAGCACCCTCTCCCACTGCAGCTGTACTGCTCTACACCGAATTCCTGCTTTTTCCTCGCAGCTCTCAGCTTGCGACCTTCACCAACACGAGTCTCGGTGCTCTGACACCAACCCATGGATCCGAAACAAGGACACATTTGCTTAACCTTCATCGGAGAACACAAAGAAAACAGCGAACTTCGAGAGAGTGTGTGTGAATCGCCGAGCTTCTCTATTAGAAGCAGAGCTGCTGACGCAATAACCGTGAAACTTCAACTGGCCCAAAAGAAACCGCTATCCCGACAGGACCCAGTTACAAAGCTCGAGTAAAGGCCGAGCAGCGGCCGCCCGCTGGAGGTCACGCACGCTGCCTTGCTCAGCAGTTCAAGGAACCTGCCAAGGCAGAGAGAGCGGCCCGGAGATGCGGCAGCGCCAGCGGCGGGGTCAGCCGGTGACCCTCGCACGGCCTGGGGTGACACCAGCCCGGGACCCCCGCGAGCCAGCCGAGAGCGCCTCCCGCCCGCGGCCCCGGCACCCCGCGGCGGCGGCAGCTGCGGCCCAGGCCGGGCCGGCGGAGCCCCGGGCCCGGGGGCTCGGTTGCAGCTCACCTCGATGATCTTGATGAAGCGAGGGAAGACGGGGTTGCGCGTCACGGCGATGAGCGGGACGTTGGGGAAATGCTCCGGGACGAGCAACGGCGTCAACGCCGTTATGACCGGTCCAGCCCCGCCGCTCTCCGCCCCGCCACCGCCGCCGCCGCCGCCACCGTCCTCGCCGCCACCTTCCAGTGCGTCGCCACCCGGCACACCGCCGGGGCTGCGCTGGTGCCAGCGCGGGCCGGCGCTGAAGGCGGCGCGGGGTGGCGGCGTGGAGCCCAGCGGGACCGGGACCGGGACAGCAGCAGCGGGGGCCCAGAGGCGGCGCCGCGTAGGCCCCAGGGCGGGCCCGGTGACCGCGGGCCGCCAGCGCCCACACAGCCGCCACCAGCGCGCGGCCGCCATGCTGCCGGCGCGCGCGCCACACTTCCGCCCTCCCGGCAGCGCCGGCCCCGCCCGCACGGGGTCGCGTGGCGGCGCGCACGTCCGAGCCCGCCCGTGAGCGCGGGTTCGAGTCTCGGTCCCGCTCGCGGTCCCGATCCCGCCCAGGCGGGGGCCGGAGAGGGGGACGCGCCCGCCATGAGTGTGGCTTTGGCCCCTGCCCAGCCTTCCTTTTCTCCTCGGTTCCCTGCAGTCAGGTGCCCAGACAGCTCCCGAGTATCTCCAAGGATGGAGACTCCATAATCTCTGTGATCGCCCTATGCCACTGCTCCGACAGCCTCTCTGTAAAAAAGTCTTTCCTGATATTTCGAGGGAGTCTCCCGTGTTTCTTTTTGTGCCTATTGCCTCTTGTCCTGTCACCAGGCACTACTGAGAAGAACCTGTATTGCTCTACATTTCTGACACCCCCGAGCCTTCCCTTGAGCAGGCAGCAGTGCCAGCTCCCCCAGCCTTTCCTCAGGGGAGATGCCCGGTCCCTCCATCATCTCTGCAGCGATGAACTTCTCTGCACTCTCCATGGCAGCGGGGAGCCCGGAGCCGCAGGCGGGGGGCCGGCCGTGGCCTCAGCAGTGCTGAGGGGAGGCGCCCGTCCCTGCACCTCTCCGGGACAGGCAGGGCCGCAGCAGGGGCTCGGCTGCAGCTCAGGGTCCGGCAGAGCCCGCGGGTGCTCCTCCACAGAGCTGTTCTTCAGCAGGTTGGCCCCCGTGTGTCCTGGTTATTTCTCCCCAGGTGCAGGACATTGCATTTCTTTTCACTCGACTTCGTGATGTTCCTGTCAGCCCATCTTTCCATCCTGTTGAAAGATTAAATTAAGTTTAAAGATTCAAGGGAGCCTTGAGAGTTGTCTCAGTGGTATTTGGTGGAAAGACAATAGGCAATGGGCACAGATCGAAAGACAAGAAAGAAAAGCATTTTCACAGTGGGGGTGATTGAGTGCTGGAACAGCGTGTGGAACCTGCATCCTTGGAGATGTTCAAAATCCAATCAAAGTCCTGAGCAGCCTGCACAAGTTGCTTCTGCTCCGAGCAGAGGTTTGTGGATCTTCGCAGACCCCTCAGCGAGTCTGTGGTACCACACAGGAGTCGGCATGGCTGGGAGAGCAGCAGGGGTGGACTGGATTGCACATACACCCCAGGTGGACGATTAGGCCTTAAGGGCCCTGGGCAGCCTGCCTTGGGACCCACACCTCAGACCTGCTCAGCACTTGCTGTTGTCTTATGGTCTGACTTCTGAGCCTGTGCTGTTGTCTTTCTTGGGCGCTGTGAGGCTGGGGATGCCCTTTCCCCAGCAGCCCTGTTATTCAGCTTGGTTCCTGTCTCTTGGAAGATTATTCAGCAGATTCCTGTCTCTTGTCTTAGAAGACAAGAAAAAGGGATATCAAGGGGAGAACAAACAGCTTTCACTTTGTGCAGATGCCATGCTATTCATGCAACCTTTTAGCAAGTAATGTAAACCCTTTATTGTTTAAGCCTCTGGGGCCTCTTCCACATAATCTTTTTTGGGGGTGCATTTTCCAGATGGAAGTATGTGCCCATGTGATGTCTGGTGCAAATGAAGCAAACATAACGTAGCTTTGTCAATTTGTGGGCATATGCCAAAGATGGCATCAAAGGAGAAGCTTTAGGGAAAGGCCTTGTCAAAATCTGAGATTAGTATTTGACCCATGAGGTAGGCACATGGAGATAAGAAAATATAATACTTCATGTGAAAAGTAATGTCTGTGACTTTGGAAGGTCACAGTCCCAAGGAAAAAATGATAGAAAAAAAAACATCATGGAAAAGTATTGTGGAAAAAATTCCCTTTATTTTTCAAATATGGAAACTATCTGTATTAATACTGAAAATAACAGCATGAAGAAAAAGCCCTCAGGAATTAACAGAGTCAAATTGCACGAATGCCATGAACACACTGTACAGTATGTACAGAACTGATTTCCAGTTCTTCTTTGGGCAGAGCAGAAGAACATACAATTTCAGGTCAGTTTTCATGGGCAGCTCTGACTTCTGGAACAGTGTGCATGTATCACATACATAAAGTGGTGTGGCCTAAATGACAAATCTATATTCTTCCTGGATTTTTTCTTTTCCAATTAGTATTGAAGAGGTATGTCCTTATCCAAGAGCTACTTGTGTATTTATGCATTGAGATAGCTCTCTGTTTCATCCCATCTGTAATCATTAGGAAGAAATCTGTTTGCAAGTAGGAGAAACTTGGAAAGTTTCTGCAAGGAGAAGCAGCAGGACTGCAGTAAAGACTGTGTAAACTCACAAATATCTGGTAGTTTTAAAAGTTAGTGGACAGAATGATAAAATACCTTTAAATTATCCAGTTTTGAAGGCTGAGTTAGTACAAGGTCAGCACTGGATTTGGAAGGAGTACAAATACTTTTGTATTGTTGACTGAGTTCTGAAAGCTTGGCCTTTGCCAAGACAGATGCAGTGGGAATGGGGGTCTTTGGGATGTGTACAGACAAGAACACAGGGGAGAATTTTTTCTATACATTGAGAAGTTCTCATTTCATCACCAGCAGGTACAAGTCAAAATTGGCATGCATTGAGCTCCTTTCTGGGAAATCTGGCTTTGAAAGACTCATTTTTGGAATGAAGTATAACAGCCTCAGTTTTTTCTTTTAAATATGGGATTAAATGAGTAAATCAAGGTGGACACCAAACTGAAATATGCAGCTTTACACATAGTGAGACTGTAATATTGGCTTTCCTTCTTGGATTAGTAACAAAAAATTTGACTCTGTGTATACATATGCTTGCACACATGCACCCTTTTCATGTATATGTAAGTATATGCAAGTTTCTGACAATACTTTGATGTTCAGGTACTGTAAACAGATAATCCCAATCATAATCTGGTTAACAACATGGGTAAATACCAGAGCTAAAAGCTATAAACTGAATTCTGAAATTCCCAAAGAAAGACTGGTTTGCACTGTTGGAAAACGAGGCCTCTACTTGTTTGTGCTCTGTCAATATTGTGTGGAAAGCAGGAAATCACAAATGGCAAGGCTTGATGCATTCTGCTTTGTGGGAACATCTGTGAACATGTGGATGCAATGTGGTATGGAGAGTCCCTTTTGTGATATGTGTACATGTCTGCTAACAGGAACTGAAAACAGGTTAGACTGCTGAGTTTTATTAAAGTATCATTAGGATCCTTTCAGATAGCTTTTAGAAATGATTGGGCTGGAAAGACCCTTGGGGATATGTCTAAGCCAGAAAGCACGTGCATATATTATAAAGCCAGAAGGGACCCTTATGACCATCTAGTATAACTGTCTGTGTAACCCAAGCCATAGGACTTCCCAGAATTCATTCCTATTTGAGCTAGAATCCAATCCAATAATCTTCTGATTCATCCTTCAGTTTGCCCTTTTTATACAGGAAGTCTCTTCAGGATTAGAATTCAATGTTTTCTTGAAAAGTTGGACAAATAGTCTGAAAAAGATAAAGAAAACCAAGAAGCAGTTCAATATGGACAAATTGAAATTACTGTACTTCAGCAGTAATAATCAAATGCACAAACACAGGCTGGGAAATTGCTTGATGGGCAGCAATCCTGCTTAAAATGATGTAGGAATTATCATGTATTACCACTGGACCAGGGTCAATGCTATCATGCTGTTGTTAAAAAATAAAGCACTTCAGTGGGTTTTATAAGCCGGTCTGTTCTTTATGAAGGTTTAGACTCGTCAGCTGAGCAGTGTAATTATAAGCTAGTGCTGTCTTAGCTCACTAGAGGTACAAGCTGATGCAGTGTATCTGAAAACTCTTTGATTAAGATCCAGTCCTCAGACAGAGCCATCTCATCAAAGTAAGAGTCTAACCTTGCTAAGAGTTAGCAGAAGATGAACAGACTTGAGTTTGCTGTATGCATGCATCAGGGACAGTTATCCTGATCAGCCAATGCATAGTCTACTAACAACCATGGTAACATGAGTCCAAGGTCTAATGTGCGTTTTAATGTGCAGGAAATATTCTTTCCTCAGTGCTCAGTAATAATAAATCTTTAGCTGGATTGTTGTGTCAAATTTTAGTCATTCCACTTCAAGAAAGATGTGGAACAGCAAGAAGAAAGCTCAGAGGAGAGGAACATGAATGATTATTACCTGTGATATATACAGGATCTGTTTAGTCTAGAAAGGAGAAGAGCAGACATTATAAAAGTATTCAAACAAGATAATAAAAGTGAGAATATAAAAGTGAGAAAATAAAAGAGAGAAGGATAATCATTTGTTATCCAGCTCACTTGCCTGTTGCTAGAGTAGATCTCTTGTCAAAATAATCAACCTGCCTTCCACAGTCACCAAACAACTTGCTGCCTTACAGTCTGGAGTTAGCCACTGCTAAACAGAACTAGCACACACTTCTTGTTACCCTCTTCTGCTACCAGTCTTAAATAAAAGGGATGCATTTGTGCATTTATCTTAGATTCCCAATAATTGTCCAGCCTGTAAAAATGTGATACTCTGCCAACAGGATGTGGAACGTATCACCAATATATAACCCTAGAGCTTCTGAACAACTAAAAAGAATCTCAGGATTTGGCTTTGAACATCTCAAGAAATGTGTTGAGGAAGCTTTCTTAGTGCTAGGGAGGGCAGCATGGGCAGGTGTGCAGTTGTGATTGGCAAAGTTGACTCCAGCAATGTCTCTGAGGTCTTCCTTCAACGATGTGCAGCTCTGAGTGTATGGCTATGGCTAGGGATGAAAAACAGCCTGTAAAGCCAGGGCAGAGGAGTGTAAGTGACATAGTGGGTTGGGAATAATGAGCAGACCTCAAATGAGAGCTCTCCAGTTTAGATAGTTCCTGGGTGGGTCAGGAGGCTGCTCACTGCTATTCCTGCCCTTAGCCATTGTCAAAAGCAGGACAGCTACACTGCAACAGCCCCAACACTGTGCATCCTTAACATCTTCCTGGTTGAGTTACAGACATTCATTTTCTGGATGTTCATGGACCTGGATGTTATGGAACAAGTCCTAGTAGACCTGTTCACTGGTGTGAAAGATACTAGCTGTTTTCCTGGCCATGCTGAGGAAGGCGGAGAGAGCATGGATGAAGCAGGTCTCTACTTCTATCTTTAGACTCTGAGATGTAATTTGAGCTTATGTCCAAATGTGTTAAACAGAAGCTGAATTCCCTTTGGTAGGAATTAAAAAAATATATCCTGAATTTTAAAGTCTAGGATCTGGCAAACCTGTGCAAGCACTAAGAAGTTATTTGGCTATGCCTATAAAAGACAAGGAGCTGTAGAAAGACAGAGGTGTTTGAAAGCACATTCTACAGCAATGTAACTGAGGGGAAGTCACTTCTGAAAATAGGCAGAGATGAGCACAGGAATTGTTTCCTTAGGAATCCTGTGATGAGGAGTGAAATTGTTTTCTGAGCAAATCTGGCATGGAAGGGAGTCATTCCTAGCATGGAGGTACCACCCAGCTGCTCAGATGGGCAAATTGTTCTTAAACTTTGTGTTTCCCCTCCGGTTTCAACAGGATGAGAAGAGCTTGCTAAAGAGAAATGAAGTTAACTGGGTTTTGGCAGAGCTTGGTAGAGGGAAGAACTGTTTCAAGATTGAATAATGGATATAATAAATTTTTAAACCGTTTGCTTCTTTCACAGTACTTTAGAATCTTCCACTAATGAGAAGCCTATTGATACTTATTGGTGCTACCAGCCAGCTGTCCCTGCTGTGTGATCCCACATTCCTTCAGGAGGTGAATGACTCTAGTATCTGCAACCAAACAGGTTGCCAGTGGAGCTCTCAGGAAGCATCAAGTGCAAACACAGTTTGCATCCATGCAAACACCAGGACTGTGAGCAAGGAGGTAATGCTAAAAGCTTGTTTGGGTGAAGGCACTAACCAAGTGAAGATCTTGCAGCTGTATCTTGCAGGACAGAGTTATGGCAACATTTTGGTGCCAGTCCACAGATAGTGGTGTTCCCGACTCACCTGGCTACTTAGATCAGAAGTAAAGGAGCTCCTAGTCCAGCTCCTTCACTAGGTCTTCCTTACTCAGGTGTAACTATTGGGCCTCATAAGAATGACTAAATCAGGCTTTCTTTGCAGTTTAATTTTCTCCTCTTTAATGCCAGTCAGAGAAATAGGAGAGCAACAGGATTAGGGAAGACTGCACGTGGCAGAGGTGATAGAAAAGTGAGTGTCTTGCACAATGGATCTTTCTCTGTCGTCCACTCTGGACTTCTGTTTCAAGTTTTCACTTTTTACAGCATTAATCTGCACTCTGCTGCCCGATTTCACAGTGCTGTCTCCCTTCTGGAGTGCCTGTGGGTGTCATTCTGTGGGCAAACCAGGTGTGAGAGCTGCTCTTTCTCCTCTATCCCAGAATTACCAAGTTCGCAGTCTTGCGCATCCAGCTCATGCCGGGAGAGATGCTCCACAATGCCAGCTCCCAGAGAATCCCCCAGGACGTTGGTAGTGGTTCTAAGGCGGTCCCTGAAAAATCAGAGAAAAAAACAACATGCAGTTTCATAGTAGCAACTAAGGGGATGAAGATTATTTCAAGAAACAACTTCAGTGAAACCTTTTCTACTTTCTAAGTCATTCTGATAATGGATACTTCAACACGGACTGGAAAATGACTCCCAGAGAGCCTTCCTTGATTGACATCCTTGAGCTCAAACATCACATTCATTCCTGTTTTATTGCACTCCCAATTTCTTACTGAAAAGTTTTGGACTTGACACAAATGAAGAGGAAGGTTGCTGTGTCCTTTCCAAAGGCCTTGCTGCAGAGTCAGATGGCCTCACCACATCTGTTTCACTTAAGTTGCTTTTTGTTTTACAAAAAGTGCTGAAATTCTAGTGCAAACCTATGACAGCACTGGTGTGGAGGCAGATTTCCTCAACATGGACAGCATGCACGAAGACAAGGAACCAGATTGTTTGTGCAAAATAGCACATCTAAAATACACTTTGCAATGAGATATTCTCCACAACCATGACAGTATATCAGAGCTGCTGAAGCTGTCACCAGTCCAGCACCCCATCAGTTCCTTCAATGGTCACAGTGGCACCTGATTGAAATAATCTACTCTGAGTAAGCATAAGAAGTAACCTGGCTTATTAGGAGGCAGGGCTCTTCCCAGCCAAGTCTGTTCTTATGCACAATCACAGGAGAAGTGAAGCTGTTCCACAGAACTGTTTCCAGCTGGTCACCCATGGCTGGGAGCAGATTTTAGCTGCTTTGGCTACAAACCAACAATACAAGATACAAAAGAACAGAGGAAACACTGACAAAATCTGTCAGGATTTTGGTGTTTGAGAAAACAGAGAGGTACGACTGTGCTCAAATGCATTCTTCAATCTGGTTTCTAAGAGCACTCCTATAAAATCACTTGTCCCAAGTGATTTTATTTAAAAGGGAAAGAAAGCTGTAATGTAGCAGTGTGGCTGACTAGCTGCACCCATGTAAACACTCTTCAGCTTTGTACAGCCCAGTCTCATCCCTCTTTCAGTGTTTCGTAACCCTGAGCTATCATTCTGTAGTGTATATTTGCTTATTATTGGCACAACCTTTTCCTATGACTCTGCAGATAATTTCTGGGTTCATTTTAAGTAAAGCAAATGGAGGACATTCCATTTGGTCACCAGGCTGATCAGCAAGTTACCTCTGATGCCCTGAGTCACTGAAGCACTTGGCAAAGACTCCAGCAGGGGCATAGAGGGCTACTGTGCAAAGCTCTCAGGGATACAGGAGTGTTTTAAACTTAATGGTACAGGTTAGTGAGCCTGCTTTTAGAGATATCAGGAGTACAGACAAGATCTGTAAGCACTGGCAGGAATGCACAGCAGTGCATGCCTGCTGAGCAAGGAACTTACAGAAACCAGTCCACAGCGATGATCAGTGTAATATCCTCAGTAGGCAGCCCCACTGATGTCAGTACTATAACCATTGTCACCAGTCCTGCCTGGGGAATACCTGCGGCTCCGATGCTGGCTGCCGTGGCAGTGATGCTGGGGGGAATGGGAAAGCAGAGCTATCAGCAGAGGGAAGAAAAGAGGTGGTTGCATTTGCAGAAATGTCAGGAAGTAGCTCAAACTCATCATCATCTTGGCAGCCTTTCTGTCCTTGTCACCAAGAAGGATGGTGACACATGGGACATCAACACAATGTCAGACTGCCCCTGCCAGAAACCCCCTCATAACAGACTGCACACCACAGCTTTTCCTAAGACCTGGACATGCAAGAAGGGCTCAAGTGGAGCCTCAAAGTCATGGTGTTCACATGTGCTTTGACACCTGGTGCTGTAGTACAACCCTTCTTTCCCACACTTTTTTTTCCCCTTATTGTCTCTTCTGAGCAGAAGAGGAGCCCGATCACACCTCAGATAAGCCAACAAAACTGAAACCCTTTCTGTAGTCCCAAAACACTTTCAAAAGTCACCTTATTGTGATGATTTGCCCAAAGTCAAGTTCATAGTTGTTGACTTGGGCAATGAAGATGGCTGCAAGGGCCTCGTACAGAGCAGTGCCGTCCATGTTAATTGTGGCTCCCACAGGCAGCACAAACCTCGTGATGCGCCTGTCCACACCATTGTTTTCTTCCAGGCACCTGAAGGTTATGGGCAGAGTCGCTGAGCTGAAAGGAATTTACAAAACCACATGAAATGCATGAATGCTGACGTAGGAAGCAGGACTATGCCTCTGCTAGCTTATGACCTTACCCACCTGCTTTTTCACCCTGCCATGTGAGCTAGAGGCCAGAAGCTAAGAGAAAGAACATTCTAAGCAAGGCTTCCTCAGATATGATGCACGCTGCAGTTGCACATTCTGACATGGCTTTTCTCAGGGGGTTGGGGCAGGGGCTGTATAACACTGAGGCTGATGATGCTGGTATAACACCAAAAGAAGGAGGATTCAGGGTACATAGGGCAGAGCCTCAAGACCAGAATTCCTTTTTGTGCTATTAAAAAAACTTGAGCCCTTTCCCATCCCTCTCAGTCCATAAGACAAGAATGACACATTTGAGAATATACCTTGCAAAGAAAGCAAAGAACTGTTTCTGAAAGAGAACATGAGCAGGAAAAATGCTGTGTTTTGGTATGAGAATGTATGTGGAAGAGCCTGCTATGTGCTTGTCAGGACACAAATATAGCAAGAAACATAGCACTTAGTGAAACAACAGTTATCTACCATCCCTTGCTTTGGCTGTGTGACATGGCAGTGTGAGTCATTGAACATACTGGTGTTGATGCCTTTGCCCAGGTCTCCAGGAAGTTTAATGACAGCTGCATATAGTCTGTGTGCCTGGGAGAGATGGACATGAAAATGCGTGCAAGTACATGTGTGTGAGAGCTATGTGCATGTAGAATAATGCTGTGATTCAGCAGGTTATTTGTCCTGAGCTCAGCATTTCAGTGGTGAGCAAAGTTACCCTCGTGTTTGGTCAGGAGGAATACAGGCCATTCAGAGCTGGTCATGTGAGTAGGGCTCCTGAGCAGGGCAGTGGGAACCTTCCCACTCCCAAATGAGTTTGGCTGGTCCACTGCAAAAAGCCGCTAGTGGTAGAAATTGTGAGACCACAGTGCTGCATTGAGAGCAATGGAGTGCTGAGATGTATCTACATCAGCCCAAACCCCACTCCTACACAGCCATCATACCTGGAGGAGGTGCCCAGGGCTGTGATGAGAGCCTGCAGGAGCCCTGCAATGAACACCCAGGGGTTTCGGTGAGTGACAATGAAGTAGAGCAGGGGCAGGATGCAAAGGGCATGAATGAGGAGTCCAACGATGACAGTGAGCGTGTACATCCCCAGCTGGCCTCCCATCACTGCCAGGTCATCCATCTCCAGGATTTTGCCCGCAATTAAAAACATGATCCCAACTGGAGCATACCTGTGACAGAAACACAAAGCTGATGGTCAGGTCTGGCTCTCACACTTTCACACCAGCTTTAACACATGCTGTCTGGATAAATCTCCAATAAGCAAGCATACCATAAGTGCTCACTGAGCCTTATATTGGATTATACTGCTGGTTTATTTTCTAGAAACCTGGAGAGAGCTGGGACTTGTTCATCCCATGGTCAAAAATCAGCTCTTGGTGCCTGGGGACCCCAGCACTTTGTTTTGCACACAGAATGGGCAGGGGTAGTTTCCTCTTTGTCTTGAGTTTTCTACATTTCTCCAACACTCCTTGTAGAATTGATAAGGAAGGTTATGTAGAGAAACCTTCAGAGTCCCTTTCCTGACAGCGCTAGGGCTGACAGTATTCTTTTTTTCCCAAGAGGCACAGGAAAGTACAGGAGTAATAGAGAATCAGAGAGTAAAATCAAGAGTGTCCTGTAGGCTCTGGGGTATCAGCCTTGCTGTCTTCAGATGCTCACATTTAGGGAATATGAACATCTAGTGATTCCAGATCTGATGTAACAAGGACTGGGTACACCAACACCTGTAAAAGCAGCCATGGCTCATATGAAACCCCATTTTGAGGTACCCTACTATCTTTCCCATTCCTGTCTTTCCCCCCCCCTCCGTAACAATGCAGCTGACAAGCAGCAGTGAGGCTTCACAGAAAAGAAGAAGTAAGTCAGATATGGAGAGAATCATGGGCACCACTATAATAATTGGACCAAATAAAATTCCAGCTCCATGACCACACCTCTCAGGACTGGACCTCTGCAGCTCAAGAGCTCACATGCAACTCATGCACAAGGCTCAGAGATCCACATGCCAAACTCCAGCTTAGCCTGGGAGGTTTGGAAAAGTTTCAGGAAAGGATTTAATAAATATTTCATTTCCTCTGACCTTCCTGTTAGAACACATCCTTGGCTGCAGCCAGTGACCAGATCTCCCCAGGAAAAACAAGCTCCTGGGAGATGGTCTGCAGACTGTGGCTACAGGAAGGCATGCACAGGCAGTGTCCCAGGTGTAACCAATGTTCTATACATAAACACCCTGCCTTCCTTCATCTAAAGGGAAGTTTATGGAGGGTTTTGAAGGTCTCAAGAGTAGTGTGCAGGTCTACTTGTTCCACTGTGCTCATGCTCTTGTTTCTGTGCCCTCAGGCAAATCTTACCTGTTCTTAGGAAAGTAAAGCCCCAAATTCTGGTTCAGACATGGAGTAAAAGATCCCGGGGGCATGGGGCTTCCCAACATCTGCTATGAGCTCAGGGATATTCTTCCCCTTTGTGCATTTTTCTGTAAGGCCTGTCCTGCTGTGCTCAGGATTTTGCTCTGAGATAGAAAACTGTAACTTATAAGACCAAGGAAAGGAAGCCTGAGCAATCTAAAATGTGAGAGGGTGTCAGGCTGACAGATTTCTTCCCTGTCAGACATTTGCCTGTATTCTGCCAGACCAGCACCTGTCTTCTTTTGCAGTACCTTGTGGAGACCCAGAAAGGCGTTCCCAATTAGGGAAAATGAGAGGCCTCCAGCCCTGTGCCCTCTCCCTGTCCATCAGCCTTTTGGTCACTCCCACCCTGTTTCCCTGTTGGCCCTTTGCCCTAACCCCACCCTTGTGACACCCCCATGTCCCCTGGTAATTGGTCTCTGAGGCTTCTTAACCTAGACCCTCTCAGCCCCTTTAGCCTTTGTTCTCTGAGCCGTGGACGGTGCACATGTGTGGCTGAAGTGAACATCTCTGTGAAACCCCTGCAAAGGCCCTTCCTGCTTCTTTACTTGCTATCACCCCAAACAACACCAGATTCAACAGAACCTGACAAAACTTTTGAGTCCTAACTGAGTAAAAACCTTAAAATAACAATATTTGGTAAAATGCTGCATTCTAAAGTAGACTTGTCTCAGCAAAGCCTTGTTTGTCTGGACCATGTGCCATAGGGAGCCTTGACAGAAAGCAATGAGCAGCTGAGCTCCAGAGGAGTCAGGAGCTGAGAAATCTCAAACTGAAAGGCAGTAACTTTGAGCTGATCCTCTCAATGTAGCTCAGCTCTCAGAGCTATTGCATTACTGCATACAGCTGCCACCCTGAAAGCAGGAAAGGGGCAAAGGGTTACTGTGATTCATAGCTAAGTCAGACTCCTGGAACACAGCTGGAAGGAAAGCTTTTGGTGAGAAAGCTTCACACCCTACTCCTGTTGGTAAGGCTAAGAGATCTTCCACTCCAGCTCTCTGGTCTTCCAAGGATGTTTCCAGAAGCCTCAAGAAAAGCAAGTCCTGGTGTACCTGATATTTCTAAGGTAAAAACAAAAAGAACAGGAAATGAAATGTGAACAAATATCCCATCCAGACTTTTCCCTCCAGCATGATGGAGCCAAAGTAGAGCTGTGCCCATCTGCTTTTCCTATCTTGTGCATGAAATCCTTAAAGCTACCCCACTTCTCATCATGTCAATGGAAACTGCACCTGCAGACCTCCTGCTCCAACCGGCCGTGCTCCTCACCAGATGATAATGGCCACCAGCCTCATGATGGCTTCGTTGAGGCAGTTAAAGAACTCCCGCAGGGCCCGTCCCTTCTGCTTCATGCTGCCGATCATCAAACCGAAGCACATGGAGAACACTACCAGCCCCAGAGCGTTCACCCCATTGGCTGAGCCTGGGATGGGAATGACTTCTTCAAAGGTCAGCACCTCGGAGATGGTTCCCAGGGCATGAGTGACATTCTCCATGATGCTGGTGAAATTCTCAAGCACAGGGATCTGAGTGGTTGTCACACCTGCTGTGACATTGCTGCTGTGGAGGATGGTTCTGGTGAAGACCCTGGTGCTGTACTGAGTCTTGTACTGAAAAGACAGATTATCAAATGATTTTATTTTGACAGATTATCAAATGCACTCACAGGCCCTAGTTCAGATGATCAGGACACATGCTAGGCTCTTACATCCTTTCATAAAGTAAGGAGAGTACTGCAAGTTGCTGCTGACCTATGTTGGAAACTTGCTTTGCCTGTTTTCAAGGTCCCCAGTGTAGTGCTTTCACCAGAAAGTTCAGAAAATTCATAGAGCAGAAGGTCAAAAGAGACCATTAGAGCATCTCATGTTGCTAGGACTGAGATATTCTGGCTTCTCTGATAACCCTTTGTGCTGCTTCTAAGGGCACTAGCACTGCAAAAGAGACAGGTTCTTGGAGAATCTATTCCATATCACTGCCAGTCCAAGCCTGCTACCTGAAGTCATGCAAACCCTTCCTGCCTCTGTGGGATGGAAATGGAGGTTGAAGCCCCCATGTACAGACAGTTTGAAAAGCTTGCATGAAGGATGTTATAATAAAGACTATGTATTCTATAACGCAGAAAATGTCTGCAGTGCCTCCTGCAGCAGTCACACCTGGGGAATAAAGTGGTTATCCATCCCTCAGAGAAGTAGACAGGACCATGGTCCAGGGCACAAGGTGCAAAGATGAGATTTCATACCTGTTTGAAGCAGGCTTCTACCAGGTTGGGCGGGAACATATTCCTGCAGTAGATAAAACAAGGAAAGAGTTATTGTCCTGTTGAACTAGGAAGAAAACATGGGCTTCCTGGCCAACTTCTTTGTCCCAGAGCAGTGTCTGAGGTCACAACTTTTGTAATGTCCACTTAAGCCCTTTCAGTCTGACTGGCAGAATAAGGGAATATGCTGATTTGGACCCAGCACCTCTCGCAACTTGTCAGACTTCCACTGCATGTTTTCAGACTCCAGAAGGTTATTCAGGTATGTAGAAAGAGACGACACACACACATTGCTCTGGGGTATAGGTACATTGTAAAGCCATCATCAAACCCAACCAAACCTTGAAACAATACCATATTACAATGTTTAATACACTGCCTTGCACTCAGCCTCACCTCTACAGCTGTCATGTGAGCTCTCTGTTATCCTGTACCACAAAAACACAACTTTATACCACTTGAGATGGAACAGCTTTGCAACTCACTGAGTAAGGTCACAGCAAGGGAAGAAAAGGCAATGTCTTGGGAATCACTTTCTTGATTTCCTTTGGTTGTTGAAGACGGATATTTGGAGTAGCCTTTGCCAGGTGAATTTCTGAAAGGTAGGTAACCACTGATGGTTTTCATTACGTGTTTTGTTGAGCACACCATGACCTCTTACATTAATACCTCTGGAGAAGGGCTGGACTCCAGGCCAAGCACTCAGTCTCAGAGTGGCAAAGCCAGTTAGCTAGACTAAGCTAGAAGTAGTAGCCTTGCCAAGACTCAGCCATTAACCTCTTTCCCTAAGACTATGTGCCTAGAGCTGTGATATTTCAAAAGGATACTTCATGGAGGAATGTAATCTCACTGATATGGTCTCAACATGAGACCATCTTGTTTACCTACCTCACCAAGTCCATGAAGGCATCTGTGGTCTGCACCTGCTCAATTCTGCCTTCTCGATGAAGTTTGTCCTTAGATCCTTTTCCTGGGTGTATGATGATCACCATGAAGATGCCAATGAAGACAGCTATGATTGTAGTCACCATGTAGTAGATGATAGCCCGCATCCCCATCTTCCCTGAGACTCTGCTATCCAGTGAGGCCATTCCTGGGGTGTCACACAGAGAGACAGGGTGAGGAAGCCTATCGTCTTAGAGAGAAAGGGGAAGCTTGAGGAATATTCAAAGGGTGCAAGGCTCATGCATGAGTTGGACAGGGAGCTAGGGTCTCTAGGAAGCACAGCCTACGAGGAATAGAATTTGGAGTTCCAAGGTGATGTTGACATGGAAGAATGTGGCTTGTGGTCATGAAGAAGCATAGCACTGGTGGATCTTAGTCTGTGATTGGGAATTAGCAATTTTCTTTTAAAACTCTCAGAAGGGAATAATTCCCTCCTAGTACATTGGGCCTTTCAGTCCCTAATGGTGGGATGTTTCAGCAGGTGAAACACCTTGCAGTCCCTTCTGCTGTCTGAAAGCTTGGCTGTCTGTCATGTCTTCCTTGAGGATCTGGGTGAAACAAGCCTTCCAGCTGGTGATCAGCTTCAACCCTTTTGGACTGACACAAATTAACATTCTCTAGGCCGGAGGAAACCTGAAGTTTACTTGGGCAACAAACTTGGAGACATTTGAGATTATGTAGGATTAAATCCTTGTTAGTGCTCAAGTTCTGGGCATTGGAACCACTGTATTGTGTTCCCCCCAGTCTTCTGAGAAAACCCAAGGTCTTCTGCTTTTCTGCACCACTACTGAGCCAGCAGGGGTCTCAGTGTGGATCATGTTCACTATGGCTGTAGATTCAGGCTTGTCACCAAGCTAATCCAAGCACCTCCAGCTGGGTCATGAAGAGGTACCCGAACAACAGCTTTGCTGGCCATTGTCTTGGCTGAAAGCAGCAGAAAGCACTTCTCACCTGTAATCAAGCTAGAGACGATGAGAGGAAGAACCAGCATCTGGAGCATACGCATCAGCAGCTCACCAGGGAAGGAGAAATACTTGATCTGGCGGTAGGTCAGCTGGTAGGGCCGGAGGGAAAAGGCCAGGATAATCCCTGTGGATCAGCAAGGGATGAGAATGGAAGTGGGACAGTGTGATCCAGTGGTCTGTCCCTCAGTCCTACAGTGTGGCTTTTCTCTTTCTCATCTACGCTCAGTTCCTCCTCTTCCCAAAGGAACAAATGCTCATTATCTAAATGGCTATGAGTTTTTATGGTATGCTCTTTCTCCCTCTGACATATTTATGTGCAGAGGAGCCTTGTGCGAAAGCACAGGTCTCCTTGTTCCCTGTCTGATGCTCTTCTGGAATCTGTTCCCAGGAAGCTCATGAGTACAACATGCTGTCATGAGAGATAAGATCTCTCAGACCAAAATAAATAATAAAGTTCAGATTCTTTGTCTACCCATCTCTTAAAGCCAAGTTCAGCCAGTTAGAGACATACAGCCTGGATCAAAAGCTAGGGATATCCTGCTATCTGCTAAGCAGATTTGGTGGGCATTGTATCATGACCATTTGCAGCAGTTCTGGTCCTGTCAGGCTAAAGTTATGCGACAAATCTGAAAAGCCCTTGTGCCTACAGCTGCACTCACAAGATGCCTCTGAAGAAATCTGGCTGATTTGTACCAAGGATTGGTTGAGTTGAACCATCAAACTCTTTATTGTAGACCGTTTCTGTACTGGAGCCAGAAAGGATCAACGAGGACTCCCTCCCACATACACACTCTCTGTTGCGTCTCTTGATTTTGCACACAAAAGTACTCATGATGTGGACAGCACTTTGAGCTGTCAGCTCATCAGCTTCACCTCCTTAGTCAAATCGCTATGATAAAACACAATCTTTGTAAAATAAACAAACATTTCCCCATATTTTAAGTGGTGCCCGGTGCTGCCACCAGCTCCATACCTAGTAGGACTGCAGCAATGGTGAAGAGGACGAAGGCGTTTCTCCTGAAGAAGCCCTTGGCGCTGGCAGCAGTGAGGCTGTGCACCCGCTTGGTGGCCCGCGCGGCGCGCCGGTGCAGGGCCTGCCGCAGCTGCTGCAGCCGGCCGGCGCTGTGCAGCCGCTTGGCCGCCTCCTCGTGCAGGAACAGGCTGTTGACATGGCTCTGCTCGCTCATGGCCAGCGCAGCTGCTCAGCCCTCCAGCTCTGCCTGTGCTGGGCACAGAGAAGTACAGGCAGGAAAGCGTGAGCTGTGGCGTATCTTGCCTCCATCTTTAGGTCATTTCCCTGGGGCCTGCTTACAAAGGTTTATTTAAAGTTGATTAATGAGATCCTCTGACCGTCTGCAAGGAGCAGACCTTGGGGAAGGGTATCTAAAGGGTTGCCAGGGTCTTGTCACTATGGCTTTGGTGCCTCTAGAGAAGCTCTGGCCTCTACTGCACCCAACCTGCACTGAGGAGTGGCTTATGTTGGCCTGGGCAGCCAGAAAGGGCTTCACAGCCACCCAGGCTTGTTCTTAGGAGTTTGATCACTTTGGAATGGAATTTATTTTTATCACCCGGCAAGAAGCCCCTTTCCCATATACAAACTCTTCCAAACAAAACCAAGCAGTGAACAACATTTCTGATGCAGCTCCAAGGTGGACAGGTCCCTACCACAACAACTTTCTCCATGACAGCAAGTGGTGCTGGCTGTTTCTGCAGAAAGGAACATTATCCCCTTGCCCTCCATGGAGCCTGAGGATAACACTTTATTTACTTTATATTTCTTTATGGCTTTCCTTTGAAACACAACAGGACTTTCAAGTAGTATCTCTTGTCAAACTCCATTGATAGGATTAAGCTGATGTTCTGTCTTCATAAATACTAAGACTGAAATCAAACCTACTCCACAGAGATAAATAAAGAACCAATTCTGCTCCATTACCAATTGGCTGCAAGGCTGGACAGTCTACTGTAGTTCATCTGTTTAGTTTTTACTGTTAGTTCCATATTCCTCAGAAAAAAAGAACAAGGAGGCTACACAGGCAAATCAGTCCCCTCTAGAGTGCTAGAAGGCACCAGCCACCCAACAGTTCACATAATGAGGAAGATTATTGTCTGACTATGCAGATGCCATTTTCCTTCTGTCACTGTGCCTTGACAGATGGAATGTCTGAAACTTATTCTTGTTCCTAGGAGTTTGCAAAGAAAACAAGACTGCAAGGTCATGTGCACGGAAGGTAGAGAAGATCTCCATTCTGAGAGGAGGTTTGTTTGCACAGATGCTAATGCCTTCATGAAGTTCACAACACCAGGCACACCTGAGGTGGCCCAGCCAAGTCACTCTAAGCCCTCCCAAGGCTAAGTTGCACAAAGGCCACTGGCAAAGACGATGGCTGTTTGCTGCAGGAACCTTGCAGTACTGCTGTGGTCATGCCAGCTTTTGAATCAGCAAACAAGCATTTCATGGATTTTAATCCACTCATTCCAGCTTGATCAAGCACTCCATTCCTTACTATACCACCTCACTTTTATATGTTGATGGAGACAATATACACCAGACTTCGTGAAAACTTTGCCTGTCTTCCTTCTTCACTGCCAGTCCTGATTTTCACAGCTACACATGAGAAAGAGAAACTGCAATCTTTCAGTTCATTGAGATTGAGAGGAATGTCAGATTTGTCTTTACAAACGACCTGTGGATCTGCTGGTAGATAAGACTAGCACTGAGAGATAAAAGAAGCAATGAGATGGATTCCACTGACTGATGAATGGAAAAAGAGATTTGCCTTTACAAACAAACTGTCGGTTTGCTGGTAAATGAAATTGGATATTGAAAGGTGAAAGAATCAACGGAGAAAAACTATGAATTCTATAAGAATCAAAAATTTTAATGGAGAGTTATACATTTGGGGGGAATCTCAGGTGTCAGGCGTTCCAGGAGGTCTGTGCCTCTCGAGTACCTCAGCAATGGGGAAAGAGAGAGGGAAATGCTGCCGGGAAATAGGATAAAAAGGGAGGCTGCGTCCTCCAAAAATCCGAGAGATCCCAGGGGAATGCCCCATGGCCTCTCCCTTT
>JAOTQP010001122.1:213951-238790 GCA_026413545.1 Cichladusa arquata
CTGCTGCTGTTCCCCAGGGCTGGGGCAGCTCTGCAGGTGGGGTCTCACCTGAGCAGGCAGAGGGGCAGAATCCCCCCCTCCCTCCCCTGCTGCCCACGCTGGGGGCTCAGCCCAGCACAGGGGGGTTTCTGTGTGCCACTGCCTGTGGCTGGGGCATGTTGAGCTTCTTTTCCACCTGCACCCACAAGTCCTTCTCCCCAGGCCTTTTCTCATTCATTCTCCCCTCAGCCTGTGTTTGTGCTTGGGATTGCCCTGACAGGTGCAGGAGTTGCACTTGACCTTGTAGAATTTCATCATTCCATCTCTCCACCCTCTCCAGGCCATTCTGTATGGTATCCCCTCCTTCCAGCATGTTGACCACACCACACAGGACACCTATCTTTAAATACAGAATACCTATCTGTAAATAAATGTCGATCTTCGTCTTCATTCCATATGATGGAATACTTCAGTAGATCAGGCAATAAAAAATAAAAAATAAAAAAACTCTGGCGTTTTATGATTGCTAGTGCAAGCTGCATTATCAGTTGAATCTGCAAGACAGTGGGCACAAGAAATCCAGGTGTTTTCTAAAGCATGTTAGGGACAAATTCTTTCCACTTAAAACTTGCTAGATAGGCCATCTAGTTCAGCAGGACGTGCAACTGTAGCTGGTGCTCATGACCAAGAGAGGAATGTCTGAGGATGTGATAATTAGTGGTCATTTTGAGTGTAACAACATGAAATTGTGGCATTCAGGGTTCTGAGGGGAGTGACAAAGATAAATGTCAGACTGCAGCCGTTTCAAGAGAATGACTTTGGGTTATTCAAGTGAAGTGAGATTCTGTGCGAGTTAGCTCTGAAGAACAAAGGAGCTCAAAAGAGCTGGCAGCTTGTTAAGGACTTCCTCCAAGTACAAAAACAGTCTGTCCCAGCAATCAGAGGAGTAAGTAAATGTGTTGGGAGACAAACTTTGTAAACATAGAATTTGTGAATGAACACAAAAAAACTACACAAGATGGAAGCAAGGACAGACTACTGAACTGCAAAATAGGAATACTTCTTCAGCATGCAGAGATGGTATTAGGAAAGCCAAAGGCCAACTAGAGTTGACACTGCCAAGGGACTTCAAAAGCTTTCCTAGTCTTACTTTCCACCAAGGAGGGTCTTTGAGCTTTGAGACAGGATTCAGAGACAGGATCAAGTCAAAAATCTCTCAGCCCACATGAGTCCACGGGATCCAGTGGGCTGTGTGGGAGGGGGCTGAAAGCTGGCTGAGCAGACACATTCCATCAGCTTTAAAGGGTCCTGGAGATCAGTGAAGACCACATCTGCATTCCAGGAGGCACTTTAAGCAGCAAGAAGCTCTGTTTAACCTCTCACTCTCCAGCTACCTAGGAAGAAGAAAAATACTATTAAGAGTGTTGCTTTTCACCTGAGATTTCCTGTCATGCTTCCCTGGCTTAAATAAACTTGCCACTGGTCAATAAGCTACGTGGTCCTGAACAAGGCATCCCCATTTTCCCTGAGGGTAGAGCTCCAGCCATGGTATCCACAGATATCTGGAGCTGCAGCATTTTTCATTTGATCCCAGCTGACTTAAAGCTGATTTTAGTCTATCCTCTGAACATGACCTGAGACTTGGAATAGCTTTGTATGATTTTTTTTTTTTTTTTTTTTTACTTTGTGTATATCCACTCAGAGCTTACAGGGCTGGACATTGGTGCTGGCAGCTGCACGATGTCCACATGGCAGCCTGAGTCTGTGTGTAGTTCTAAACCTTGTCTGTGTCTTTTCCCTGGAAAACATTTGGTGCAGACAATTTGCAGAGAATTTAGCCAAAAGAATTAGCATGTTTCTATTCACACGAGAACTGTAATTTTCAGGGATATACAGCATGGCTGGCTGACTTAGCTCCAGTCTTTATGGAATTAAATTCCTTTCCCTAAGCAGACATGTCCTACAAACTGAGTCAAACACTATTTTTGAAAAGTGAGGCAGAGTAATTACTTATATGTCTAAGAAACAATGATTACATTTTTACTTTAAGTACTTACTCTGATACAGATATCCATTACAGAAAATTTCACTTTAGAGCATTAAAACCTGTTAAACCTATAAGAAACTGTGAACATGCTTTTATCGTGAAAATGTTGCACAACTTTAATTATAGAAATTACTGCCCTGTGCTTCTCTTATGAGTATGTGGTAGGAGCATAGTGAGTGATGTGACCCATTTAAGGGGAGTTCTTTAGAAAGAATGTACCTCAGAAAGTTACACTACACTTAAGAGCCAGCAGGTCACAGTATGTTCTCTATTCATGTTCTAATTAGAGACCATACTTCTCAGAATCATTAATGTAAGAGAGGAAAATTAACAGTTTTATCCTAACAGGATAAAACAGCGTTGGGAGGTTTCTGATTGTGATTTAATTTACCTTCAAGTAAATCTGTACTAATACCAGAATAAATTTGATTCTAGCAATTTATTATTTCAATAAAAATTAAACTCCACCCACACCAACTTCACAGTTCTTGTGACTTTTAGAAATTAATTACAAGAGTTATCTGTACCCTATGAGCTTGTCAACTTGCTGATATAACTAGAATCTATTTTGGGTGCATGCCATTAAGATACTATAAATGCCATACTTTCTGATTAGTACTATTGTTAGGTCAGTATTTCTAAAGGGACATGGCCTAAAAGTCACTATGACTTTGACAAATTAAATATTTTCCATAGCTGAGCTCTCAAAAAAAAAAAAAAAAAAAAAAACCAACAAAAACAAACCAAAAAACAAAACCAAAGAACACCACCACAAAAAAACCCCCACAAAAACAACCAAACAAAAGAAAAACAAATTAACAAACAAACAAAAATTCCCACAAAAGCAAAAAGCCATCACCTCACAAAGAAAACCCCAGCCAAAACCAACCACTCTGTTTGAAGACTTTCTACTTCTGTCATTTGAATGGACTCAGACCCTGGAGCATTCACAGTTGTTCCATAGCATGGCAGTGTCATTTTGATCCATAGTCATAAGCATTCATCAGCAAGAAGAGAAACAGAGGCTCTAGGGTGAAGGCAGCACCACTGGTAATCACTGTCTCATTTCTCTATCGCTCTGTCTGTGTCCTGGACAAGAAGGCAGTTTCTAGATGCTCACACCATGTAGGTCAGTTAACATACTACCTTATCTGCTCCTGGTGACAGACCTGGATCAAGCAGAAAGTTGTACCTGAGGCCTCCAGAGGCCCATTCTGCCCACACCTCTATGATTTTCAGCAGTACAGTCATTATTATTAATTGTGAAATATATCCAGGGCTCTGTGTAAGTTAGGTTCTTCTGGAGCTGAATCAGTTGAAACCTATTTTTTAACTTGTTTTTGAACTGATGAAGTTACTTCTCAACTCATTCCTTGCAGCATGGGGGGAACTGACAAGGACAAGCAACCTGAAGAGGAATAGGGCTTCCTTTTTCAGCAGCAGCATGGATTTATGTCACACTCAACTGACTGATGTCACATGCTTTCCCAGCTGCCAGACCATTTCTCTGGGTCGTACAGATCCACGTCAGAATATTTTAAGGTCCCACTCCCTCTTGTGGCAGCTCACACCTCCTGTGACATCATGATCCTGAGCCAGAAACTGCTATATTAATGAGGGTGACTGAGCAGTGGGCCAAGCCCCTTGTTTTAAAACATTTATTTGCTGGAAATTGTAACAATAAAGAAAATACATCTGTTAACCTGTTTTCAGGCAATGTGCAATGTGAAGACAGTGGTTCATCCCTGAAAACGAATAGTTGCGCGTAACCCCCAACCCTAGAGTAATCAGTGTGACCACACACCTCTCGTCTGAGGGTCCTTAACAACATAACAGTGATGTTGGTTGCCACCATTAATGTTTTCAGATGTTCTAACTCAGTAGGTGATTTGTTATGAAGCGTTTGTTTCTTCCTTTGTGAGGACTGAATCATATTTTTTTCTCTGAGGAAAGAGAGCCATCAATCTTTCTCCAACTGTAAGGAAAGAGATCATCTTGAGGAACCAACCAGCCTACACCTTGTCTTTTCTCTGGCATCTGGTGCAGTTTCAGAAGGCTTTCAGGTTGTTATTAAATTCAGTTCCTTTTAGTATCCTTATCTGCAAGGATTTACAGTTATTTCAGTGGGAAAATTCACAGGGTAAAATACTTGCTAAAGTGGAATGATCAATATGTCCTATGAGTGAATTGATTCATGAGTGAAGTTACTCACATGCTCAACACACTACAGAACTCAATCTGGCTTTAGAAAAGAGGCTGTTTGGGGGCTTACTCAGCATTTCCAGGAATTGTATGCAATTTCTACTGCAGATCTTATAACAGCATGGGCCAAGGCACCACTGACAGAGAGGGGAAGGTTTTTTTGTTAAATGCTTTACATGTAACCAACAGCCCACCTGAGTGAAACTCCAAAACTCGAATGATGTCCCTGGTGCACAGCTCTGGTCATCCAGGCATCACTGAAGGGCTGCTCAAAAGAGCAGCCTGGTATCCTTAGGCCATGGCTTAGCCTCCTCCCTGGCTGTGGTGGGGTCTCCAGCACCCACTACTAGATGGTGATCTGGGATAACATGAAGGAGGCTTATGAGGCCCTGAGAGCAAAGGAACAGGGTTGGTTCAATATGAGGGACTGAAGGGATTGGTCAAAACACAAGACCTGAGGGCAAAGAGCTAAATACACTATTAAAGCTACCTTCCGGATGTTTTTTCTCAGAGGAAGCAAGCTGGGTTTTTATAAGTTGTGGCTTGCTTCTAGCAAACTGCATCTGTGCAAGAGCAACTAAGTCCACTCACAAATACGAAGAAATGCCTTAGAAGCATTCATAGTCTGAGTTTCACTTCTCTAATTAACTTGCAATGTCAGTGCTGCTCCCGAGCTGTGACTCTCCAGGCACACTAGATCCTGAAAGCATGAGCAAAGCTGTCAATAATTAGGGCTATTCAGGGCCTGAACTAAAAAGTTTAGAAATCTCATTCACCACCCTACATTGCTGAGAGACCCTGGCAGTTTGAGCCTGTTCTTGGCACAACCCAAGAGCTGCAATGCAAACAGCATTTTCCTCTACAGACATCACAGTGTGCAAAAAGGGGACATGCACTCCCATTCTCTGGCAGGACTTGGGAGAATCTTTTTTTGCTAGGACTTTGTTTTCTTCAAGTGCTTTCCCAGGCTGGTGGAAGAGGACTGGTACATGGACTGTGGTGGTATATTCACTGGGGTGATGAATCTCCATCCTTGGAGAGTTCCAAATTTAGCTGGATCAAATTTGACTGAATAACCTGATCTAACTTTGCAGACAGCTTTGTTTCAAGCATGTCTTGTTTCAAAATTTGTCAAGCATTTGTTTCAAAATGTCTTGCCCTACCTATACCTTTCTATGCTTTTGTGATATATTTGATTTCTTTCACTTTTTCTCTGAAATGAGCTGTGTAGGTACAAGGAGTAGGATCAATGTGTAAAAACACATAAGACCACATTTGTGGGTTTGATCTAAGTGCATGCACATAGCACCAGACCCCAGAGACTAGCAGCTTATATTTACTGGAACATTCCTCCTTCTGAATATAACCACTAGATGGGGAAGCAAGCACCCGATTTTTCACAATTTCTTACTGAAAAATTGAACTTCCGTGGTTTTGGCTATGCTTATACAATTCACTGTGTTCTCTGCTCTCTGTTTAGCATCTCTGAATGTGTACCTGCTTTAGTACTTTGTGTTGTAGCACCCAACCTCAGCATTTCAACCTATTGATGTTTAAAGAAGGGTCTGCACAAGACCACAAAAGAAAGACCCTAAATCTGAAGGGGTATAGTCATAGAATCACAGACAGGTTGGAGTTAATAGGGACCTTAAAGTCCATCTCATTCCATCCCATGCCATAGACAGAGAGAGTTTCCATTAGACCAGGTTTCTCCAAGCCCTAACCACCTGGACTTGAACACTTCCAGAGACGGGGCAGCCACAGATTCTCTGGGCAACCTGTGCCAGGGCCTCATCACTCTCATACGGAAGAATTTCCTCCTAATGACTCAGCATTATCTAAATCTCTTCTCTTTTAGTTTAAAACCATTCCCACTTGTATTATCACTATCTGTCTGTGTAAAAAGCCACTCTCCCTCTTTTTATAAGCTCCCTTTGAGCACTGAAAGGCTGCAGTTTGAGGTCACCCCAGAGCCTACTGTTCTGAGAAGCTTATGAGGCAGCCAGTTTATTTCAGCTTGAGCTGGGCCTCCAAAGAGGGACCCTGAACAGCACAACCCCTGGACCTTTATCTGCTCACAGTCTGTGTGATTTTATCCACTCACAGTCTGTGCACCTGACCTTCACATACTCTTCACACGCTCTGTATATGCCTCTTGGTCCAATGATCCATGTGGGCAGACCATTAACTGCTTTTCTCTTCCAGCTTGGGGTAACCTTGGGTCCCTCCAGGGTCTCCTCTCTTATCTGAAGATGTCCAGATCTGTCTCCTCTCCTGCTCAGCTGTTCATGTTATATGGAGTTCATTTACAGCTCACCTAAATGCCAAGCTTTGAGCAGGGCCTACTCATGCTAAACTGTAAGCAAGTTACAATGAAACTTCAACCTACACAATTAATTTCTAATATTCTATAAGTAAACTTACTTTAATTCTCAACAGACCACATATCTCTGGCTGTGAACTGCAGCCAATTTCTTAGTCACCTATCCTGGTTTAAGACACCAAAGGGTTAATTTTTTGCAGTAGCCAAGAGGGGATGTGGCTAAAGTCCAGATGTTATTTGACACAAAAGGGACACTGTCTCTGTCTTGTCCAGGGAGAAGGGATCCTTTCCAGCTGAGAAAACATAGTGGACAGAATAGTCTGGTATTGTTTTTAGCTGGGAGCACGGGCTTGCCATGTAAATAATTTATTTTTCTTGTACCTTTTGTTAATATTATTGTTGCTGTTAATGTTAGTTTTATTATCTCATTGCTGTTTCCAGTAAATTGTTTTTATCTCAACCCATTATCTTTGTCTTTTGAGCCTCCAATTGGAGGGAGTGAAGGGGAAGAAGCAGTGCATGGTGTTAGAAGGAGAACTAAACTGGAGAATACCATTCTTAAACCACAATACCACCAAATAGTCCTCTTTTCAAATCCATGTTTCCCCAATTAGGAGATAAGGATGCCACGTGGGACCATGTCACAGGCTTTACAGAAGGCTGGGTAGATAAAATTGGTCATCTTGCCTTGTCAATTGTTGCAGCAACTCCACCATAGAAGGCCACCGAAGTGGTCAGGCATGAGTTGCCCTTGGTGAAGCTGTGCTGGCTGTCTTGGGACAGCTCCTTGTCTTGCATGTGCCTCAATATTGCTTCCATGACTGTCTGCTCCAGTCCTACTGTGTCAGGGATCAAAGATGTGTCTAAGGCCTGCCATGTTTGGCCTGCTGTTGTGAATGTTGATATATAGACCTATAATGTAGAAGACCTTGTTGTTAGTTAGTGAAACTTTAACCTTCAGAAATGAAACTATGTATGAGGCACCTGGTAGGGGATTCAACCTATGAAAGGGGAGTAATATACAATAAAGCCATTGTTGGCATGGAGGTGGTACCGTGGGCTGTTATGACCTCATCTTAGACACTGGCCCCATGTGAGATGATGTTGAAACTGGCTGCTTCTGAGGAGGAGATAGAAGGTGTGGTCCTGAGGTGGAGGGGAGAGGAAGACAAGGTGCACTCTGTTGTCATCCAGGGACCCCCTGAGTGTGTGCTGCCCTCCTCCCCCTCCTGCCCAGGAGCCATGCTCCATCTCCTTCTCTTCTGCAGCTTCTCTAGAATCCGGGGCTCGGTACATATTGCTAGTGTGACCAATAAAATGAATTTGCTTTGCAATTCTGAGCATGTCTTGAGTTTTTTGTGCACGGGCATCCTCCCAAACTTGTAGCAGTGTCCCAGGCACAGAGGTGATGGTCACTGTTACATAGCTCCAGGGCCAGGACAGAGTTAATGTTCTTGCAGTAGCCGTGAGGGCTCTGAGCCTGGAGCTGTGTGGGCATGCCCAGGTTGTTATTCTGTACCATCCACATCACATCAGGGCAGGTGGTGTGGAAGTGAGGGATTCTCATTTCTGAGAAGGAAGGGGGGGAAAGGTGCATGTGGCTGGCCCAGGGGTCATTTTCTTCATTGTCTCAGAACCATGCAGCACCTCCTGGGTTGGTTGAGTGGTCAGTGAGCACATTTTTGAATGTAAATCACCGTCTTTTTATATACTTTTGTTATTGAAATTGTTGCTGTTGCTGTTTATTTTCTTATCACATTACTGTTTCCAGTAAGTTGCTCTTGTCTCTGATTTTTGTTTCTCTCTTATGGGAGGGGGTGAAAAGAGGGTAGCAGATGTGTAAAGCTGAATTTCCAGCTGGGCTTAAAAGCATGACACATTTTTAAAAATAGGATTGATGTTTTCCTTTTTCCAGTCACTGAGACTTCACCTGACCATTATTTTCAAGTAGGATGGAGATTGGCTTGGTGACTACATCAATCCTCAAGACCTTGGGATGCATCTAATCAGGTTTCATAGATTTGTGCCTATTCAGTTCCATCAGGTGGTCTCAGGTCTCAGACCTGCTGTTTGCTTATGGTGGAAGGGACATTGTCCCCCAGCCTTCACCTGGAGGTTCAGCAGCTTGGGAGAGGTAGGAAGTCTGACGGCCAGTGGAGTCTGAGGCAAGGTCGTGCATGGGTTCAGGTCTGTGCAGGTCGTGCAGCAAGAGAATGACTTATGAAATGATTAAACAGACAGGTTTGCTGATACACCTGCAAACAATTAATACTTTGGGTCTCTTAAATCTTTACCACCTTTATGTTTTTAAAGATCCTTCTGCAACCTGGAACATAACAAAAGCAGTTGATGCCTGTCTTAGCTTCAATCTAGTACTTGAAAAATACCATCAACATCAATTTGGAAAATTGGAATTACAGACTGTGGACATTTAAAACTGTGGTGCATATTAAAAAGGAAATAAAAGTTTTGGGGGTTGGTTGTCATGTGCCTCATAATCAGTGTCTTTCTTGTTTTGGTTTGAAAGACATGTATTTGCTTAGAAACTCCCCTCCCTCCAATTATTATAATTTTGAAATTAAGGGACTCTCAGGCAAAGATATGGGAGTAGGAATAACAGTTCTTTACTAATATATCTAACAAAACAAACTAAAACAACAACAGCTATGAAAATTAACAACAAACAGCACAGTAACTCAGTTCCAGTCCTTTTTGGCCACAGACACCCAGACACCCTCTCCCTGTGCTCAGTCACCAGAGGTGGGGCAGGGCAGGTCCCGTGCAGCTGTGGGAGCCCTGGGGACTGGGGTGATGGTGGGGGAGGGTTTTCACCTGCTGGGGTCTTTCAGCATCTGGCTTATCTCCTTCACTAGAACCCCCACTCAATCTGGGTGGTTCCTTTCTGAGGTGGGCTGTGGGGCAGGGGCAGGCTTTGGGGCAGGGTCAAGTTTTGGGGCAGTATCCCTAGTCTCTGGGGCAGGGGCAGGCTCTGGGGCAGCATCTCTGGTCTCTGGGGCAGGGGCAGGCTCTGGGGCAGCATCCCTATTTCCTGGGGTAGGTATCAGGGTCATTATCCAAGTCAATCTCCCCTTAACTCTGAATGCTAAATAGAACAGGCCTGTCTTCCCCTTCCCGGTCGCTAGCCATTTTTAACATGTCAATGGGAAAAAATTCCAGACAGAGAGGGGGAGAAAAAATTAAAAACTAACTCCAACAGTCCCAAAGGCTGTTGTTAGTTGGGGTTATCCAGTACGACTTTTGCCGCAACAAGTCCGTGATTAGGCAGTTAAAATATTTTCTTGTGAAATCACTGAGTATTGAATTCCATCTTTTATTCTAAATGACGCCTTCCTAACTTGAGATGTCGGAGAAACATCTGAAGCAAGCAAAGCATGAGGTACACAGATGAAGGCATCTGGCTAAGGATGGGGTTCTGCATATTCAGCTATGGCTCCATCTCAGGAGCAGTGTTTGGTCCTCTGGCCACGCTGAGCAGGGCACTTACTACACCTTTGCCAACAAGGGCACTAGACCTATGTTAGTTATGACTTAGAGCAACCCTGACCCCTCTCAGGACCCTCCCTGAGCAGCACAGGCTTCCCACGTGTTTCTACTTTTCCAGTATGAATTCAAACACATCCTCCCTGGTTAACACCACGGTGAGCTTAGCCTCTGGGGGCATTAGGCATGGACACAGCAACATTCTGCTCAGCCAAAGCGGACAGGCTACACACATGCTCTCACACCAGAGATCATGAAAGGTCAGGGTGCTGGAAATGCTGAGGTCAGGGTGTGGGGGAGGATCCCAAGGTACCAGGATGGCAGCATGTACACCCTAAATTCTCAAATCAATGTTCTTTATGGCCACTGGAGAAGGCAAGTGCAGAGAGCCCAGATAACTTTTCGGAAGTCTAGCTTGACACTGCTCCTGCCACCACTTACACCAGCACATCTTCAGCAAGATTATAGGAGGCACTGTCTAAGAGATGTCATGCTGGAGTTGCAATGGGGGGATATCAGCATGTCAGAGCTGTACAGGAAAGGAATATGGTCAGTAGTGAAAATCCTGTAATGACACAGACAAGCAACAACACCAGCCTCACTGACAAGTTTGGACCAGCTCCATCTCCCTGCCCCTAAAACTTTACTCTGGGGCCAAGCAGAGGCATAACAGCAACAAACCACCTGGAATAATGCAGGCACCTTGCACCACTCAGGGTAGATGGCACCAAATATTCCTGGCCAGTTTACACCCTGTACCCCTGTACTGGAAACTTATGGAATCAGCAACACTGCATTTGCCACCCCTGCCAGAAAACTGCACATTACAGGGATCTGAACTGGACAATCCTCTGCAACTTGCCCTTGAAGAGGGATCTGCCACTGTAAGCAGAGAGGTCATTGCAGAGAATCCTCTTGGCGCCAAAGAGCCCCTTAGCTCCACTGCAGCTTCCAAAAGGCTCTAAAAGATTGAAAAGGCTTCCCTAGGGGAGGAGCTGCAGGGTTAGACAGCAGAGCTTTTTGCATTCCTGTCTGGGACTAAGAGTGGGTGGGGAGGAGTGTTTGTAACCATAAAGACTGATTCTCCAGCAAAAGTACCTGGATCTCTGCAGTTGAGTAAATATCACAAATATCCACATTGTTGCGTGCTTTGCATATCAGTGCCCACAGCAGCAGCACTCCATGCTCCCATTGCTGGGGAGTAACACATGGGTGGGGTGTCACTACCCGTGCTGGACATGAATGATCATCTGTTTCCTTCTGCATCATGTTTGCTGGGTACCATCTCAGATTAAAGGAAGATGAGTTACCCTTTTTCCAAGCTAAGTGCTTGTGTGCAAACTAGAAATGAGAAAGTGCCAGGGTGGACAACAGAAGTTTTCAGATGTGAGATTTATGCAGAGGAGGCAACTGTCTCCGTATAACAAAAAGTTTCCTGAAATATGAAAACATTATTTTTTGTAAACAAAACCCAAAGATAACATGTTTTGCTGCTCCTTTTTAATTAAAAAAAAACAAAAAAAAAAAACAAAAAAAAAAACACCAAAAACTTTCAGGACTTTAAAGTTTGATGTAAACACACTCAAAATGTACTATCAGCCTCCTTCCTCAACTTTGCCAAACAGCCTTATATAGACTTTCACAGCAACACTGTACAAATCCGATATCAGCTTCCAGTAGTCGAACTTTTCATGTTTCAAAGCAGAATAAGTGAGCATCTTCTACAAAGATTGTTCTGATGATTGTTGCCATTCCACTGATGAGGTCCATCACATTCCAAGCAGATCAGAGACACATCAAGTGTGTTTATGACAGCTGGCCCATGCTTCTGATACTTGTTATCTCTAAAGCCAGAAAGGAAAGGTTTCAAGTGGGAAATTAGGTGTGTAAGATGCAGAGCAGTGGTGAACCTTCCTCAGGTACTGTTCTTCTCTGCAAAGCAGCATTACTGACTGCATTGTACCTTACCGGCCTAAAATAATTAGAAATACAAAACTGCTGAGTGATTGAGCCATCCCTATCCTGGTAATAGTGTGGTCCTGATGGAAGCAGTAGGAAGGATGAAAACTATATGGTCAAACATAATAGTGAAGGCAGGCTATGAAAACTGCAGAGTAACATGTGGCAGATTGCCTCATTGGCTTTCACCCACAGGTCTGTGGAAACAGGTTCCTCCAAACTGGCAGAGAAGCAATTATGTGTAAAATCTCTCTGTGAGAAGCCGGTGTCCACAAAGGAGGCAGAGGAGTCCTGCAACTTTTTTCAAATAGAAAAGGAGAGAGTGCACTGGGGCATATCCCCGTGGAGTGTCTCTCTCGATTTTGGATGGCTCAGCCTCCTTTTATCCGAAACTCCTGCCCTCTCCCTCTGCCCATTGGCTGAGGTACTGGGAAGGTACAGCCTTCCCCAACCACCTACCACCTATTCCCCCTTGAACCTGGCATTTTACCCCAGAGTTCAGCAGTTCAGGCTTGTGCAGAGTCCCCCACTTGTCTTTGTCAGGAGCCAGACTATCTGGGCTCAGTAACAAACCTGCTGTTTGAAGTTAGAAGAGACACTAAGGCCCATTTCAAAGACGTTAACCCATCGAATTGTTTGTAAAGACATTAGCACCATCTTCCCTGTCAAGGTCTGCCGGCTCCTGTGTGTGTCCTGCCTTGCAGCCCGGGGCAGCCCAGGCGCCGCTGCCCAGCATCTCCCCGAGCCCTGCGAGTGCTGCTCCCGCCGAGCCTGCGGCTGGAACGGGCCCTCGCTCGCTGGGGCCAGCCGAACTCACGGCCACAGAGAGGGAAAGGATTAGAAGCGAGCCGTGCATGCGATGCGTGGCTAACTCCTCCTCTCCAAAGGTTTTCTTTCCATCTTCAAACGCTCGGCGCCTGGCGTTGCTGCGCGGCTGGAAGCGTGCAGAGCCTGGCATTCGACCTGAGCAGGCAGAGCTTGGCTCCTGAGCCGGTCTGAGCTCCCCCTTCCCCCGAGCCCTCCACAAGCTTTACTCCAGGTCTGCAGTTTGAAGGTGTGGTGAGCGCCCTGTAAAGGTAATACTCTGCTCCATTTTGCATGAAGACTTTGTTAATCACACAGGAGATCCCAAATGTGGGCAGGATTCCCGATCCAGGAAAGCATTAAAGATGTTAAGGGACTTGAAAAGATCAGAAATTCTCTTTCTTATTTCTGGTTTTCAGAGATTTAGTGCATTTCCCACCACCACAGGAAGAGGGGAAGAGGTATCACTAATATCATTTGTCCTTACAGATTTTACGTGAATCCAGGCTTTGTGAACAGATGCTTATGCACTTCTGACCTTCAAGAAGCAGCTTTGCTCTCGGGCTGTAAAGGAGCTGAACTGCCTAAGGCAGTATATTAGCTATGTCACTGCTCTCTATCAATCTTTTATATGTTCTCTGACAGCTATGCAAAATGTGTATTTTAACCAGAACTCAGCTGGTAATTTTTTTGTGCTAGATGCCTGATCAGTTAGACTGAGCAAGCACCACTTCTTTAAATTTCATTCTCTTTTCTGACACAATATTTTAAATTATCTAACCTGGAAAGTGCTAACAGACCTCCCCCATCAACTGGTTTCTGAGACAATGTTTTAAACAGAATGAAACATATATAAAACCTCATCCAAGGGAAGCACATAATGTAATTGAAGCCTTACTAAATAACCTTGTTACTACGTACCTAAATAAAACCCCTCAGGCAACACTTCTTTCCTGAGGCTCGCTCCCTTCTTGGCAGTGCCTAAGCATGTTTCTGCTACAAGGTGCACGACTGGCCTTCCCCCATCCCCGCTGGGACTGGGATCCTTTAGGAGCCACTTGCTCTGCATTTCCTCTTCCCTGCTGTGATCAGAGGCAGTGGGTGCCTTGTGGCATTAGCAAGTGAGACACTCCATGGTATAGGAGTGTTAGAGGGGAGAGTCTGGATAATATTATGTGTTAATAATTAATTCTTTATTTGCTGGTTTTGTATCATTTAATTGCATAGTGTTGCAAGGGAACCAGCAATAGTACATGCACAGTGTGAAGCATAGTTTCCAGGATTTACAGCTGTGTAATTCCCATGTGATTTGTTCCCATTGGTTAGCACTGGCTGTACACTGATGACCTGAGTGACATTGTAGCACAAGCTTTTCTGCCCAGACACTCGTATGCTTTCCTCATCTCTTCACAGGGAACTAAATGAACCTGCTGTGAACACAACTGCAGATCAGGAAGGTAAGAGCGTGTTTGTGTGTGGAAAAGCACCGGGAAGAGGGGCAAATAAGTCAAAGAGGGAGCACACAAAGGATTTCAGACCTTCCGCTGGGATTCCTGAATTCCTGAAAGGCTGGCATTCATTAGTCACTTTATTATTCATGTCTTTAAGTAAGAAGAGTCTGTAAGTTTGACCAATTTTACATGAGGTAGCAGGGTTTGAGTTAACCTGGGATGAGGAGATGTCCAGAGATAATCACTTAGCAGAGGTGCAAAGAGTGCAAGCATTGGGGAACAGGGTTCTTGTGCTCAGCATGGCCAGAGCTGAAGGAGAGACTGGTTCTGTTGGTCCCCATGCTGGAGTCTTACCCTTCATGTTGCACTGCATTGACTGTCAGCAGTGCTAAAAAAAATATTTCAAAGCAGGGCAAAGTATGCAAGATGCTGTTCCAGAGGCACTTCTTATCACAGTGCTAAAAGAGGGCTGAGATAGTGCAGATATCCTGGCAAATGTACACAATTCATGGGACCAAAGCAGAGCAGCAGCCTGGCAAGCAGATAAACACACGGCTGGTTTTCTTCCCAAGTTCTTCAGCATGGTGTGCTGTAACAAAGAAGAGTGGAATTTTCCATCTGATTAATCAGACTTTGCGTGCCATGCTGCTGTCTCCCCGCCATGGCTGCTTGCAGATGCCCATTTAGCTGCAGGCTATGAACAGTGAGATTTCTCAGGGGCTTCTCCTAGGTCAGGAACAATCGTTGGAAAAGTAGATCAGAGAGCTCACATAGGAGGTGGCCTGATAAGCTGGGAACGTGCCTTCCCTTTGGCTCAGTTTCTGTAATGAGCTGTGAGATAGCTTGTGTTGCCTCTGTTGACAGCATGCAGCCAGCACAGCACCACTCCAAGCTTTTCTGAGCAAGGACTTGAGCCCCACACGCCTGCCTGAGCTCAGCCTAACACCTACAGGCATCTGGGGCCGCCTCATGACCCATCAGCTTTATGACCCATGAGAGGGAATGGGGAGAAAACTCCCTGTGTGGGAGTTTGGAAAGGATGCTTGGTTGGAGGCAGGAGTGATCCCATACACTGTGACTGCCCATGCACGACTGTGCTGTGTGCTGGCACAGGGCAGCCAGCTTGGAGCATCCTTCCCATGTATGGAAACCTCCAAATCACAGCCCAGCACCCTCTGTGCACGCTGCCTGCATGGGCAGGGAGACCCAGGACCAGATCCGTGCAGTCTCACTGGGTGAAGAGTGCTTAACAAACCCTTCTGTACCACCAAAGGGGGCAAACCAACCCCTGGGACACCAGCTCAGCAGAGCTGTTTGAAGAGGCAGCTTCCCCCTGTAATACTTCAAAGATGTAGCAGAAAGGGAAAAGCTTATGAAGCTGAACCTGTTCAGCTGCTATTTGAAACAGACAAGGTACAAATATAGGCAGATAGCTACATGTGCCTTTGGTGTAAGATACCATTTGACAACAAAGGCAGTTTGGCAAGGAGATGCAGGTAGTGTCACGTGCAGTCTGAAAGAGGAGATTCTGTGTCTTTCTGATACAGCTTCCAGGAGATGCTTCACAATGGGGAGGACTTGGAGATTCCTGCTGGGAACCTCTGAGTTCTCCACTCTGAGGCCTTACAGCAAGGCTCTACCCCAAGGTGGACAGATGTTTGGAAAAATTAGGAGCCTAAGAAACATGACAAAAGAGTGCCATTAACAGAGTGAAATAAAGTCTCTGAAGAGGAGGGAGATAGAGTGTGCTTTTTCTAGAGAAAACTTGAGAGAATGAAATACAAAGTCCATGAGGAACGGTTGAAAGCAGATGGTTTTAGGGGACTCTGCAATTCAGTGAAGGAAAGCCAATGGTGTTGATTTCCTCTAGAGCTGTCTGCATTCTCTGAAGTCTTGTGGTTTTTAATTCTTCTCCTTCCAGAAAGCCATTGAATAACAGGGTAGACTCCCAATGGAAACCAAATTGCAAAATCAAACCTCAGAAGTTATCATAATGCTTCAGTCTGTAGTTTAAGATCTCACTTGAAAGGAGAGAAAGAGGAACCATGTGAATCCATGCTAAGGGAAGTGGTGATTTGAGGGGGCATCTGGAAAAAACTGAGAGGTGCTGCTGTCCCAGTGACAGCTGCAGGATCATCCACCTTGACAAAGACTTTCATACCACAGACCTCATTTGCATTTTAGTCTCTAAGGCTGCCTGCAGGGGCTGTATGCACGAGTGTTTGCTTATCCATGGTGATTAAGCTACAGCCTCTTGGTTTGTCAGTGTCAGCATTACCATTAGCATTAGTAGGTTCAGTTCAGCTCCTCCACAGCTGCAGCTGACTGCTTCTTCATTGTGATTGTGCATCATTTCCATGGTCAGGTAGACCCAGGCTTATATAATTTGCCTGAAACTGTGGTGAATTCATGACCACCAGAAGACAGTAATGCAGGTTCTAAAATTCCTTTAAAATAGTATATTCTACTTAAAAGAAAATTAATTAACACAGGGCTATTCCTGTCCTGAAAAAGGAGGTCACATTAGATGATCACAGTTGGTCCCTTTTGTCCTTGTAATACATGTACAAATACACAGCATTGGGTGCTGTTGGAGAAGAGCAAAATGCCAATGGTAATACCATATGAAGAATGGCAAGGAAAATGAGCCAATTTAAATCTGGACAAATATATCATGAGAGCAGCAGAAGTGAAGCCTTTCCATCCTGTTTTCCCAGCTCAGAGAAGGCAGACAGCCCAAAGCAGTATCAGACCAAGCTACCTGAAGTAGCAGAAAGGTTTTGTGACATCCTCTGGTTTGTACAACTTATTAATAGAGGATGCCCAAATGAAAGTCATGTGCTGCTGTTGCAAAATCATGCAAACTATTCCCTTGAAATAATTAATTGCCAGTTCAGACATTTCACTCTTTTGGCATGGAACAGGACGTACATGAAGGTGCTCTATTGCAGAGTCTTAGCCACAGAAACAAACCATGCTCAGAACAAATTATTGTGTCCACTATTGTTCAGAAGACTGTTGCTGCTGCTGCCAGTGTTTGTTTGTTTGTTTGTTTGTTTTTTTAATTGCTTGGCTACATTAAAAATGCCTTCAAACAATAACCTAAACGTGGCTCCTCTCAACACAGCTGCTCTTCCAGTTTTGGCCTTCCTGCTACCATGGTTGTCCTATGGGATAACATCACTCTGTAATGAAGATTCCTGGGTTACCAGGGACCTTCTAACATCACTCAAGCCAGAAACCGTTCCAGAGTGATTGCTCCCAACCCAGCAACCTTTGCTTCCTAAGAACCCAACTCTTATTCTTGGGTGGGGCTCCCTTCTCCCTAACCATTCTTTGTTACCTCATCATCACCCACCTGTGGTGGCAGGGAGGCTGGGGAGTTAGGGAAGAGCAGCAGGAAAGTGCTGCTGAGGAAGGAAGGGAGCAGTGAAAAGACAAAGTGAGAAAAACTACAAAGGTGAATAACCGAGGCTCACTAGAGATAAGCCTGGCCTATGTTAGAGAGATGGTGTGCTAGTGAGGTCCTTCAGTCTGTCATTGCCATGCTTGGGGAAGAGATGGAGATTGATGTGGCAGCAAAGAAAAAAGGGTTATTGATGGGTTAGAAACCATGGAATCACCTGAGAATGGTCATGTAGGAATTAGGGTTTCTCCCTCCAAAAAGGTGGTGGGATCAATAGGCCAACTTAAGTGCACCTACATCAATACCCACAGCATGGAAACAAACAGGAGGAGCTGAAAGCTATGGTGCAGCTGGAAAACTAGGACATAGCTGTCATTGCAGAGACATGGTGGGATAACTTGCATGACTGGAGTGCTGCAATGGGTGACTGCAGACTTCTCAGAAGGGATAGGCAAGGAAGCATCATAACCCTGTATGTGAGAGAGTGGTTTGACTGCCTCAATCCTAGTGATGGCAAAGGGGTCCAGGAAGGCTGGACATTATTCAGGAAGGAAATCTTCAAGGCACAGGAACAGGCTGTCGCCATGTGTCGAAAGACAAGATAGTGGGGAAGAGACTGGCCTGGCTGAACAGGGAAATTTGGCTGGAACTCAGAGAGGAAAAGAGCATTTATCACCTCTGGAAAAAGGAGCAGGGAACTCAGGGACTATGAGGATGTTGGGAGGTTATGCAGGGAGAAAGTTAGAAGGGCCAAAGCTCAGCTAGAAATTAATCTGTCCACTGCTGTAAGAGATTTAAAAAAGTGTTTCTATAGATACATCAGCAACAGGAAGGCCAAGGAGAATCTCCATCCCTTACTGGATGTGGTGAGAAATATTGCCACAAAGGATGAGGAAGAGGCTGAAGTACTTAATGCCTTCTTTGCCTCAGTCTTTAATAGCAAGAACAGTTGTCCTCAGGGTACCCAGTGCTCTGAACTGGAAGACAGAGATGAGGAGCAGAATCAAGACCCTATAATTCAAGAGGAAAAGGCCAACAGACCAGCACAAGTTCAAGGGTACAGCAGGAGGTGGTGAAAGAGCTCACCAAACCACACTGACATGTTTAACCAGCAGATCCTAGTCAGCCAGAGAGGTCCTGGGTCACGGGAAGTCAGCAAATGTGAGGAACGTGTATAAGAAGGATTAGAAGGAAGATCCAGGGAACTACAGGCCACTCAGTGCCAGAGAAGGTCATGAAGCAGATCATCTTAAGCTGTCACATGGCATATGTAGGACAACCAGGGGATCAGGCCCAGCAGTATGGGTTTATGAAAGACAGGTCCTGCTTCACCTCCCTCTATGACAAGGTGATCTGCTTAGTGGGTGAGGGAAAAGCTGTGCATGTTGTACACCTCAACCTCAGTAAAGCTTTTGACACTGTTTTCCACTGTATTCTGGAGAAACTCTCTGCTCATGGCTTGGACAGGTGTAGTCTTTGATGGGTAAAACTATCTGGGCGCCTGAACCAAGAGAGTGGTGGTAAATGGAGTGACATCCAGCTGGGAACAGTGGTGCTCCCCAGGGCTTAGTTTTGGGCTCAATCTTATTTAAGGTTTTCATTGATGATCTGGATGAAGGGATCAAGGACACCCTTTCACCAGATGACACCCAGCTGGATGGGGATGTTGATCTGCTGGAGCATTGTACAACTCATCAATAGAGGATGCCCATCAAAGGCTGGATCAAAGGGCCAGGCTCTGCCCTTGGGTCACAAGAACCCCACGGAACAATCCAGGCTTGGGGCAGAGTGGCTGGAAAGCTGCCTGGTGGAGAAGGACCTGGTGGTCCTGGTCAACAGCGGCTGAACATGAGCCCAGGTGTGCCCAGGTGGCCAAGAAGGCCAATGGCACCTGGCCTGTACCAGCCACAATGTGGCCAGCTGCACCAGAGCAGTGACCGCCCCACTAGGCACTGCTGAGGCCCCACCTCAAGTCCTGGGTTCAGTTTTTGGCCCTTTACCCCAAGAAAGACATTGAAGGGCTGGAGCATGTCCAGAGAAGGGAATGGTGCAGGGGTGTGAAGCACAAGGCTGATGAGGAGCAGCTGAGGGAGCTGGGGGGGCTCAGCCTGGAGAAAAGGAGGCTCTGGGTGATCCTCTCGCTCTCTACATCTCCCTGACAGGAAAGTGGAGCCAGGTAGGGGTTGGGCTGTCCTCCCAGGCAATAAGGGACAGGACAGTAGCAAATGGCCTCAAGTTGCACCAGGTGGGACTGGAAAAATTTCTTCACTGAAAGGGCTGTTCAGCCCTAGCACAGCTGCCCAGGGCAGTGGTGGAGTCTCCATCCCTGCAGGGATTTAAAGGCCATGTGGATGTGGCACATGGGGGCATGGGTTAGTAGTGGGCTTGGCAATGCTGGGGCAATGGCTGAACTTGATAATCTCAGAGGGCTTTTTTAAACTGAACAATACCATGGAGACCATGGGAAAAAAACACCTAAGGTTTGATCCTCACTATTTGAAAATATGACCAAGAGGGAATGGAGTGAGATCAGACAAGGCAGGAGATAAAGGGATAAAGTCAGATGGCATCCATGTTACTCTATTGTGGGTATTCAGCTAACACACTGGTCTGAAATGCCTCTTTCTGGGCAGATTGCAGTTTTCAGAAATAATGGTCTGGAGAAAGGGATGGTTTTCATATTTACACTGCTTTCTCCTGCCTCTGTGGCAAGGCACATCCACCTTGTGCTGCACTGAAGTCTATTCTTCTCCATAGCAGGGAATTCTTTTATTGGAGGATTTTGCCTGAGTTTCAAGAAAAAATTATATATTTGTAAGGGTAATCCATGGGAGTCGTGCTGCCTGTCATTCTGTCAGAATGTATTTCATAGTGCTCCAAAGGGCACACAAAGATGGGCCCTGAGAAATGCTTACCTACTGTGAATTCATTTGTGAGGTTGCATTGCCTGTCTCTCTGTAGGGCAGCCAAAGCAATTGAGCACATGTAGAATTCAGTTGTCCAAACTTATAAGTGAGTGCAAGAAAACTTACTAGTGTAATAAAGAAGAATCTCATATAGGTGTATGGAGTCATGCAATAGTTAAAATGTCAATAACACATAGAGAAGGCACCTCTGGTATGTTGCATTTACGACTGATCTGCTGCAGAAGCAGAAAGTGATTTTCCAGCCAGTGTGACAAAGTACACAAATTTTGTGCTGGTATTCAGCCAGGCCGATGATGACTGTTGGCACCTTCACTGGAACTCCACTCTGCACAGAAATTGCAACAGTGCAGTAGAGAGAGCTGCTAAACCTGGGAGCCTGAGAACCAGCAAGGTCAATTGTGGAGCAGGCAGAATGCCAGCCACAGGCTGCAAGAGGCAGAGCAGAGGTGGGAAGGAAGGAGAGATGCAGCCTGCTCATGGAAAAGAAGAAAAGACATTAAAAGACAGTACCACATTGGCATTGGAATCATGTCTGTGCAGCATAAGCAGTGGAAGAAAGCTGCAGTCCCAAGTCATGGCTAAAACACAAAATACAGTAGAATAAATGCACAACTACAGTAAGGCAAGTGAAAATAAAAAGGTTTTTAGAAAGAGCTTGTTTGTGATGTGAAACCTGAATCAAGTCTTGAGTAGGTCAGAGAGAACAACTGCTAGTTAGTAGTGCAGCAGACAAGCATGAGGCTGGGAGGAAGAGTCAGAGGTGGATTAGGGCAGGGAAGAAAATAAAAATTACTCCTCTCACCCCTCTTGTCGTGCTGTGGGAATCAGGTGAGTTTCCACCAGGGAACATCTCAGGATGGGAGCAGGAGATTTGTTTTCCAGTGGCAGTGGCAGGGCAGTTTCTCAAACTGTTTGTGGAAAAGAGTGTTTTTGAAAAGTCAGGCATCACAGTAACCACTGTAAGAATCTGCAGTTCACACTGGTTGTGCCTGTATGGTGATTTACAGGGATTGCTTAAAAAAAAAAAAAAAAAAAAGTACATAACAAGTCACACAAACTCCCAGTGCAGTCCTCCTAGGAGTGTGTAGCATAAGTTCCCAGTGCATCTGGAAGAAGAAGGGAGCATGAGCTGGGATTCAAAATAGCTAAAATGCCTCAGTAACACATACTCTCAGCAGAGGCAAAAAGAAAATGAGGGCACTTTAGAATGACAGAAACTTCAGAAATTCACAAAACTTTGTCTCATTCATCAGTTGAAACTACCCAGACAAAATTTGGGGGTAATAATTTTTGTCACTGGATATACAGTTTTTAGCTTCACCATCTTTGTTTTGTTGTCCCATCAGAAATTCTATCCAAATGTCCTGGCAGGTGCTGCCAGTGAGAACAGCATCATATGCTCTTTTAGCTCTCAGGGCCCTGTTCTCCTTGGCCCTTGCTCCTCCCTCCAGGCTGCCCCCAGGAAAACACCATAGCAGCTTGGCTACATGGGGCCACTGCAGGGCACATGAGACCTGTAGTCTATAAAAAATAAGGTAACAAAATTATGAGAGGGACTCACATGAAGAAAAACTACAGCTTGAGTAGGAGTAGATTCACATCAGTCTGATCCAAACCAACACATTTCTTTGCATTTCTGAATTTTCCTGAGCTTAATGTGTGGTAAGAGTTGAAATTTTGACTTTTTGTTGAAAAATAGGGCAAAAATAGGTGTTGAGAAATTGGCATTTCCCATAGGAAGGAAATTCCATTATTTGAGTAGCTCTGTGAAACATGAAGGAAGTTCATTTGCAGAAAGTCTGCTAACTTGTAATGAAGGTCACAGCTGCATAATTAGACTCCGTTCCCAGGGCCAGTGAGCAATGCAGAATTAATACCAACCCCCAAATTAAGGTTACTGTAACAAGGAGAACAAGACAATAGAATTGCAAAATCTAGGGAAGGGAGGGCTGAAGGATTGCTTAACACACAAAGAAATCACATCTTTCCCCACGACAATTAGCAGCAGGGAATATCCCAGTGGCTTTTCACACTGCAGCAGAAAGTATCCATGTCCTAGGACAGGTTTAGGTACGGATGGTCCATATCCCTCCTCCCAGTCACATGTTCAGTTGAAAGGGCTGTCACACTTACCTGCCATTCACTACATCATGGTCCTGAAGGGTTTTTTTCCAGCAGTTCAGAGAAATCAAGCACTTTCAGAAGACTCATATGCAAAATGCTTACTGGAAGCCATGAAAGCCATGGGACAGTGGATACAACCATCTGCTTGGGTTTTGTATCCCAGCCCCACAGTCTCAATGCCTCCTCCAGGCTGTGCATCCAAACTGGACACTAACTGCATTCTAACAGAGACTCACTAAGGAGCTTTACCTTATCTTTACATTATGAGTCAACCCTTAGCCCAATTTTATGTGTTTTTCTTCTTAAAGATCCAGTAGAAATCAGTCTTTCTTAAAAAGTAGAGATGATAAAGAAGGAGTTGTTCTGCTGGACCTTCAAACTTCTCCTTTTAGACACACAATCCCTTTGTAAAATTTTGTCTCAAGAGTCATTTGCCCAGAACTTCACTTGTTTAGGACTTGGGTCTTTCCAACTTGGGCAGAGATACTGATGCTGTCTGGATTTATACCTTTTTTCTTTTCTATATTTTCTGTATTCTTTACACATTTATTTGTAGCTTTGTAGTCTGTTATTGTAACTTAGCTTCAGTACGTTCCTGGGCAGAAAGACAAAACACATTCCAGGACCCCCATGCTATCTTGGTTCTCCTTAGAAACCAAGGTTGAACCAGCTCTTCGAGACATATTTACATACACAGGGCCTGCTCCTTATCTGAGGGAGGAGGATTTAGGAGAAGGATTTTGAAGGTGATACAGCCAGGGGGCATTACTTCATGGAGTGTACTTCTAATTGGGAGGCTCTTGTCAGATATCTTAATCTGCAGAATCTATGAAAATCAGATACAGGTCACGCAGGGCAAGCATCTTCAGCATTTTCCACCTAATGGACTGTGCACCTAAGGATCTTTATATAAAGGTACCCCTTTTTATCACCCTGCCTGGCTCATATTTCTAGGACCAGAGAAAATGGCATCGATACAGACCGAGGATGTATTTAAAGGGTGCAAAACTGCCCTGTCCTTGTGCAACATTTTTACTCTACTTGTGGAATTAGCATAAATCATTTTAAAAGGTGGTTTGTGGAGGAAATTTCCAGAGAACTGATTTTGGAAAGTTATTCCAGGCTGTTTCCCATCAAGCCCTTCCTTTATCTTCATGCAGCTGTGCAAGGACAGCATCAGAACACCCTCTTTAAGGTGACTCCATGACATGAGGTGCAGTTGTCATGTCTTTTCTCATTGCCTCTCACAAGGTGACATTGTGAGTTTCCTTTTACCCATTGTTGAAAGCTTAGAGCATCATGTGGCCTCTGATGTGGATGATTAGGTGTGCCTGGCACTCTGAATGAGGAAAGACTTGGGGGAATTATCTGACCATGGGGTTTGTTCCCCAAGGATTGCTCTACCCTGGAAAGGCTGCCTGGGCATCAGGCAGCTCCATCCTGAAGGAGCAGAGCTCTTCACCTCCTCCATAGCTTCAGGCTGCTGCTCTGTGTCCTATTTAATAACTTAGTTTCCTGGAAATTGTCACTGGTACAAGTTGAAATATAGAAAAAGTTGCCAAAGGAGAAGGTTTAAGTCACTTATCACTGCAAGTTTATGGCTAAAAAAGGCCTATGGGTGCTAACCAGGGGATTAAAAATCAGGGTAGGAATTAGCAGAGATTCTAGGAGCCAAGCTGAACTTCAGGCATAGGAGGTGGAAAGGACAACCATTGACTGTTAGCCAAACACTGCTGCCTGAGGTGGAATCAGGGAATAGATCAGCATTTGAGGGGTGGCCAAGTGTGTGGCTGCTGTCACTCCCTGGGCAGCACCAGAAATGCACTTGTCCAGAGCAGGAGTGCTCTGCTACAGGTCATCAGCCCCCAGCAGTGCCAACAGTGCTGTCAGGGGCCCTTCTGCAAGAGCAGCTTCTGGCCAAGCTACATGAGAAGCAGGGGCATAAGGAACAGGAGATGTCCTTTCTCTGGGACTGCCCCAGCAGTGGCTGATGTGGACCAGGAGAAGAAGTGAAGATCAACTGAGTACCAGCTTGGACCACTGTGGGAGCCCAGGGCATACCCCTGGCCTCCTTGGGGGTCTCAAAACCCCCCTGGCGAGGGTCCCAAAGACCCCT
>JAOTQP010001122.1:259711-283969 GCA_026413545.1 Cichladusa arquata
GGATCCCTGGCAGTGCCCAAGGCCAGGCTGGACATTGGGGCTGGGAGCAGCCTGGGACAGTGGGAGGTGTCCCTGCCATGCTCATCACCTCATGGGATGAATTTTAAGGTCCCTTCCCACCCAAACCATTCTGAGATTCACACCTGCACACCCTGGGAAGGCTCCCCCCAGGGCCTATCAAAACAGGATTAATGGTCCCTCAGCAGAGTGAGGAGCTCTGTGTGTAAACAATTTTTATTCCCAGGCCCACCAATCCATCCCTGGATGTTCCTGGCAGTGTACCCAAAGTGCAGCTCAGGAATCAGCAGTTCCACCTGGCTGCCCAGGGATCTGAGCTGTCAGCTCCCTCGGCCCAGGGCTCCTGGGGACCATTACCCCTGGATTTGTTCCCTGGTTATCAATCACACTGTTCCCTCTTGGGCACTCTGCCTGGAATAACAGCAATAAAACCCCCAGCACAGACTCCAGGCTCACAGCACTGAAGGGGCAGGATTCCTGCACTGACTCCAGCAGGTTGTGAGATGTAAGGGCCAGATCCTTGAGATGCTGCATTGTCTGGCCAGGATCCAGCAGATAAATAAGCTGCTGTTTCATCTGCAGCCAGCGAGTCGCTCCAATTAAAATCAGTAAGATTAATCTCATTAATTGGGTAGATATAGGACATACCTCTGCCTGCCCAGCACAGCCCTTCTGAGATAAAAGGGCTATGATATACCATAATACACCAAAAGTATAAGCAAACTTGGCTAAAGTCATGTTCTTTCCATAAATCCCAGTTACTGGCAGGAGCCCCGGAGGCAGCTGCAAATTCCTGCAGAGGAGGAGAGCAAGAGGAGCTCTGTGCCTCCCAGGAGTGTAATGCTCAAAGCAGCTCGGGGCTTCAGCTGCCTCCAGCAGCTCCTCCCTGCGCTGCCAGGCTCGGAGATTCCACCGGGATTACAGGGAAGTGCTGCTCTCCGAGGTCACCTGCAGTGCCACCGAGCCCTGGGGGAACAGCAAAGGGAGGGAGGGAGGGAGGGAGGAGGGAGAATTTCCTGACAGCTCCATCCATAGAAGCATTCCCTGCTGCTGAAGGAGACAGAAAGCATCCCCTTGTTTCTCTTTCCTCTCTCCTCCTCCCACCTGCAGAGCTGGGGAACAGCAGCAGGAGGACGTGGAGCTGCTGGAGCCAGTGCAGAGGAACCACGGAGATGCTGCCAGGGCTGGAGCCCCTCTGCTCTGGGGACAGGCTGGGAGAGCTGGGGGTGCTCACCTGGAGAAGGCTCTGAAGTCACCTTAGAGCCTGTTCCCGTGCCTAAAGGGGCTCCAAGAGAGCTGGAGAGGAGCTTTGGACAGGAGTCTAGATTAACAGGACAAATGGGAATGACTTCCCACTGCCGGAGGGCAGGGTTAGGTGGGATATTGGGAACAAATTCTTGGCAGGTAGACTGGTGAAGCCCTGGCACAGGTTGCCCAGAGAAGATGTGGCTGACCCATCCCTGGGTGTTCAAGGCCAGGTTGGATGTGGCTTGCAGCAACCTGGTCTAGAGGAACATGTCCCTGCCTATGGCAAGGAGGGGAATGAGATGGGCTTTAAGGTTCCTTGGAACCCAACCCATTCTGTGATTATTGTTTCTTCTAAATTAGTGCCATTCATTTATTCTTACCAGGTTTTGTCAGTTCTACTGTTATATTCCTGATGGACAATTCTCCTAGCAGGTAAACCAGATGGTTTCAATGCATGGTACTTGCAAAAGCAATCAGGAACCCGGCCCTTGAATCTTGCCTTATGGTAGTGTGATAGTTTGTGAGGGATATAGTCAAATGATGGGCACTGTGCATGCTGCTGTTCAATGAGCCCTGAAGCAATCATTAGGGCTAAGATGAGAATCATGAACTGCCCAGTTTCTACCTCCTGCACCAGCTGCTGTTGACCAATGCATAGAGATTGAGACCATGCAGTCAGGGGAGCTCTAGTGCACTGAACAAAGCAGACAACAAAATATGGGCACCATCAAGAGAATGAGGGCACTAGCATGGTTACATACTGTACTCTTTGGACTGACCCTCTGTGACCATACAACACTCTGGTGCATCTACATTTTGAGCAGTGTGGACTTCTGTAGAACTAGATGTCACAAAGAACGGCAAACACAGATGTATGGGATGGAGAAGCATCCTCCCAAAAACTGAAGAGTTTGAGTCTTTAGTCTGGAGAAAAGGCTTGGCAAGGTATGATGCATGACCAAAGTGAATGGTATGAAGGTATGTCATGGGAGGTTTAGGTTGGGTATCAGGCAAAGGTTCTCCCAGAGGGTGGTCAGGCACTGACCAGGCTCCCCACGGCACTGGTCAGACCCACGGCTGCCAGAGCGTTTGGACGATGCTCTCAGGACCAGGGTGGGACTGCTGGGCTGTCCCCTGCAAGGCCAGGAGCTGGACTTGGTGATTCCACTCAGGATATTGGATGAGTCGCTGTTCGGGCTGACAGCATCGCAGAGCAGCCACGTCCCAGAGCAGGCGCTGCACGGCTGCTGCTGGCCCGTGGCCGGCCCGGGCAGCGGCACTGCGAGCGCAGGCCGTGGCACCAGGAGCAGCTCGTGGCCTGCCCGCCCGGGCTCCGCAGCCACGGGAGGAGGTGCGGAGGGCAAGGCCGCGCACGGGACGGAGATCCGCGCGCAACCGGCCCCGCTCCGACGGCCGCGGCCGCTGCGGAATACGCGATGCGCGGGCCGCAGGGAGCGATCGGGCCAATGGGGGCCCCGTAACGAGCCGGCCTACGCGAACGCGGCCCGGACCGCCCACTCGGAGCCGCGGAACCGGCTGGGAACCGACCGGGCACCGACGGGCACCGACCGGGCACCGCGAGCCCGCCACGGCCGGCCCCGCCCACTGCGCACGCGCGGCGCCGTCCCGGGGCGGCCGTAAATCGGGGCGTGCGCGGCGCGCGGGGCCCGCGGGGAGCGGCGCCGTCCGGCCGCGCGATGCATTGTGGGCGCGGCTGAGGAAGTAAAATGGCGGACCTGGCGAACGAAGGTAGGCGGGAGTTGCAGGCGTCGCTCTCCTGGCCCACGGCGGCCCCGCGCTGCCGTGGGCCTGGCCTAGTCTGGCCTGGCGCGGCCCGGCCCGGCCCGGCCCGGCCCGGCCCTGGCCAGGCTCTGCGATCCGAGTTGAGGGGCGCGTCCGGGAGCGCCACCTCCCGCGGCCGTCCCGGTCCCAGTGGGGCGAGCGGCTGGACAAAGGGATCGCCTTGGCCGGGCCGCCGCGCCGTCCGCGAGGCGGGCACGGACGAAGGCAGGCTGGAGCCTGCGTCCTTGGATGCCTCCCGCGGGCCGGTGGCTCCGGGTTGGTGATGCGGCGGCTCCCGGGCGGTGGCTGCCGGCGGGTCGGCGCTCCCTGGACGCGGGCAGCAGGCCCGGCGCTGGGCACGGGCCCTGGAGCGCGGCAGCGAGCTCTGCGTCTCGGCTCTGAGCAGCTTCGTGCCCTGCCTTTAACAGTTGCTATTTAAAGTTGTTGTCCACAGCTTTCACACCACTGTAAATCTTTCCTTTGCTTACGCTCATGTTAATAATGTCTTTAGTTAAAGGATTCATAGCAGGGCTGTGTAGAATAAGGCGGGGTATCATAATAGATGCGTTGTATTTTTTTGAGCTGAGAGCATCAAAGGTCCGCTAGTAAAGTGGCTTCATTTATTTTCTGAAGAGCGTTAGGAGAACCAGGGCTGCAGTACTGCAGTATTAGGATGTTCTGCCGTAAGGTGTGTACAGTGGTGTTTGAAGTGGCCGTGGGTATCTATATTTTGCCTTTGTGAATGACAAATGTCTCTCTGTTTTGGTAAAAGCCAGTTTGCCCTGCTGTCTCTGTTGTTTCTCATCATTCCTCTCAGTTAATGGAAAAGATATGCCCAGAGGGAATGAAAGTATGTGTGAGGCCCCTTCTTTCAGGACTGTTTCTTACTTTTGAACTCTGTGTCAGTGGCAATTGCTGTTCTGATATTCGTATTAAACAACGGGAAGCAAATAAATATTTAGGTGCAGCCTTTGAAGATGAAACCTTCAAGCAGCTAGCAATACAATTGCACTTAAGCTAAGGAATCCTGTGATGCAACATGTCTTGGGCTGTTGGCTTCCAGACTCAAGATGAGTTGTCAGCCCCTGAGGAGGCATGATAAGTGTCTCCAGAATAGTAGTACCCAAATCTGTAATGACTATTTGTGAGAAACTTAATGTCAATATTTAATTCATATAATACCATTATAATGACCTTATAATAAATTTTAATGGGTTCTTTTGTTCTCCTAGAACCAGAAGCTTGGCAATAGTTAAGTCATGCAAGCCCTTCACTTTACTTCCCCTTTCTGCCGAGGAACATTAAACTCAACAGTTTACCAGTATTTATTACATCTTTTGATGATGACTTGTCGTGTATTTCTATCTTCTGTTTTTCTGCAGAGTCTTAGACTGTCCAGGATGGTGAGGGGGAGTGTGATCCCATTCTTATGACCCTTTTCTGCCTCCAGAGACTTACCTCACCTGTAAACATCTTTGTCTTTAGTTTATATTTGCCTGTCTTTGCAGAATTGTCACCTTCATCTGCTGCTGTTCTGTTTCTTACTATAAGAACGTGATACAATCTTTCCTCAGATGAAGCAAGATCAGCTTGCTTTGGAACTGTTGTCTCCTCATTCTAATATCATTGGCTGTTGCTAGTTTTGTTCCCTTCAGTTCCATTTTTGAGGTGTATGTTTTTTGTACAACAGTGGAAATACATGCACTTCCCCCAATTCACATCTTTCTGCTGAAACTCTGAGAATTCTGTAATCTTTCTACTTGGCTTATTTGCAGTCTCTGTCATGGCAAGGATCTTCTCAGGTGCCTGTTTTCTCCTCATTCTTAAACACATCAATTAGTTTTATTTTTCCATGTTTAGATGAATGCTTTACTTCCTTGTGCCCAGGTAATTTCATCTAAATATGTGTTTTGGTAGTGATAATTCTAAACTGTTTTGGTAGTGATAATTCTTTGACCTTCTGCTTAGTATTGGTCTTCTGTTGTTTTTAGCATTTGATAGCTCAGTGTTCATGTTCACAAAAATGTGTGATTCCAGCAAAGTTCTTAGTGTTCCTTAATCTTGATTGATCTGTACAACAGGGCTGTTTCAATTGTACTTCGTTGTGAGGTGCAAAGCTAATTATTCTTTGACACAAAGTAGACAGAAGTACCTAGAAAGAGGTTTCAGTCATTCTTGAAGACTATTTTTGCTTGGTCTGTTTAAACAGTAGCTTTTATTGTCTATTCATGCAGGTGGAACTCAAGATTTTTACCTGTTTGTTAACAAACATTTTCCTGGCCTTGGAAAGTGCAGAATTTCATGCTGCCTGGGTCTTCTAATCTTACTAATACAAAGCTCTTTTAACCTGTAACTTTTTCATGACACCCGTCTTTCAATTCATTGGTTGGTGTTTCTGTTTCCAATAGTGTATTAGCTATCTTTCCCTTCTAGCTTCTAATGTCTCTGTTAGACTACTGAATATCTTAAATCACTGCTGAGCTGTCAGTACTGCCTCCAAGTAACCATTTTACCAATGTGCTTTGCAATTTTGAACTATTTTAATGTGATGCATTTGAACTATTTTCTGTGATGCATTTCTTCAAAGCTACAAGCATTTCTTCAAATAATTACTTCACTCTTTCTTTCTTATTGTTCCTCAAATCTTTTTCATCCACTTGTCTTTCATTTGTTTCTAGTGAGTAGGTGAAACTGCTCTCCTGCCTCTTAATATTGGAGTGATGACCAACTGTATCTTGATAGGAGAAGGGAGTCCTCTACTGCATAGAAGGGGGCTAAAAGATGAGGTAGTCCTAGTGCCACTTTACGAAGACTTTTGTACTATGAAATTTCCTAGGAACAAATCCTGGTCTTGGCATTGCCTGTTGTGGTGGGAGATGAGCTGGTAAGTGTGGAGCTAATGAAGAGGAGGAGAGAGTAACTTCTCTCTAGCTTTGTGAAGTTTGATTGACTTTGCTGCAAAGATTTAGTGACATTGTGATAAAGTTTTTGGGGACTGTCATCGTGAGGGTGATTATTGAAAGCCAGGATTTTGGACTGTTAAGCATGATTGTTATTGATACTAATGTATAAAGCAGTTACTGAATGTTCTTAAAACTTCTTTGAAGTCTTTGGTACTTCACTGCCATGTGTGTGAAGTGTCAGTTTTAAGACAATCCAGCTAGAATACTAAAGAGAACTAGCACCTTCCTGTTGGCCCTGTATATTTATGGGAACCTGAATGCTTTTCTTGCTAATTTGCAGCTGATGCACAGCTAGTAATTTGCTTGTCTATAACTTACTCCTGAAGCTTCACTTTTAAGACAACAGGATCCCCTTGTGTGGGGAATTAATTGCTTTATTTTTTCAGTGGCTGAAAGGAGATAGAAATTTTTCTCAGGGCTAAAATTTGATGGGTGTGTTCGCATTTCCCTTTCAGGAGGTGTCTGCAATTTACTTGGCTTTATGAAATAGCTGAGCATAACGTTCACAATCACAACAGGTTTACTGTATGTAACTGCTCTAAGTGAATTAGAGGCTGGAGAGCAGTGATGGAGGAAGGGACCTGGGGGTTCTGGTCAACAGCAGGTTGGATCTCAGTCAGCAGTGCCCTGGAACCAGGAGGGCCAGCCATGTCCTGGGGGGGCATCAGGCCAACTGGGTGAGGGAGGGGATTGTGTGTCTCTGCTCTGCACTGCTGCATCCTCACCTTGAGTTCTGGGGATAGTTTTGGGCACCACAGTATAAAAAAGGCATTAAGCTAATAGAGAGTGTCCAAAGAAGGGCCACAAGCATGGGGAAGGGTCTAGAGGGGAAGCTGTATGAGGAGCTGCTGGGGACACCTGGTTTGTTCAGCCTGGAGAAGGGGAGACTGAGGGGAGACCTCAGTGCAGGCTTCAACCTCCTCATGAGGGGCAAGTACCAGTCTCTGCACTCTTGTGACCAATGACAGAGCTTGAGGAAACAGCATGAAGCTGAGTCAGGGGAGGTTTAGCTTGGATACCAGAAGGTTTTTTCCCAAGAGGTAGTTGGGCACTGGACAGGCTTCGTGGAAGAGCTCACAGCACCAAGGCTGCCAGAGCTCAAGGAGCATTTGAGCAGCACTCAGGCACAGTGTAGGATTGTTGGGGACAGGGCCAGGGGTTGGGCTCAATGCTCCTGGCAGGTCTAACTCAGCATGTTCTGTGATGCTATGAAAGTTATTCTGGTATCCTTTCCCAGAAGCGAAAGCAGCAATCTTACATGGTCTGTACGTTTTGGCTATCTGATATACCTTTCAAATAATCTTGCCTTCTAAAAAATATAAAGGTGTAGAAGACTTCAAGGTGCCTCAAGCGGTCTGTATTGCTGATTATATGATATATTATTTTGTGACAGGGAGAAGTCTGTAGTTCTTTGTCCTCTGAGGTAGAGAACAAGAGTGGAAGCTCATTTCTGAACAGTTCACATTTCTGAACAGTTCATCTGGTTTCAGACGCTTTCTAGTGGAAGAGCAGCAGAGTGAAAATGGGCCCTTGGGCTTGTATTCCATAGAATGTCTTCAAGTGTTTAAAAAACCTCCCAAAGCAGCAGTATTGGGAATAAGGCAAATAACTGAAGCTAAGATTGTAGGGTGCACTGATCCAGTTCAGTTTATCTCTTGGGAATGTTTGCACATTTCAAACGTAGTATGTTTTGTCATAGTGATAATAAAAGCTAAATCTTTGGGTTGCTTGTTAATTGAAAATGTTGAATATAGAATATTCTTAAATGACAGAAATCATATCATATACCCCTTTTCAAAGAAACTTGTGTGTAACATGATCCTGTATTTCAGTTCTTTGATAGTCGTTGGGATGTTCTTATACATTTTCTTTCCCCTTAGGTGAGCGGAATCAAGAGTCTCTATGAGTCGGAACTGGCTGATGCTCGAAGAGTTCTGGATGAAACTGCCAAAGAGAGGGCTAGATTACAAATTGAAATAGGAAAACTGAGAGCAGAACTTGAGGAGTTCAATAAAAGGTGAGGAGACCTTTTTTTTTCTTTTAATTAGAATGGACAATATTTGATGTGGAAATGATACTAATGATGCTTCTTAAAATGCCTTTTGGTAGCAGATCCATGAAATGATACAGGCTTGTCAGGGGGAAAATCCTTCACCTTGTTGGTGCAGCTGGTCAGACCACAGAATTCCAGCAATATATACACAGGTGTATTTGTAAATGTGATATGAATGTCCTGTGATTTGAGGCTCAAACAAATGGCTGTGCCTGCTTCCTCCTGTCATACCTCCACATGAGCACATGTGTGTGCAGCTGCTTGGTAAACTGGATTGAGAACGAGATCTAGATTAAAATTGATCCATCCAAGGAGGGCTGATTAATGGTTTTTATTGTCTGTTTCACTGTATGACTGATGGAAGAAATGGAAGAAAAGGGAAGGGGGTTGGCCCTGAGCAGTTTGGGAATATAGAGACAGTGTTGCCTTGAAAAGACATGAAGCTTCAATATAAATGTGCTGGAAAAAGACCTTGTACTGACTAAATTGTTTAAAACTGTTCAGTTTGCATCACAGAGAATTGGCATAATAAACTAGTTCCTGAAGCCAAGTAGAGTCCATTATTTCAATTCTCATTGAATTATTTGTAATCAAATACTTTTCCACAGTAGAAACTTAATTTTAAAATTAATATATGTGGTGGAAAAATCAATTTTTGCTTCTAAGTGAATTTTGGTACGTATTTTACTATATAAGATTTGGGAATTACAGGTTTTTCCTGAGCGGTCATTATGTACATCGCCTGTTTATCAATGTTGTCGGCCATAAAACAGCTTTTAATCTGACAGTGTCACTAAGGCCTACCATAAGTCTCTCATCTTTTTTTCATTTGCAACTAAGTGGTTATAAAAGGACTTAAGTGTTTCCCTCCCTTGTCTTTTTTTTTTCTGACTACCTAGTTGGTTTATGATCAAGTATTTCATGTTTTCTCCGTAAATTTTGCTATATTACTGGATACTCATTTTCTTTGCTGGGTCCTCTTTTTAAAGTCAGCTGTTGGAAATACTGTTTTAGGGAATTTGCCCTAGTCTGTTGAAGCCAATCCCATAGGCCTGCATGTGGTCAGGCAACCTGTGCACTGGATTGGGTTTTGGCTTTTCTTTGGTAATGGCAGAAAACATCGGTAGCTCAGCTTTTGTTAACCAGGAGAAATCCCTCTGGTAACTAGGTGAGCTGTAAAACCCCTGAAGTGCAGTGAGATGTCTCCCACCCAGCCCTACTGCAGTGTTCCTGTTGGGACTGTTTTTTCTGCTTCAAAGCCTCAGGCCAGAAGTCTTAGCATTTATTTTGGATAGTATATTTTGTATGGCAGTTGGCATCATGTGGACTTTAGGTTGTCTCTCTCATCTCATGATAGCTTGGCTTTTATAGCAAACTCCAGAAGAGAGCAACAGCAGTAACTGGGAATTTGGTTCACCTCTGATGTTTTGTGAGATGATATTTCTCTGTTTTGATTAAGGTATCTTTGTAAGAAGTATCTTCATTTGGCAGGTAATGAGAATCCAGCTGATTCCTGTTCTTTAGACCTTTGATAGCCCTAAGGGGTTGTACAAATACCTTGTTGTAGAAAATTGTGCATGTAAAGTGATGGAGATGGTGTTTTTCCTTGGATCACCTCCCTCATCCATTGTCTGGACAACTGAGTTGCCCCTTACCAATCACATCAATGACCAATTCTACCAAACTAATTTCAGCTTTTTGTTTGTTTGTCTTCTGTGACAGATGAGGAAAAAACACCTGGTGTTCTGGGTTTCTCTCTGTATTTACAGTTCATAGCAGTAGAGTTGAATTCTTCAGCTTCAGAGTTTCTTCTACCAAATTCCTTCCAGTCCATTGAAATGCTTGTAATGTACTTGGAGTGTTCATGGGGTGTCTAGCTGGTGATGTGGCCAGACTCTTGCAAGTGCAGCTTCCAATTTTTGTTTGATTTGCAGTGTTCACTGACATCTAGCTCATTACTGAAGCTTCCCTGTCTATGCTGACAGTCAGATGGTGCTTCTCTCAGACCAAACTTGCTTTGAGAACTGTGTTTAGTGGAAGCGTAGGTTATTGCATAGTTACATATTCACTACTCTGTCTCTCTTTCAAGCTCATGACAGGGGAGAGATTCAAGGATTCACAGTCCAGCCAGGAGGGATCTCGAAGATTGCCGTTCTGTTGTTTGCTTGGAGTAGGTTGGGTTGCTGGGACAGGAGATAATAGACTTCCCTTGAGACATAGGATCACAGTCAGCCTACTGCTTTAGCAGCAGATTCCCCTTTCTTTTTTTCTCCCAAAGCCTGTGTTTGTGAGCGTGGAAAGCCCTGAAGCCTTCTCCTGAAGGCACTGAAGATATTCCAGGGAAGCTGCAGGATATGGCTGGAGGTGGTAACATCAGGCCTACTTTGTGTCCAAAGGAGCCTGAGGCTTACCCTGCTTTTAGTTCCTTCCTCAGACTGTCTAATTGCACAATTTCAGCTTGTGAAGCAGCTCACCAACCTGCATTAAGAGCCTTGGATGAGACACAAGGATTTGGGACAGGGTCTGTGGTCTAGGAAAGAACAAGGTTTTTCTGTCAGCATAATGGTCTTCAGAGGAAGCACTTCTGCTTATGTCTTTCTGTATCTTGTTCAGATACTGACAGATAATAGTACCCCACAGTTCCATGTGAGTGCAAATTCAGCTCCCAGGGTTTGGCTTCTGGGGCACATATTTTGTTTAGTTTAGATTTTTTTTTTTCTCTTACTGTGTTACCAATGTTGTATCATTTTCTGGAGGATCTTTAGTGTTTGAGACAATTGCACATAATTTTGCCTAGTAAGTCAACAAGAAGCATCCCAAGGTTTTTCTAGAGTAGTTTGTATTGGATTGGACCAAAGGTCTGCTTAGCCTGTTAATCAATGTCTGTTCAAAGCTGCTTGTCTAGAGAAGAGAAGAATGTAACATGCATAGCAGCAGTTCTCTGGAATACTCTTCCAGTCTTCAGCAATTCCCTTCAGCTAAGAGACTTCCTGATGTCCAGCTGGATTCTGTATAATAGCCATCATGGCTTTACATTTCATGGTGTGACCAGTATTCTGAGGCTCTGGAATTCTTAGACATAGCAAGGGGATTCTGAGCTTACCTACCTATTATATAAACATGTTGTTCAATCTGCCTGCCCAGTTGCATTTGTTCATTTAACCCTTTATTTTTGTATTCTCTTTCATATCTCTTAAGATTTTTCTCTTTGATCTCTTTTTTTCAAGTGGAAACATCTTACTCCTTAGTTGCTTCTACTCCTGAAGCTGCTTTGTGCTTTCAATCAATGTTTTATCCTCTCTGTCATTTTTCCTGTTTTAGCATATCCTGTTGGGAAGAAAAGCTGCAGAATTGAAGCTTCAGCCAGTATACCATAACAGTGTTCAATGTCTTGTTCTGTATTTTATTTATTAATAATTTATTAAACACAGTTGCATTTTCAGTGCTTCTGAGCTGCTGATGTGTGAAGAAGGGTAAGCTCCAGATAGTATTTTCCATCAGACTCAGAGATGTCTCCCAAGACCCCATTGAGTGGCACAAGTGCTACAGAACTCAGAAGCGTTTGGTGGTAACCAGATTTGCTGTGGCCTCTTTGGGCAGAGATGGAACTAAGGCCCTCTCAGAGCCCTTCTGTGCAGGGTTCCTATCTCTGCTTACACTCCTTGCCTTCCTTTACAAAAGCCAAATTGACTCTGAATTTTCTGATTCTTTTATGATTATGCATATGCCCCCTACTTTCTTCATTGATGCCTTTGTCTAATTTTGCCTATGCAATTATCAGAGAAGGGTGTTATAGGGGGACTTTATCAAAGGCCTGACAGAACTCCAGACAGACAACATTCATAGCCCTTCTGGGATGAAGTGACTTCATCAGTGGACAAGGGAAGGCCACTAGGTTGGTCAAGCAGAATGTGGAGAAGCTGTACTAGATGTGTTGAATCACTTCCTGTGCTCCATGTGCCTTAGCAGAGCTTCTAGGAGGATCTGTTCCATAATATTCCCAGGTACAGAGGTGTGGCTGGCAAGTCAGTAACTCCCGAAGTCCTCCTTCCCACCCTTTTGAAAAACAGGTGCAATGTTTCCCTTTTGGCTGTTACCTGGGCCTTCATCTGACTGCCATGAGTTTTCAAATGTCATGGAGAGTGGCTTGGCAGCTGCATCAGCCAATTCCTCAGGACTCTGGGGTGCATCTTGTCAGGTCCCGTAGACTTGGATATATTCAGGTTTCTCGGGTGGTCACAACCTAACACAAACACAAACCTGACCTCTTGCAGTGTGAGCTATTTTGCCTTCCCAGTTCCTGTTTTGTGGTCCATCTACTGGAGAGGTTGCCATTGAAGGCTGAGGCAAAATAGTTGTTGAGTACACCAACCTTCTTCTTGTCTGTTACTACCATTTTGCCAGTCTTGTTCATCAAAGAAGTATTCTTGCTTTGACCTTCCTTTTATGACTAACACACCTGCAGAAGTTCTTCTAGTTATTCTTGATGTCCCTTGCCAAGTTCAGCTTCAGCTGCACCTTGGCCTTAGTGACCCTATCCCTAGACAACCAGGCAATGTCTCCATACTCTTGCCAGGATACCAGCCCATACTAATACTGCCTCTTCATTATCTTCTTGCCTTTTAGTTTCACCTGGTGGTCACAACTCATCCATACTGGTCTCTTGCCTTCCAGTCCTGAGGATCAAGAGCTCTTGTGCTCTAGAAAACTTCCTAAAAGATCTTCTTCCTTGTCTCTGGGGGCAGTTTCCCAGAGGGTGCTATTAACCAGTTCCTTGAACAGTAGGCAGTTTGCTTTCCTAAAATTCATTCTTCATAACTCTTCACTTGACCCATGTCTCTCAGGACTGCAGCCTCCTGGACTGCATGATCACTGCAGCCCAGACTGCCTCCTGTCTTGACCTCACCGACTGGCTCACTTGTGTTGGTGACTATCAGGTCCAGTATCTGATCCCATGTGGTAGAGTCATTTATTACCTAGCTTGACAGTGCTCTCCAACAGCCTCCTCATTGCCTACAGCATGCCTTGCTATTTTTCCAGCAGATGCAGATGGTTGAGGTTCCACAGCAGGATGAGTCTGTGAGTGCAATGCCTCCTGTAGCTGGAGCAAAAAAGTTCCTCTTGATCAGTCAGCCAGGAGTAGATGCCAACCAAAAGGGTTCCCATTGTTGCCTCTGATTCTTACCCACAGGCTTTCAAAATGCTTATTGCTGTTCTTCAGAGACAGCCCTTCACATTCAATCCACTTCTAGGGGAGAGCAACCCCTCCACCCCTCCTTCATTGCCTGTCCCTTCTTGACAGCCTGTAGCTGTTGATAGTTGAGGTCTAGTCATGTGGTTCATCCCACTAAGTTTACCAGCAACTAGATTGCAGCTTTCCAGCAGCACAGTGGCTTCCAGCTCCTCCTATTTATTGCCCACCCTGCATGCATTGGTGTAGAGAAACAGGTGGACTGTCACTGTATCATCTTCTTAGATGAATGGCCCTTAATTTCTTGGAGGTATTTCATCTAAGTTTCCCTATTGGCTCTTACTATCTCAGGGGCCACCAGCTCATCATCTCCATAAGACTTCCAGAGTACCCACTGGAAACTGAATGTGAAACTAGGGCATGAGGGGGACAAAGGGGAGGAAGCACTTCCTTCTGATGAGAAAGAACAGCCAGCCAAAACATGTGTGGTGCAGTTGATGCACTGAAGGGAAGGGATGCCATATTAAGAGACCAGGACAGGCTGGAGAAGTGAGCCTGTGTGAACCTTATGAAGTTCAACAAGGCCAAGTATAAGGCTGTGTGTATGTGTTGGTTCATTCCCATCACAGACACAGGCTGGGTGGAGAATGGATCAAGAGCAGCCCTGAGGAGAACCAAGTATCAATGGATGAAAAACCGAATTTGAGCTAACAATGTTCATTTGCAGTTCTGAAAGCTGATCATATCCTGGCTGCATCAAAAGAAATGTGGCCAGCAGGTCAAGGGAGCTGATTTGACCCCTCAAACCCACATGGAATACTGCATTTTGTTCTGGTGACTCAACATCAGAATAATATGAAGCTGCTGGAGTGAGTCCAGAGGAGGCCACATTTTCTGGTGATCTGAGGGCTGAAGCCCCCTCTGCTCTGGAGCCAGGCTGGGAGAGCTGGAGGTGCTCACCTGGAGAAGGGAAGGCTCCAGGGAGAGCTCAGAGCCCCTTCCAGGGCCTAAAGGGGCTCCAGGAGAGGGAGAAGGACTTTATACATGGCAGTAGTGATAGGACAAGGGTGGATGACTTCCTACTGACAAAGGGCAGCATTAGATGGGATATTGGAAAGAAATTGTTCCATCTGAGGGTGGTGAGGCACTGAATCATAGAGTATCTTGAGCTGGAATAGACCCACAAAAACCATCAAGCCAACTCCTTGCACAGACACTCCAAAATCCCACCCTATGCCTGAGAGTCTTGTCTAAACTCTCCTTGAGCCTTGGCAGCCTTGAAGCTCTGATCATTCCCTGGAGAGCCTGTTCAAAGCCCCAGCAACCTCTGGGAGAAGAATATAATATCCAGCCACTGGAACAGGTTGCTGTGAGAGAAGCTGTGGCTGCCCCATCTGTGTGGAAGTGTTCAAGGCCAGGCTGAATGGGGCTAGGAGCCAACCTGGTCTGATGGAAAGTGTCCCTGCCCATGGGAGGGGTGAAACAAGATGAGATTTAAGGTCCCTTCCAAGCCAGCCCATTCTGTGATACATGTATGTACTATTTGTACCTTGAATGCAACTCATGAATGTAAAATTTTTCCTTTTGAACCGAGTTCATAACTAGGTTCATTAAACAGTTGGGTAGTTTCACTTTATAAAAAGTTAAATATCTTTAGGATGTTTGAACACCATTTATATGATATAAGGAACAGCTTAACTTTTAGTTTAAAGATGTTTGTATCAGGAGTAGGGACATACTTTTAAATCTAGAATTAAAATATTGTTGTAAAAATAACCATTCTCATACCATTCTGTAGTGTGTATGGTTCTATCCTATATGCTGTGTAAAAGCTTCCAGTGTTTGTTTCCATTTTCAGCTGTTTGCCAAAGCTTTTGACTACTGGAGGGAGGGGATGAGTGGACGTGGTGTAGATGGGAACAATTATTTTACCACTGAGGTGCACAACACTTCTGCTTGGGTAGAACACCACACTCCCACAAGATGTTGAACCAGATCTGGTGGAGTGAGTAAGATCTATGTGTTGATAGCAGAGGTAACTCTGATGGCATGGTTAAGGAAAGTCTGTCCTGGTGTTCCTGAAGTATCTGTTCATATCTTTAACCAGTGTCACTTTTCCCCAGGTCAAGCCAGGTCTGAAGGTCAGTATTTGTCAGATGCCATCATTCTGCTTGCTTTAGCAGTCTTCTGCTGGAGCTGCATGCTCCCAGCTCTGAGAGGGGTGAATGTTATGCTGTGGCTTCCTCTGCCTGCCACCTACCCCACACACAGGGACGGGACAACAGGACGTGGCTTCAGACTGAAAGACAGTAGGTTTAGATTTGATATTAGGAACAAATTCTTCCCTGTGAGGGTGGTGAAATCCTGGCACAGGTTGCCTAGAGCAGTTGTGGCTGCCCCATCATGAAAGTGTCCAAGGCCAGGTTGGATGCAGCTTGGAGCATGATGGAGGTGGAACAGGATCAGCTTTAAGGTCTTTCCAACCCAAACAATGCTGTGATTCTGTGGTGTCGTGGTTTAACATAGCTTGGTTTTTAGTTAAAGGGAAAATCCATCAGTTACAGAAGTGATTCTCTGTGAGGACTGCTGACAGCTTCCTCCAGATCCAACAGAACCAATCAGCTGCTAGTTTTGAATATTGCCGTGCTGTCAAACCACCTAAGAAAGATGGACACATCTCTGTGAATCACATTTCAGAACAAACAAACCCCAGAGAGCTCTCCTGTTTGCAGCTTTGAGCAGGTAACTGGGCCTGGCCGGGCCAGGCCCTGCCTCTGCTGCAGCACTCTCTGGGCTGGGTTCCTGCCCCCAGCACGGCCAGGTGGGCCCAGGACTCAGCTGAAATTCTGCCAGGCAGGGGGAGGGGAAGCCATTGCCTGCTGTGGGGTCCTAGCCTGGCTGCTGAGATCCTACTCCCCACCAGCACGGCCACCAAAAAAATCCTCTGGCTGCTGCCTTGAAAAGATCACATGATCTGTAGGCCTGGGTGAGGTATTAACTCTTTTAGTGCACAAATGAAACCTGCAAACACCAATGCTCTCTCAAATGAGAGAAAGGAAAGAGTGAAGATACCTAGAGGGTACAACAGAAGACATGAAGGTCAGTAACGAGGAGATGCCTTAGTCTTGGGCTGAAATTCTCCCGTAGGCCATGGTGATGGACTGTGATACACTGAAATATCCCTGTAAATCATTGAAAAGCGTGGGGGGATGGAGCGTTCAAATTGTAGACATGAGCAAAGGCATCCATGCTGAAGCAAGCAGATGTTCAAGTAGTCGTGATTCCATGAGAGGGTTGAACAGAGGGAGATGACTGATGAAGACCCTTTGCCCCCAGTGAAGAGGAAGAAGACCTCTGTTCCCAGAAATGGATGAAGAGAACTTACGGTTTTATGCTAGACCCACTACATGTGCTCTCTGAAACATTTCCCTTGAGCAAATGTAGCACTTTCTGGAAAAAAAGAGCTCTTAAGAGTTACCTTAACGGGGTGTTCCTTGAAGCATTGACACATCTCACCAGGTGCATTTGACTGCTTATGGGAGCTTTTTAAAATCTGAGACCCGCAAAAGCATTTGTACATTTGTAAAACCTCTGTCACATTTTTGCATGAAGGCAATAAACCAGGCTGAAATTATAAGTGAAAATAAAAATTGAAATTACTTGCAATGTTGTCAGTGTCCTTAAGAGGGCCAAAGTTACTTATCACTGTCAAGAATTCTCCGTGGTTCTTTGTCAAGTTGTACATCAAACACTTCTATTCATCCCCATCCCTGGAAGCAGTTGCTTGCTGCCTGGCTTGTGCAGGTGGAGGGAAGCAGGAGCACATGTGTGAGCACATTCTGCTGTTCATGCTCAGAGTGAAGTGGGATTTGCCCTTTGGGTGCTCTGCTGGCAGAAGGCTCCCCAGGTCTGCTTGGTTGTGACACAGGCACAGTGGCATGTTTTACAACACGTGTGTAACACAGCGCTTGGGACCTTCTGATTGCTGCTAAATAATTCTCTTTTAAATAGAAGGCATGTTTTGTCTGTGCCTCCAGCAAGCTGCTGAGTTTGAAGACACTGCACATATGTTGCAGAACAGAATTCACAGTGACAGATTGGACCAATGATAAGAAAAATTGGTTATAATTAAATGAAAACCCAAGGGATTCCAAGATCTACACCATGAAGTGCAGAGAGAAAACACAGGCTGAATGCATCACAGAATAAAGATGTCAACTTAGAAAAAGATGCACATCATGCTGAGCTATGTAAAGAAATATTGTATGTAGGGCACACCAATACCCCCTAATGGAGGATTTTGGTAAAATAATTCTGGCCTATTTAGGCAAAACATAAATTCAAGGAGACAGTACAAGTGATGAGGAGTTTGGGAACCAAGCTTCAGGATGTGGGCTGGGCAGTAAAGTTTGTATAATTTAGAACAGTGGTTTTCAGCTTTTTTTTTCCTCTTTGCAAACATAATAGTTATTTTCCGTGTTTGGAGTTGCAGATTGAATACAGAGCTTTTAAAAGCCTATATATAGTAGGAATTCTCTTCAAAGTTAATTTTGGTGGACCCTTAAAAACAGCTCATGGACCACAGGTGTAAACTACAGATCTGTAGGTTAGAAGTTTGAGGAAAGGAAAAGAATTGTCTGCAATGACTTAAGAGAAAAAAAATTAAAAATTGTTCCTTCCATCCCATGTGGTGTCAGGCTGGAACAGCAAGCTTAAGCAGCAACAAGGAAGCAGTACAGCACATAACAGAACAGTTTTTTAATAACATAATGATACATGCTGAGAAAAGCTGCAGAAGGTCACTGTGTTAGAGGAAAAGGCTAATAAATTACTTGGTGGGCAGAAGGAAGATTACCTTGATCATATCTGCAAGTTGGATATAACAACTCAAGTAATGATATTTGAGCACTCAGACGTGCTTTGCCCCTAATGAATACTGCTGAAGAAATACTGGTTTATTCCTGAAAGGTGACCACAGTTCCATAGTAGATTATTCTATTTTACTACTTTTTGTGGGAATACATCACGCGGAATAGGCTTGACCACATCAGATATAAAACACTGGGGATGCTCAGGCCTCTTTGGCCATTGCATGTACTTTGCTTCATGAGTAAAAGATACCAGCTGTGTAGCTGCCAGATGAAAAAGTACTGTTTGCACCTTGTGTGTATTACCATCTCTTAGCTGCCAGAGTTGCCCTCTTGTTTTGCCCTTGTGTGTTCATAACATGTTTTTTAGAGTGCCATGCATTTTCAGAACGTGGTACTGGCTGCACATTTTGAGGGTGTTCCAGGTCAATGGTAGCAGCATTTGCAGGTTACTGCAGGAGCTGGGCTTGATAAAAGGTGTCTGGTAACAAAATACCGGTGGCTGTAAGCAGGATGTGCTCACGGTGGGTGTGCACCCATGTATAAATACAATGTACTTTTTTTTTTTTTCCAGCTACAAGAAGAAAGATGCAGATTTGTCTGTGGCTCAGGGTCGCATCAAGGATCTGGAAGTTCTGTTCCACAGAAGTGAAGCAGAACTCAATACTGTCCTGAATGAGAAACGCAGTCTGGAAGCAGAGGTGGCTGATCTGCGTGCCCAGCTTGCTAAGGTATGAAAGGGAATGCTCTCTTGCTTCAGCACAGGAAAAGCTGTGTAGCAGAAATTCTCTTTTTTCTTTGCAGTTAGTTTATAATCTGAACATCAGTGATTCACCTTGCTTACTGATGAACCTTCTGATCCTCTTGGATACAAAACTAAATTTTAGAAATCTATATAAAACAACCAAAGCAACACAGTATTTTAGACTTTTTGCTTGTCAGAAACTTTTATTTAAAAATTTCTGATGTTTCTATGTTCATGGGATGTTGGGTTGTTAAATGTTGTCCTTTGTAAGGTCCTGCATAATTTTACACTTGTGCTGGACTACCCAGTAGGACCGTGCTAGCAAGAAAAATAAAGTGCAACGTGTTGTGCTCAGGGAATTAATAATCCTCAGCTCTTCCATCAGAATGTATTGAACTAATCCTACATTTTAAATAGCTGGTATGCAGACATACAAGCTTGGTTTAAATATCAATTAACACACACACACACACGGGGATTTTTTTGTGGAGCTTCTGTTTATTTATTTTGTTTCTTTCTGGTGATGGTGTGGGTTGGTTTTCTCTAAATCAGTGGCTTGACATTAGATTTGTTATTGTGAGTAACTGGTCCAAAGACATCAGATGAAGACCGTAAAAGGTTTATGGGTGAAAGATAGGAATCCAGACAAAATTATCTTTATAATTCTTTACTAGGCTGAAGATGGTCATGCTGTGGCAAAGAAGCAGTTGGAGAAGGAGACACTTATGCGTGTGGACCTGGAAAATCGGTGCCAGAGTTTGCAAGAGGATCTGGACTTCAGGAAGAATGTATTTGAGGAGGTATTATCAATCTAGTAATCTTGCCACTTTCCAAAGTTAATGTAGCTTTTAATCAAATGGACTATAAGCAACTACTAACTAGTAGAGAAAATCAGTTTTACCCTTCCTATAAATGGGTTGAGTAATAATATAGGTGGAGGTTTTACACCTTTTTACATGGTAAATCAGTGGTGGAGTCCCATGGGTAAGTGAACTCATGGATGCAGCTGACTGCTGTGGAAAAGGGAAGATCTTGTTCCCTCTCTCTAGACCTAGTTGCATGGCTCTGCTCTTTATTTACACGAACTTTGGTTGGTGGACCTGATCATAACCTATTTTTATTGACTAGAACAGTATGCAACTGCCTTGCTTATTGCAGAGGTAGTTTTCTGCCTGTTAAGTGAATGGTTCTAGTGAAGACCAAAGTTTCTGTAATAGTGGGAATTGGGAAAGGGAAGCATGACTTTCTCTCTGTACCAGATGCAAAGTGTTAGTCTGTTTAGTCTGTTTAGTCCATCTCCAGTGGTTCTGCAGGCAGATTCAATGAGTGGTTGCTGAGCAGTTGCCACATGCTTGTGCTGTTCTTCTCACCTACTCTAGGTGTGATGCTTAGCTCATCGTTCACCTAACCACTTCAACCAGATTAACTAGAAAGATACTAAAGTTTTTTTGGTTGAGTTTAATTTTTGACTGCTTAGTGGCTGAGTTGTTTTACCACAGAATCCAAATGAGTGCCCAGTTTGGTTTAAGGGATGGAACAGGGCTGTGTGGCTAAGGACAGGGGACAGGGGCTGGAGCAGAGCAAAGAAACCAGCCAGGGAGATCACCCTGAGATGTAGTGACCATTGCCTCACTTCCATGCCCTGGAGCAGTTGGATTGCTACACTGACTGCAGTGACAGATCCTTGTTTGGTTGTAGGACCTTAAAATAACTTTTCTTCTTGGAGAGAATGTGTTGCTATTGACTGAAGGTGAAGCTAAATGAGGCAGCAGAAGCTAATTCTAAAGCTTGCTGTGCTCAAGGGTGGGTGTTCTGTAGTCATTCCTGAAGCTCTTAGATTCTTCTATGCACCAAGTCAACATACAAAGCAATAAATAAATTGATTTCCTTTATTTTAGTGATTTTGATTAGGTTCACTGAAGGATCTAAATCTCCATTAGAATTGAGACTTCATGACTGGGAGTGTGGCAAGTGAGGCCTGCTTATTCTAGTGGTGTTGAGCTGCTGGATCAGCTCAGCCCTTCACCTGATCCCTTGCAGTCCCCCACTACATTCCTTCAGCTTCTGAGCTGCCATTGCCTGCAGTTACTGGGAGAATGCTGCTTGCTGGTTTTCTTGGTGTAAAAATTAACCAAGGAAAGAAAAGCTTCTTCCATATCACTTTAGAGCACATTGCTGCTGGTAAAAGGACGTGTTTCTCAGGGACTAGTTTTAGATGTAGAGCATTTGTGCAAAACGACTGGTAAAGTTACTTTGAACATGTTACCCTGCTATGACTCCAGTCTAGCAAAACTGAGCCTTGCTTCACTTGTTATTGTTCCTCATGGCCCTGCTGCTAACTTCAGGCCTCCTCCCAGTACTCAGAGACACTCCTTGGTTGTTTGTCCTGCCCTGAAGGAAGAAATTGTTTTTCTCATACCACACATTCAGGCCTGGCCAGGTCTCTGCATGAAGAAGTGTCTGAGTAAGCCTTACCTTACTAGTTTGCAACCAGTGTTCTTAAGCACAGAAAACTCATACATTTCTAAAAACGAAAATTTCTTAGTACAAACTCTGATCACAAAAAATTATGTCTTCAGGATTGCTTGAGTTGCTGCCTTATTAATACTCTAAATCTAATAAGAAAGGGTGATCAAGTCTCTAGAATATAGATGAGATCCATGTGTGCTTAAGAGTGAAATTTGAATATGCAGTTTTTCTCTATAGTTTTTTAATATATATATAATGTTTACAAAAGGTGTTCATTTTAATCTGATTCCTTGTAGGCTGCTATGGTAATGTCAGGATATATATTGAAAAGGACAGGGTTTGTAGTGCAGGATGTGGAATCTCTTTGCTAAGAAAAAATTGATGTTTTTTTCACTTCCCCTCATTTTGACTTTTTTAGCATAAAACAGCTCCTTCCTTAGAGAGTATATGGCTATTTTTGAAGCTGCTTTTAAGTTGAATCACTTTCAAGAATTACATTCTGACAAATGAAAACAGTAATTTGAATCTGTTAGTGCATGCAGCAATTCCCAGGCTTAAATGCCTGTAGTACTGTCGGTCCATATAAGTATTTAGTGCTGCAGTAGGTAATTGTTGTCTGAATGTAACTGCTTGTACTGTTTACCTTAGTGTGGCAATTTGTCCCTTTCTTTTGTGTGTGTGTAGGAAATAAGGGAGACGAGAAAACGACACGAGCATCGTTTGATCGAGGTGGACACAAGCCGCCAGCAGGAGTATGAATCCAAAATGACTCAGGCTCTGGAGGATCTGCGAAACCAACACGATGAACAAGTCAAACTGTATAAGATGGAGCTGGAGCAGACCTATCAGGCTAAGGTAACAACTGCTGTCCACAGCACTGTCAGACTGGAAGCCCAGTTTGTGAGATAAAAACCACTTCTATCAGCTCTACTGCTCTTAAAGAGACAAGTAACTGAAATTTGAGGAAATTTTGTCCCAATGTTTTAATACCTTCCCTAGGACTTGTGTGCAGATGCAGTTCCAGGGAGGTAGTAGCAAGCAATAGCTTTAGCCAAGAGAGATCAGTGAGAAAACCTGTGGAGCTGTTGTTGGTCTCTGCAGCAGACACAGTGGGAACAGTGGATGTCACACAGTTGCTGATTAGACAATGTCTTCTGCTATAAGGGTTCTTCCATCAGTAGATCCAGTTTTTCTTCACAAATGGAGGGGGTAGGGAAGACTTGCAGTATGTGCAATATGCTGTGCATAAGAAGCTTGATGGGGAGATTGGAGAGCTTTGAAGTGGATGTGTCTCAGTATGGGCTTTTGCTTGGATACAGTGAGCTTGCAAATGAATATAAACACACTGGAAGGGACTTCTTATCTAGGGGTGCCTTGTCACTTTGCTCTTACTGTGGTCTTTGCAGTATTCCTAACCACACCAGTGCACTTTTAAATATGTCTAAGTCTGGCCACATTTCAATGATCTGTGTTAGTTCTGGACTGGAAAATTACTAGATGCAGCTGTGATTTCTTTTGTGACAGGGAAACTTCAGGCAAGATATCAGACCTTTCCTGACCAGCTTTGGTGATGAAAACCCTGGCATATAATTTGGAAATCAGAGAATTGTAGAGTGGTTTGGGCTGGAAGGGACCTTTGAAAGCCTTCTAGTGCAGCCCCCTACCTTGAACAGGAACATCTTGAAACTAGACCAGGTTGCTCAGAGCCCCATCCTGGCAATTCTTGTTGAAAATACTTGTCAATAGTTACAGCCACTTCTTGTTCTCTTGTGGTGGAAGAATGATGGTACTGCTAACATTGTTCTCTCAAGCCCTTCACTGAGACTCCCTTTGAACTTTTTGGGCTGATGATTTGGCTTGGGAAACACTGATCTACAAATATTTAACTATTACTTATGGCAGCAGCATGATAGATAATAGATACTAAAACCCCAAAATTAAAATTAAAACCCCCAACACAGTTGGCAGTGTTGGAATTATTCACAGAACTCTGGAGATGCAAGCCATTCTGTGATGCTATGATGATTCTTTGATAATATTACCAGAAAACCTTCAATTTCTTCTAATTTTCCAAGGCTTTTGGAAGGCAGTTTGCCAGTCAGTATTTAGGAAAATTTTGTCTTACGAGCAAAAGATTTTTCTGAAACCCTCCTAGATGTGGGCTGCAATAAGATGGGACAGAATCTCAGAGACAACTATTCCAGTGCTGAGTATTGTCAGGGTCTGCTGCTAAATTTGTCAAAATTTCATTGTGGGTCCCTTCCAACTTGAGATAGCCAGTGATTATATGAAAATATTCTACTTTGACAGCATGTTTTTTCACTTAAATTAGCCAAAAAAAAATATTAAGAAAGAAGTAAATACTTGTTGGGGGTTGAGTGTTTTTCTATTACTGTGTCAATTTAAAGAATTTTTACCATTATCATGCAAATGGAGCTGGCCGGGTTACACCCAGGATCTTTGACGACTCTAGACAAAAGGGGTAGGTGGGAGCGGCTTCCAGAGGGGCCTCTCGTGCTTCCGGCGAGCTCGGAGCAGGATCCCCCGTCTCCAGCCACACGGCTGAACGTAGGAGAGCCAGACGGTCTGCGATCACCTGCCCTGCCTGTGCCCTGTTTCAGCCTCCTGCCTCTGCGGACACAGCTGACCACCAGAACCCAAACGGTGAGTGAGGAGCTGCCCTCTCCAGCCCACTCTCCGCCTGAGACTAGCATGGCCGCTGCCACCTCCTCCCGCCTCCGCTCCCGCCGCTTCTCTGCAGCTGTCGGGCTTTGTTCCGCCTGGAGCACCGGGACCAAGCGCAGAGAGAGTGTGCCTGCAGCTAAAGAAAGGACTGGAACCGAATTAGCTGTTCTGTTTTGTTGGTAATTTTAACAACTGCTGTTGTTTCTGCTTGTACGGTTAGATATATTAGTAAAAGA
>JAOTQP010001122.1:284069-322389 GCA_026413545.1 Cichladusa arquata
TACTTGTCAAAGCCTGAAGGAGATAAAGTATAGAATATGCATAATAGAAAAAAAAAAAAGTTTTAAAAAAGGCTGCAATATATCAACTTAGAAAATGAAAAAGTGACAAGCTTTGAACAGGGGAATGAACAAAATAAGCTGTTTTTTCCCTGCATAAAGGTGGTTATTATGGATGAAGTTGGAATATAGAAGGAAAGGAGTTTAGCTGTGAATTTCATTCTGTGATTTCTGAACAAAGATGTGTCCCTGTTAGAGGGAAAGCTGGGTAGCAATATGATGTCAAAGCAATCATTAGGTTTAGCTACTGAGCAGCTCCAGGATAAGATGGTCTTGTGTAAAAGCTCACTGCTTGCACAGGACAAATGTGGAGCAGCTGGAGAAAGTCCAGAAGAGGCCACAGAAGTGATCTGAGGACTGGAACACCTCTTGTGGAGAGAGCTGAGAGAGCTGGGGTGTTCAGCCTGGGCAAGAGAACTCTCCAGGGAGACCTTAGTGAGACTTTCAAATACTTAAAAGCAGCTTCTAAGAAAGATCATAATGATCTGGGATAATAAGCAATAGAAATTCTAAGTATGAGTATTTGGCACTATGCCAGCATGACTATAAGGTAGTGAATGGTTGTCAGGCTTCAAATATTTTTTAATTTTAAACTTTACAAGAAGTAATAGAGTGTGTAGTTGAAGTTCCTTCAAAATCTGTGGCCTAATGAAGGCTCTGTGTGTGCTGCTCAGAGCCTAGTGAACAGCAGAGATAATGAAGATTGATTTTATAAACCTTTGTTGCTGTGTGGCTAAAGAACTGTTCTTAGAATGGGATCAGTTTAGTTTTTGAGTGGATTCCATGGTGTGGTAAAATTGTTGAGGTCCAGTTCTAAGGCATGCAAAGGATGCTTTTCCTAGCTCTCCGTTTTCATGAAACTTACCATGTAAGAGTTCTGGTTTTATTCTCTCTGTTCTGGTTAAAATTAACCACTAGAAATTAAACTTGTTCATTAGCTTTAACAAAAAATTAAAACAAAAAAGAAATCAACAAAAAACTAAAAACAAATAATGTATTGGCAACTATTAAGGAAAGATAAGAAAACCAAACCCATTGTTTTGCCTGTGGGACAGGATGTCATCTGGAGTGCTGCAGGTAGTTTTATTGCTTCTTGCAAATGTACTACAGAGTAATATGGAGCAGACTGACAGAGAATTTAGAGTGGGAAACAAGTCAAGCATGAGAAAATTTTAAATAAAACTTCACCTGGAAAAGAGATGCATTAAGAGAAGTGAAAGATACAGTGGATATCTGTAAAAGGATAAATAGCATGGGGGAGGGTGAATGAGGAATAATTGCTTATTATTTTTTCAGTAGGAGCAGGGACAGTGAATGTCCAGTGAGGATGTCCAGATTGAGAAGAAACAAAAAGTATTGTTGTTTAATATAGAGCTAAACTCATTGCCCCAAAAATTAAAAAAGCAGAGACAAATTCCTGCCTGAGAAATCCACTGAGAGATAGTAAGCAGCAAAATACTGTCTTTGACTGAGGAAGTCCCTGAGTTGCAAATAGCCAGCAGGGACATAACACCCATGGAGTATTTTATTGAGTTAGTCTCTGGGCATCCAGGGAACTTTTAGACCAGGACATGAATTAGGTAGGCAGCCTTTGCTGTCACCCAGTGTGATTTGCCTTAGGACAAGCAAGCAGAGCACGTGGTCTGTTTTTTGGAAATGAAGGTTGCTTGTATAATGGAAAGGCTTATAGAGTATTTTTTTAAACAGCATAAGCAAATCTTATAAGAACAGATCTGAAATAGATTTTCCTTCGGTCCTTAGGGTATTCCTTAATGTTATGCAGTTTTAATCCTAAACTTACCAGACCATTTAAAATTTTTTAGAATTAAATAGTTGCTATTTTTTTGCCAAGAGGTTATTGCAGGATTTCTAACTCAGTACAAGTGAGCTGTATAAAACTCTCTTTCCAGCTTGAGAATGCCAAATTGTCCTCTGACCAAAATGACAAAGCTGCTGGTGCAGCTCGAGAGGAGCTGAAGGAGGCTCGCATGAGGATAGAAGCTCTCAGCTACCAGCTTTCTGGTCTTCAGAAACAGGTAAAGGGGCTAAATTGGCTTTCATCTCAAACACATTGCTGTTTTGTGTGAATCTATTAACAGTTTTGACCCTTCATATTTTCTGAATTTTGCACAGAAAAATGTTTGTTATGTTCATTTGGGAGAGAGAAGGGTTTTAACTTTTTGAGTGGACGTGCATGGATGCCAGGTGGGCTTTTTCTTGTGCTGTGTGCCTAGGCCAGTGCAGCAGAGGATCGCATTCGGGAGCTGGAGGAAATGATGGCTGGTGAGCGGGAGAAGTTCAGGAAGATGCTGGATGCAAAGGAGAGGGAGATGAATGACATGAGGGACCAGATGCAGCTTCAGCTTACAGAGTACCAAGAGCTGCTTGATGTTAAATTAGCACTGGACATGGAGATCAGTGCTTACCGGAAGCTCCTGGAAGGAGAAGAGGAAAGGTGTGTAAAGATTCCACTTTCCTTTCTAAGGACTCACAAGTGTTATTTTCATTTCTTGTGCTTATTTTTTTACCACTTGAGCAGGAATGTCCAGACTTCCTTTCACTGAAGTTATATTGGCTTCACACCACAATGTTGTTGCATGGAACACTTGAATGGAACACTTGTTCTCAACTGAACACTGTCCTTATTTTGGGTTTTTGTAATGGTCTTGGAGTACAGTGAAATATATTATTCTGTGTTTGGTCTTCATATCATCTTTTTACTTAAGTGCTTGTAATTCTGTGGTTTTAAATCATGGGGCCCAAGAATAGTGTGTTTACTAGTAGCTGTACTAGAGGGAGGGGTTAAGTGATCTGTTGCTCTCAGTAGCACTGCTTTCCATGTCACATGGTCATACTGCCAGAACATTCCTCAGGGATGGGTAGCCCCCTTCTCCTCACATAGGCAGTCCTCTTGGCATACAGAGTGAGGATGCTGTCAGCCTCGGAGCACATTGCACTCTGGCTACTTGAGGATATTGTAGCTTTGTCAGTGGTTCTCTGGGTGAGTTAACTAAAACACTTTCTTGGTTGTGTTAAGGTTGAAACTCTCTCCAAGTCCCTCCTCCCGTGTCACAGTCTCTCGAGCTACCTCCAGCAGCAGCAGCAGCAGCACTTCACTCGTTCGCTCTTCCCGAGGCAAGAGGAAACGTGTTGAGGCAGAGGAGCTTTCCGGCAGCGGAACAAGTGGCATTGGCACGGGCAGTATCAGTGGCAGCAGCAGTAGCAGCAGCTTTCAGATGTCCCAGCAAGCTTCAGCTACAGGAAGTATCAGCATAGAAGAGATAGACCTGGAGGGAAAATACGTTCAGCTTAAGAACAACTCAGAGAAGGTGAGCATCAGCAGAATTCAGAGAAAACAAGGAGCTGAACTGAGATGATACGCAGCCCTTTGCAGCATGAGTAGGTGTGGCCATGTGGAGAGCTGCAGCAGCATCTCAAGGTGCAGCATGCTGCAGGAATTAATGGGGGCTTTGAAAAGGTGAACATAATGGTGGGCTAACATGCTGCAGGAAGAGAATACAATTTGTGTCCCAAATGTGTAAATGTGTATTGGAACACTGCTCACAGAAACAGCCTGCTGTCTAGCAGAACTTCGTTGTGTGAAATGGATATCCTTTAAAATTTTGCTGAATGACCTTATGGGATTTACACTTTAGACTCTGACTGGATATAGGCAGATACTTTCAAGGTAGAATGCAAATGTCTAACAACCATGTAAATAAATTTATATTCCCATTATTTTAATAACAAATACCTAGACTGTGATGGCTGTTAGTTCTGTTTTGTTCACTCTGGATAACTTTCTGACTCTCTCCATTAGGATCAGTCCTTGGGTAACTGGAGACTGAAAAGACAAATTGGAGATGGAGACGAAATTGCTTACAAATTTACTCCTAAGTATGTCCTCAGAGCTGGGCAGACTGTTACAGTAAGTTGTATTTACAGTATGTCAACAACATATTCTTCTATTGATGCCGTAGCTGTTGGAAATCTTGAAGTCTGGTACAGCCTGATTTGGTGTATAACTTTTGGGGTCATGGATCTCACTGTAGAGAAGCAGATTTCAGTTATAAAAATGCAAAACAAAAAATGAATTTTTATATTAGTACTTCAGTATTTAGACCATTTTTTTGGGCACAAAGAAAGTTGAAGAAAAAGGTATTTTGGGGGATTAGTCAAGGACTATTGTTTCCAAACACCTTTGCCCAGGTGTAGAACCCTAATCCTGCTTCAACCTCTTAAAGAATTGGGAACAGTTCAGAGCATTCATCCAGAGTAGTAGACTGTAGTTAAGACTGGACATTCTCAGCATTATCTATAGTAGAACAGCTGATTTTCAATAATTTTGCATTTTTTTTTCAGTCTGTGACAGATGTTCTTTTAGGAAGAATTAAATGTATATTTTAGTCACTTGCAGCAATTTCTACTTAAGTATTAATTATTCAGATACATATAAAATATTAAGTTGATACACTACCTGCTGCTTTTTGACTTGGCTCCATACATTATGGTTATTGAGACAGTGGTAGGAGAAATTTGTTCAGAAAAGAATTCATGACTGCAATATTAGATTTTTTTAATACCTTACTACAAGTACTGGTGTAGTTAAAAGTAGGGTAAAACTGCCATTTGAATTCAGAAAGGAAGCCTAGTATGTAGAGAGAAGGAGGATAATTAGGGAGATACGTATATATAAAAGAAAAAATGGGATAGATAGCTACTGACAGTTTGTTGTTCTCTGCAGATCTGGGGTGCAGATGCAGGCGTGTCTCACAGCCCCCCCTCTGTTCTCGTGTGGAAGAGCCAGGGCAGCTGGGGCACGGGCGGCAATACCCGCACTTACCTCGTCAACGCTGAGGGAGAGGTAGGCTGTGGCATGGGCTGGCTCCCCTCTCTCAAACTCTGCATTTGAGGGTGGGGTGGCATGGCACAGTGACAAAATCCTGATTGTAAGATGTCTGCTGTGGTCTCCTAATATGACAGTTTATAACACTGAAATAATTAGGTGTATGTGCATATCTCTGACATTTTTGGGATGCTTTTGAAAACTCTGATTGTCATGATTATGCCCACAGACACTTCCTTCCTCTTTTAGAAGAATACCCTGCTAGTAGAGAATTTGTTTGGAATTTGGGTATGTACTTTCAGAAGAGACAAAGAAAAGAAGCATTTCTGGCAATTCACAATTCCATTATATATTTCCTATGATGTTCTGAAGTGCAATGTAAATATTAGTGTAGGAAGATAGTTGTCCTTTTCATGTTAGAAGCTTATCATAAGTTCTCATTTGGCAGAGGTTCTTGAGCATTCTGTGTTTTCCTCCATCTGCCCACAGTTAATGTTTTTAAAACCATCCCTGCAGGTAACTTTTGCAAGGGAGAATCATGCCTTGGCAGTTACTCACAGCCATGCCATTATCCCAGCAATCTGATAGCAGTAGGAAAAGGAAGCAGACCACAGTTGTATCAGTTTTTGTGTTGCCTTTCTTGCTGGCAGTTTTCTGGAAGAATTTGTGGGCAGGATGAGGTAGGAGGGGGTAATTTGTACAAATAGAAAGCTCACATTTTCAGTATTCTAACTGTGTGGTCAAACTAGTATCTGAAAAAATTTCAAATCTGTGTCTGTTTTCACTATGGTTATCTTTAGTATCCCTGATTAGAGGTATATTTTAAAGGCAACTTTTTCCACAACCAGAGATTTTCACCTGTGATTTCCATGGTGCAAGTAGGCAGAAGAATTTTCTCTGACAGAAATTTCTGTCTATTTCTGAAATTTCTGATTCTCTGACCGAATTTCTCTGACTATTTAGAAGTGTTAAAAATAATTTAGCAATAAAGGAAGCTTCCTGGGGTTTTAGAATTCTCTTTAATGCCTGGCTTAGAAGACCATGCTGATAATCAACATATGCAATTGTCATTGAATATTTATTAGAAATTGGGAAATTCCTTATGTTTTACAATCACACTGAGAAAGTTTAGTTTCTCATATAACACAGTATCTCAGACAGCTCCTACCTGTGTCTGCTGTGACCTTGTGTAAAATTGACTACCTGTCACCTGAAATATGTCTGCTTCCTTCTCTTAAATCCTAGGATAATGAAAGAAAATTCAAATGACTGAATTACATTACCATGCTTTTTAGTGCATAGAAATAGGAATGATGTTGTGGTTTGCAGGATATTGCCAGTATTTGCTTGCATAGCTAGTGTTGAATCAAGGCCAAGTTGCTTTAAACTCTCCAGAATTTAATAAGGATATTATATTGATGGTATAGCAAAAACTTAACAGATAGATAAAGACTCCTGGCCATCTCCTTATCTGTCATTTTGTGTAGGAAGTTGCAGTGAGAAGCGTTACTAAATCAGTAGTTGTGCGAGAGAATGAAGAGGAAGAGGACGAAACAGAATATGGAGAGGAAGACCTTTTCAACCAACAGGTAATCAGATATTTAACCAACAGAGCAGATATTGAACTTGTGCCTCACTAGTTGGATCAATCAGACATAAGATTTAGGGGGGATCCCCCTTCAGCTTTTGTCAGCTCTGAGTTTCCTGGTCCTTTCTTCCTTTCCTTCAGTGGTTGCTTGCAACATTGCAGTGAACCCAAGGAGGACAATGTGGGTGGTGCTGCCAGAAATTACTGCTGGGATCCATCCTGGTGCAGCTCAGGAAGTGGCTGATGCCAGCTCAGGGTTTCTGTGCTTCAGATCATACTTTTGCAGCATTAGCAGGCAGTGTTCCTCCCAGTATCTGCTGCTCTGTGCAACAGAGCTGTGGCATTCTTGCTGGAAGCAGAATATTACCAGATAACCACTGAAAAGCAGGAATGGAGGTGCTTCTCTTGCTGCAAGCTTCAGCTTATTGGTTTGTTTTCTGATACAATATAACTTCTACACCTGAAACAAACTTGTTTTTTCTTCATAATACAACCTGTATGTTTTGATAACCTTTAGGTTAATAATGTGAAATAAGTGACCAGCAGTTGACAGAGCAAAAAACCAAGAAAGATATATAGGTGATACCGGAAAATATTTTAAATTTTAAACTCAATTTGTTCTTCTGATCAATGCCCATTAGCTCTTTTCACAAATAACCTATTCTGTGCAGGTTTGCAGGTGAATTCTCAAAGCTTTTTTGGTCCCAAAGATTGAGAAGTGCATTTGTAGTATAAAAGAACTGATTTTTGTTACCCAGAAAAGCAGCTATACTGCAGAGATGTCTCTCAGATTGAATCAGCATTTGAAATAAAGGAACTTGCTTGTCTCGAGCTAGTGACATCACAATTTTCATTTGTCATCTGTATTGCCTTTGGAAATATGGACACTAACCAGTCAACCCATCACAGGAAACCACACCCAGAGGAGCAGTGTCAGTCCTGGCAGCAGACTGGGCCAGGTGCTCTACTTCCTTTTATGTACTGATGTTCCCTTAATGTAACTAAACTACTAAAAAAGTGCTTTTGGCAATTGAGATGATAACCAGAGTCTAGGCTTTCAATCTGAATAGCTGGTGAGAACTGAATTCAACTCTGTCTATCTTATTTTAGGGTGATCCCAGAACAACCTCTAGAGGATGCGCAGTGATGTGAAAAAAGAAGAAAGAAACTATGATTTGTGCTTTTCCCCTTCATTTATTTCCTTTTATTTTTGCTATTTTTTCCTTCCAGAGCCACTGAAAACTATTTTTATATGCATCACCTGATTTCTTTGAAGTTTACTCCTTGGTACATTTTTATAAAAAAAAAACCAAAAAAAAAAAAACTTTACTGAACAAACTGCCGGGATTTTTAATAGATTTCTTTATTTTTCCCTCTTTGTTGAAACACTATATTGGAATACAATATTTTTCCCCTTACAGAATATAAAGTCTTACGTAGAAACCTAAAGCAGAAAAGAGATTTTTAGCTAAAATGAGATGAGACTCCTTGAGTGTACGGTAAATCTATAATTACATATATAACCAGTATAACACCCCCAGAAAAAAAAGGTTTAATGAAATGTGTTCATCTCCAGGGCCCTGGGGGAGATTCACAGAGTGTTTCCTCCACAGCTATAGAAATTTTGCCTGGTATCCTCAGCAATTTCCAGCTTAGGAAAATTAGACCACAGATTCATTCAAAGTGCTGCTCCACAATTGCAACGACACAGAAAAGCTTTATTTTAGGCATTTTTGACTCAGGACCTTGCCATTGTGTCTTTCTCCAAGGTTTGACAGCCTAATTGTAAAACACCTGGGTCTGTCACACTTGAGCTCTATGTCATCATTTCAAATGGTGGAGAGTGGTGGGTTCTTGTTCCTGAATATACACACCATCCTAAGTTGGAAGAATCAAACTCAGAGTTCAAACTGTTTGATTTTTAGGGGATTTTGCCATGGTCACAAGTTAAATCATGGACACAAATCATGATATTCAGTATTTATGATTTAATTGTTTTGACATATTCAGCTTTAAAAATATTTGATTAAGATTTTAGAAGTAAAACATATTTATACTTTTGACAATGATAAATATTGAGGATTTCAAAGGTTATCCCATATAAACGTTGACGTTTTTAATCAGAACTAGATATAGCTTGTTCATACTTCTCTTAGGTTCAAAGGGGCATTGTCAGGTATCTGAAGGAGCAATATTTGCAAAATAGAGAAGAAATAGTTGAATGACTTTTAAACAGTTCAAAGGAACTGCCTCTGTTAAGGACATAAGTGACAGTGTTCAAGTGCTCAAGGCAAAGTCTAACAAGGAGTGAAGGGAGAATAATGTTTTTTATAAAAAATGCATTGTATGGATAGCAGGTGATTTTTATATTAATAGGATGCGTTTTTTATCTGACACTGTCCATTTAGCTTAAGGTTTCTGCCACTGCATTTCTCTGGAGATAACTCTGAGTCCTATAAGGGTGAGTGTTCATCTTTAAGCATGAGTAAAAATACTTGACTGCTCCAAAGAATGCAACTGTTTTTTCAACGGCTAGTTGAAAAACAAACTTAGTAGTTTGGATACAAAATTTGGATACCATTTGATTCCAACATAGAATCCTGTTTTTACCTGCACTCTTGAACTCTGATCTTGTCATTCAAATAGTTAAGACCATCAGACAAGTGACAAGGCTTGGATGTTTTCGGTGGCTTTTGGACATTATGTTCTCTGAACAGTATAGTAACTGACAGATGTAACCTAGAAAGTCGGTGTAGTGGCTCTGACTGATGGCTTTGTTATGCAAGCAGGGTGGGAACAAAAGGGGCTTTAAGCTTCAGGATTTATTTTGCCATTTAAAAATAAATCAAAGATGCTACTTTTCTCTCTTGGAGTGGGATGACTGAATTGCTGAAGTTAAGCTAATAGACATTTACAATTATGTTTTAATCTATTATCAGAAGACCCATTACAAAAAGCAGGATGAAGATTTGTTTGGGCTGATGGGATAACTGCATTGATGTACTTGGCCATCTTTCTAATGTAATTTTCCCACTCTGCTTGAGTAGAAGGTTAAATATATAGTAAATCATGTCTCTCTGTAAGATGTATCTAGTGAAATTATGTTTCTCAGACATACTGTTACAATTACCTTTTCTAAATTTGTTGTTATGCAAATACATGCAATCAACATAAAGTTATTTTTGCAACACACCTTCCAACCACTGGACACCATTTCCCTTTCTGACCCACAGCTTCTATAATATACTCACATAGTATTTGAGGGCTTTTTCATTTTTCCCTAAAGATATATATTTGTTTTTTTTTTACATGGGCCAATTTTCAGACTGCTTATTCCTTTAAGATTTTCCTGTAAATTTAAGATTATTTTAATCTTAAATACTAAAGCAATGAATGTGTAGTTAATTTACATTTTTTTCTGTGGTTTTTTGTTTTTTTGTTTCCTGTAAAGAATGGCCTCAGAAAGGCAGCTCACATGAAGAAAAACCTCTTGCTACCTGAGCCATAGTTTTCTTAACAGCTACTGTATGGGGAATGTGTCTTCTTGCAGCCTTAAGAACTGGTGCTTGCAGATCTCTTGTGATGATGAGCACTGTGCCCTTGAGTAACAGTCTGCAGAATTTGTCCTTAGAATTGGAATTGTGTCCTTTAACTGTGTAAACAGTTTGATTCTTCAGGATCATGTTTAGATACATACAGGTCAAATAAACCTGTGACTGACACTGTAGGAAAGCCAAGTCAGAATGTGGATGATCCTGTTACCACAGTGCTTTTTAATAGGCCACTACAAATAACTCCTGGCTGTGAATTACAAGACACAGAAGAACTACTGTATTCCATGTACTTTCTTTTTTGTGTCACCTTCTGCAACCTGGCCTCTTGCTTTTGATGCTGAGCTTCAGTCTCACAGTGCTGTTCCAGCCAGACTGGGAGGCAGTTTTGTGGCTTTACCAGCCCTAAAAGCATTGTTTCTTTTTTTTCTGTCTTTCCAAGATTTCTTTCCATTTTCAGAATATTTGAAGCTTTCTGTTCAAATAAAATCCAGTGTCTCCTTGCCCCTTTTTTCTCTTTGATCCTGTATATGAGCCAGTCTTGACGAAATTACAGCATGGACAGCAGTTCTACTCTAGTGCTGATACCTGGCATAAAGCTTGATGGAGAAATAGATTTGACTTGTCTGGAGAAAAAATTATTTTAAAGTGTCTCTGATGAGGGAAATGAAGCTTTTTGTCAGAGTAGTTACTTGAGCATAACTATCCATATGGATGTTCTTATTCCAGAGATATAACCTTATTCTGGATGAAATAGTAAATAGTTTTTCCTATGTGTAGCTCATAGCAGAATATCATATAAAATACAATAAGCACATCATGCCTACTCCTAAGCTCATGCCACATGAAAATGCTTGTCTCAGAGCAAGTCCATCCATCTGCAGACCTGTCAGGAATGTGGTGCCTTCTGGAGTGAGGTGTGGCCTCAGAGTCCCTGGCATTTCATGCTGCTTTTTTCTCCCTTGCTTCTGCATTTGTTTCTTTAACTGTTGCATTGCAGTGACATACTCCAAGGAGTAGAGTGGCTGGGATTCCCTTGTTCGTGCACATCTGTATTTCCTGTGATTCCTTGGGTGCTGCACAGCAGTATTTCCTGTTCCCCCTTGTTTCACAGCTCTATTCCCCAGCAGGTCTCTATGCCTACACGGGGCTCCAGCGTGGCTCTGACAGAACCCATCATTTGCACTGACATGTTGCTCACTTGTCTTTAGCTCTGTGTTGCCATTAGATGGACAGTTGGCTGCATAATCTCTGTTTGTAGCAGGAACCTAAAGTCTCAGGAAGAATATAAATATCTGCCTCCTGTGATGTAAAAGCCAGCTGAGCATGTGTGCAAGCTGGCAGTAGTGTGGGAATTGTACTGCAGTGTGAAGCAGGCTGCAGTGTGGAAGGAGATCACTCTGTGTGGTGTTTGCCCTCGAGCAATGGGACACTTCATATTCAGTTCAGGGATCTTACTGGGTTTTATACACCTTTTTTCTTTTTTAATGCTCATCATGTATAAAAGCCCTTTCATTGCAGCCTGAACAGAGGCTGCAGGTTAAAAGAGACCTGTAAAAATCCTCTCTACACCCCAGGACCTTGGGGAATCTGTTACTTCTATGCTCATCAGAAAGGTTTTGATGCTACAGGAAAACACGCATACTGTATGTTCTAGATCTCTTGTAGCCACTTCTCATGTCTTCACTATTAAACCATTCTATCTCTTCTTTCTGTATCTTCTTTTGAAAGTCTTATCTCTAAACAAAGGCATATCCATATTTGATCCTGCATTTTATTGACACTTTTGGGTCCAAACTGTGTGAGCAAAGCCTTGTGAACCAGTGAGCGGAAGGTGAGATAGTGATTGCATTTTTCAAAGCACTGTTCTAGCTGAATGTCAGGACAAATTATATTGGAAAGATTGTTTTCTCATTTTAAATGGCCTGGGAAACAGAATTTTTATTTGCCCTTCAATATGCTTAGCTTAAAACCAGTTTAAAATTATTTAAAGGTGTTTGTTGGTTTTTTTTAATACAAGACCATATTTACATGCAATTATTATTTGTAAACATGCCTTTCTTGAAATGCTAAGGTCTAGAGTGAAAAAAATGTGAAAGCCTCTATTCAGAATAGCAGTGAATTGACTTGGAGTTCCAGAAAATAAGATGTTGTTTATTGAACTTCCAGATTTTCTAGTTAGCTATTACTGAAGTGACAAATCCATCTTGGTAATGCAGATGTTATTGTATATTCAGCTACCCAGATCATTACACTAAAATTACAAGCAATAATCTGTTTTGAGCAAGTTTAAGCCAAAATGCTTTCCATTTGGGCAGAAAATACAGTTGATCTCTTATTTTCATAGCAGTGATGCCTTGTGATTTGAATTGCGATTTTTATTTTTAAAAATTTTTAAACAAAATTTTGATTTAAGGTAGGTCTGGCTTGAGGACACTGTAGTAACCACGTCCAGTCAGCTGCTGCCAATGGCTTTTTGGAAGGTTCAAGTGTTTTAAATTGGGAATTAGGAAAAAGGTTAACAGAAACACAAAGGCAATGAAACAATGAAAGTGTTTACTTGAAACTTAGAAAAACTACATAATGACCTAGACTTTATCATTTCAAAGTGGTTGGTATTTTTCTTTTTAGAATATGCATGCCAAATGTCTTGTCTTTTTCAATGATTTGTAATATACATTTTATGACTGGAAACTTTTTGTACAACACACTCGAATAAATGTTTTGCATTTTATTGGTTTCCTTCTGTCTGTTACCCAACACAAAGGTCATGTGAGTTGTTTGAGACGGTTCATCCAAGGAGGCCTTTAAGTGTGGAGAGAGGACACAAAGAGCTGCTGGCTGTGCTCCCAAGAGTGATCAGATCAATCACAGTGTGTCCCAGCAGGGGGGATTGCAGGGCATGTCCCAGCAGGGGGGATTGCAGGGCATGTCCCAGCAGGGACAGTGGGGTGTGTCCCAGCAGGGACTGTGGGGTGTGTCCCAGCACGGACAGTGGAGTGTGTCCCAGCACGGACAGTGGAGTGTGTCCCAGCAGGGACTGTGGGGTGTGTCCCAGCTGGGATTGTGGGGTGTGTCCCAGCACGGACAGTGGGGTGTGTCCCAGCAGGGACTGTGGGGTGTGTCCCAGCAGGGACTGTGGGGTGTGTCCCAGCGGGGATAGTGGGGTGTGTCCCAGCAGGGATTGTGGGGTGTGTCCCAGCAGGGACTGTGGGGTGTGTCCCAGCAGGGATTGTGGGGTGTGTCCCAGCAGGGATTGTGGGGTGTGTGTGTTCTAACAGGGATCCCGAGGTGAGTCCCATCAGGGATAGCGGGGTGTGTTCCAAAAGGGATCGAAGGGCGTGTCCCAGCAGGGATGGCGGGAAGCGCTCCAGAAGCAAATGAACGCTTTCCTTAAACGTGACGGAGTTCTGATGGAACCTGCTGTCCTCTCTGATCAGTACTAACAAAAGCAGGGGGAAGAATATCAGGAGCTGGAGCAGATAAACATTGCCTTGCTTCCTCACCACCGCTCTACTCAAGGGGCTTTTCCATTTAACCTACTTGACGCTAAACAAGAATGAGAGCAGATACCAATCCCGGCAGGGACGGGTGAGAGGCGTGGGCCTCTCACCCGAGTCACGTAAGGCCGAGGGAAGCCTGGAAGAACAGAAGGATGAATTCCAGAGAGAACCCAAAGGGGAGTTTCTCTCCGCGGGGATCCCAGCAGAGCTGGTGTTTCACCACGGGGTGCAGCTGGGCAGCGTTTGTGTCTCTGGTGATGCCGGTGTAAAGCCCCTTCCCGTTGCCTCAGTTCGTGGTGCTGCACTGAACCCTGCTACTCGAACGCTGTTGTCCGATGCGGACCCGGCTCAGCCCGGGGAGTCCCTTGGGAGCTCGCTCGGGGCCACCTCCTCCGCTGCCGGCGGTGACACCAGCGCTCGGGACACCGGCCACGAGCGGCGGCGGGACGGGCGCCCCCGGGCTGGGGACAGCGCGGCCCGGCCCCGGGGAGCGCACGGTCCCGCCCGGCCCCGGGGAGCGCTCCGTCCCGCCCGGCCCCGGGGAGCGCACCGTCCCGCCCGGCCCCGCGGAGGCGGAGGCGCAGGCGGAGTTGGAGGCGGCGCGGGGCCCGCCGGGAACCGCAGTCCCGGGCGCCGCCATTTCTCCCTCCGGCAGCGCAGGGCGCCCGGCCGCGGTGACTCTGGGCATGGAGAGCGGCTTCGGTTCCGACTTCGGCTCCGGAGGAGGCGGCGGGGGGAAGCTGGACCCAGGGCTCATCATGGAGCAAGTGAAGGTGCAGATCGCCGTGGCCAACGCACAGGAGCTCTTGCAGGTCAGAGGCGGCGGCGGGGCCGGGCGGGGGCGGCTGGGTCCCGGTGCGGGTCGCTGCGGACGGCCAGGCCGCCCCGCTCCCCTCGCAGCGGGAGCCCCCGGGCCGCGGTGCCTCTCACAGGCTCTTTCCGCAGCGGATGACGGACAAGTGCTTTCGGAAGTGCATCGGGAAGCCCGGCGGCGCCCTGGACAACTCCGAGCAGGTGAGGACGGGCGGGAGAAGTGGAGACGCGGGCCTCTGTCTCGGGGCTGCCGCTGAGGCTCTGTGTCCCGCAGAAGTGCATCGCCATGTGCATGGACCGGTACATGGACTCCTGGAACACAGTTTCGCGAGCCTACAATTCCCGGCTGCAGCGGGAGAGAGCCAACATGTGACGTGTACCGGCCTCCGGGCCGAGAGGGACCATGTGGGGAAGGGACAGCGGCCAGTCCAGGTGGTTAGGGGTGGATCCTGCTGCCCCTTCCCAGCCCTTGCCATGGCAGAGCAATAAAACCTCGCTGAACCTTTTGCATCCATTGGCTTTTATTAGCACCAGCTCCAGGAGAGTGGGTTTTTTGTTTTTTTTTCCATGAGCTGCTTGTTTTACTTGTTGCCCTTCCCGAGTGTCCAAACTAGCCCAAGGCATTGTATCAATTGATAAATCCCTGGTGAAAGGGCTGCGACAGGCAAGGAGCCTTCTGTGGAAAATAGGGGACAAGCCAAGCCAGCAACACAGTAACCTTGCTCAGGATTCCACCATGGACCCATCCATAAGGTAGTTACCCAGTCCCTTTTCATAAGTGGAAAAGCTGCCAGAAGATTCTCCACACGCCACCTTGGCTCTTCCATCCCTTCTATCTGTATAGCACTGTGTGAGGCTATCTTGGGGCTCGTAGGCTTTGGCTCAGCTCAAGCACAGTGCTGGGGAGCAGGACAGTCTTGCAAATAGTTGTATGAGCACAGCTAGGGATGAACAGGGTTGGGAAGTACTTAGGTTCTTTTCTTTATAGAGTAAAGTGTGTTGTGATACTCTGTAGTTTCTGGTTTGGCACAGATGTTCCATCTTGGAGCCTACATCCTAAGCATAACTTTTTTGATGGGGGAGCATGTCTGCAGCAGGGGATGTGGGTATGCTTTGGGGCACAACTCTGTTGTTTTCTGCTTACACACTGCTCCTGAAAAGGTTAGGTTCCTGCTGTGTGGTCAGCAGTGGATACAACAGCTGCAAGAGGGAAATGTTGGAGATTAACAGTGCCCATGTAGTGAGTTTTTAAAAATCCCTTCTTTTGAAGCTCTTCTGTGTTTTATAAAAGATTGCATTGTTTGCTGGACACAGAGACAGACTGGAAGAATAACATCTCCATACCTGCTAGGACATTCAGAGAGATGTGGTAGAACCTAAAGTGTTCTCACACAAGGTAAACTATGAGGAAATATTTGGGTATCTGGACTTCCTGAAACTGGAGTTTCTTTTGCAGACTGTCGGAATGGCTACTTGAAAATAAAGTGCTTTCAGACATCTTTGCTTAGGGGGCTTTTTACTTTTCTTCATGGCTGTGTGAATTTTGTGGCACTGGCTGTGCAGCAGTCCCATTTTGTTCATGGGAGCATCCCACAGGTGTTCCAGCCATGAATCTGGACCCATCTGGAGCTGAGCCATGCCTGGAAGCCAGGTCTCCCACCTAGCTCGTGCTCTGTCTCGAAAAGTTGAGGCTCTTGCTGCCAGCTGGGTTGGGATGGAAGAAACCTCTTGCTATGCCCAGATGCAGAGCTTAAAGCACCAAAAATGAGGAAGGGGTTTGGGGTACAAGCAGCTGTTCAGTTTTGGTGGCTGGATCAAGGGGACATGTCAGAGTCTGCTCTGCCCGAGACTCGGCACATGAGCTCTGCTGCAGTTCTTTGCTTGTGAACAAAGTTGCCTACGTGTCTTATGCTGGTGGCACCTGACAAGTATACTTGGCACCACTATCTCAGCACTTCAGATTTTTCCCACCTGTCTTAGCCAGACAGTGGTCTGTGTGGTCATGCCTCAATCTTTGCCAGTTTAATCACCTGTTACCTAATGCAAAAGGAGCTGCAGGGAGGGTGAGTGAGAAGCCCCACCTAATACTCTAGTACAGGTGTGGGCCTGTGCAGTCTGAGCTCCCAAGTGTTCTAGTCCTGCATTCTCTTGGGATCAAATGGTGAGCCAAGAGGTCATCACTGAGCTCTCTAGTACCACGCACTAATTGGAAACAGCATCACACCCCTTCCCAAAAGCTGCTGCACAGCACAACAGCTCCACCAAGTCAGTGAGGTCTGAAGCTCCTGCAAGGGCATAACTTTGGGGTGGGGCAAAGGTCACAAGTCTGTTGGCTTGGCTTTGGGATGACAGCTCCATAGCCAGAGGTCAGGCAAACTCCATGAATCTTTGGCAGATTTTTCCAGCACCCATCCAACTAGAAAGGTCATGTTTTAATGTGCAGTATGTTTGGCCAGGTCTTAAGATGGGACAGGTTTCATTTATTTATAGAAAAGGTCTAGAATTTGTACCTCTCTATGCAAAGCAGTTATCAAATGCCTTGGTGTAACAACCAGCAGGCCACACAACACTGGCATTTGCTTAATACCTGCAGGCCATCTTCACCCCTTTGCAACATCAGGAAAATGTACAGTAGCCGAGGGGTTAGTGCATCCTCCGGCAGTTACTCCTCTCATTCATCGTCTTCCCTGAGTGGTGAAATGCAGTTTCAGAGCTTGAGGTTCTGCATAATCCAGCCCTGGACAGCTGTGACTTTGGTGTAGACACCAGGGAAGTATGGCCTGGCACAGCCATAGCCCCAGCTTGTGATTCCTGCTAGAAACCATTTCCCTGAAGGTTCTTTACATGCCAGGGGCCCACCTGCATCACCCTGCAGAGAGAGGAAAAGGATCCAGTATCAAGCCACAGGCAGTGCAGCTCCCCCAGCTGTGAAATATTCTCTCTGGGGCACAGGCATTTGCTGTCTTGTTCCCCACTTCCCCAGGAGCCCCATTCCAAGCTGAAGGACTGCTCCAGTGATGTACGTGCATGAACAATCTGAGGCTGGGGTTCTGGAACATAGAAGAGTGTGTTTGGAGGTACAGTAGGATGATGAAACAGGCTCCATGTGGTGTCTTAAACTTAGCATTACCTCTCTGTGCATTTCCCTGTCACAGGTTGGTGGGGCAAGCAGGATGAGGTGTATGCAGGATGGATAAAAGCAGCAGCTGGTTGATAGATGGACAGAGAGCTGAGCTAGGGGAGGCAGGGCAGGGCAATCCTGAGGTAATATAGTCTAGGGACTTGGTGCAAGCTTTCTCTGTCCCAGCCACAGCATTTGCTGCTCTTGCACTCACTGAACAGCTGTCAACGGTGCCCTGTGGGAAGCCAGCACACAGCATCCTGCTGCTGATCTGGACAGGGTAGAACTTTTTGCAGGCCTGGTCTGCAATGATGTTCACTGCTGCTTTTTGCAGATGCTTTGACATGAGACCTGAGGAGACAAGTATTGCTGTTAGCTGGGTGAAGAGCACATGAGAAACAGCAGCATGTGAAGAAGTGGAGTTACTGCAGCCTTGCTTGCCAGAGGGAGAGACCTGCTCTGGGAAGACCTGCCTGCTTCAGCAGAGCAAACACAGGAAGGTCCCTTGGGTGTGAGTTTGTCGGGCAGCTTGGCTGACCAGACACAAATGGTATTGGGGTGGTCCTTGTGCTGCAGGAGCACAGCTGAAGCAGCTGCTGGGGGGTGGAGAGCACAGTGGCTGGCATGTAGAAAGCTAGGGAAGGCTCCAAGAGGGCAGAGGTGTGATAAAATGGAGGAGTAGTGTGTGTGGTAGCTGGGGAGGAGATTATGGTGACACCAGGCCTTGCCCAGCGTGGTATCCTCTGCAGCGTGTGGCCTGGATGGGAGTGCTTGGGGTAGTGGTGTGGGAACTGTAGAAGTTTGGGCTTGCAGTGTTGCAGTGTAGGTGGCCAAGCATTGAGCTTGGCCATCATGCCTGTGGGAGGGCCCTCTCAGCCAGTACCTCCTTCCTTGGTGGAGCCCCAGCCTGTGATGAAGCATCTGGCCCCTTCATGGAAGATGTGAGAATTGTCAGGGAGACATATAGGTCTGATGGTGCTGCTGAACGTGACAGGTGTGCTTAGTTCCAGTAGTGCCACATCATAGTCTAGGCTGTAGACGTTGTAAAAAGGGTGTTTGTAGATACGGAATATTTTCTCCATTTTGCCATCGATGCCACTCATGAAGGGTGTTCCTAGAAAGGCCACCCACATTTTGGGATCACTGTAACTGCAGAAAGACAGCAAACCTGGCTGTTAGGAGCACAGCCTCACAAGGAGGGCCATCCCTCCACTTGTGGGGCTGGCCACACCTTGGGAGGTCAGGACCCCTGTCTCCACAAGAGTGGGTGTACGCAGACTTTGTTCCCCCCATTCCTCTTAACACTTACCTGTAGGGGCGTTTCTCTGATAGGGGGTGTGTTCTTCCTGTGGGGCACAGCATCCCAGCCAGGGTGCTGGACCACGAGGGAGGGGAAGGGCAGGTTGGCTGATGGGACTGAGGCAAGAGCCAGCTGACTTAACTAGCTCATCTCAGACTTACATGTCAAAGCAGTGAGCTGCAGAGAGCAGCCACCGGTCAGCAATGAGGACAGCCCCACACTTGTGCTCCTTCTGTCGAAGCCAGAGACTGACTTGCCAGGGCCATTCTCCTCGAGCTGCACTGCTGCCACCCACAATCTTGCTGAAGGCCAGAGCAGTTGTTGAGCCACAGTCTGGAACAGAGGAAGAAGCACCATGGTTTTAAGTACCCATAAATTAAAGGAATTACTGCCTGCCTTCCATAACCTGTGCTGGGGGACAACCTTGTGGGGGAGCACGTACAGGGCAGTAGGATGTGATGAATTCAGTTCACCCAGCTGAGGCAAGGCTTGACAGACATGTGGCTTGACATACAGACAGGGACTGACTTCTTGCAGACTTGTTACCACAGATCACACCTTCCAGGGATGTGGTATATCAGGAGCAGATATTTGGATGGACTGTCTGAGGTATCACATGGCAAGGAATGTGCAGCCCAAAGTGCAGTCCCAAGGATGACAAGACACTTTCTGGGCTGCCATGTTGTGCAGAGCTGTCTTGCTGCTTTGTGCTACCACACTGACTGGCCAGAAGGCCTGTGTGCTGAGAAATGGGTTCTAATGTCTATAACAGGGTAGAAGAGGCCACACTTTCTGGCAGTAAATTTGGATCCAGCTCTGTCCTGGGGTGATTTTATTTTACTTGTATCCCAAATTGTCTGTTCAGTTTGTGTTGGATACTGAGCTGGATATACAGCTTTATCTTGTTCTAGGCTCTGGCAGAGCTGGCCTAGGCCCCCAGAGTCTGTGCCCATGGCAGCCAGTGTGAGTGTGGTGGGAGCCATTGTGGAGTCTGGGTCATGTGGAGCACAGCTGGCAGCAGCCACAGGCTACAGAGGAGAACTCACCACAGCTGCGCTCATCAAAGCCGTTACTGCAGTCCACAACACCATCACATTCAGGATTTTCTTTTCCAATACACACCTTGCTGGAACACTTGAAGGTGAGGCTGGTACAAGGCACCACTGGAAGGCAATAACCCATGGCCTGCTCACTACCCTCTATGCTGGAGGCCTTCTGCCAACATGTCAATGCATCAGTTATCAGTTTTACCTGGGGTTTGGGTAGGCTTGGCAGTCTCAGTTGTTCTCAGAGCTGTGGAGGTTTCACTCATGGTTGTGCTCATCTTTGTCCCCAGGGTGGTTCTGCTAGCTGGACTTGCAGCCATTGTGCTGGGCTGGATAGAAATGGCTGTGATAGAAGTTCTAGGGATGGCTGAACTGGAAGGGATGCTTGTGCCACCACTGGGCAACTGGGAGATGGTGTCCAGGATCCAGTTTGTGAATTTGGTAATTCTGGAGTATACGCCAGGTCTCATAGCCTGGGCACAACCAAATCCCCAGCTCACGATGCCAGCAAGGTAAAACACGCCCGGGGTAACCTCACAGGCCAAGGGTCCTCCTGAATCTCCCTGCAGAAGAAGCAAGGCAATGACTGCTCAGTCCAATCAGGTCTGCCCCTCAGACACACCAGAAGGACTTAACTACCCCCAGCTCTTCTTTCTCCAGCCTTGTGAGTCTGTCTGCTGTCATGCAGTGTGTATGCAGGGCAGGAGTGTGCAGAAGCTGAAGCTGGGGTCAGTGGCTCAACCTGGCTCCTGTCAGCACATTCCCACAGCTGCCACCAACTGCCACTGACTCACTGCCACAGGAAGAGACCTGCTTCATCCAGGATTTGTCTGGCCAGATAGAGTGGTGGGATGCTGGTTTAAGTCATTCTCAACTTGGTGGAGCTTTGTTTACTTTTCTAGGTCTCCAAATTAGTGGTTGGGGCTTTTTGTGCTCAAGTACATGTGAATTACACAGGTGGATTACAGCAGCCCAGTACATATTTCACAAGGATCTGCTGAAGGCAGAGTTAGCTCAGCTTTCTAGAACAATCTACAGAGTAGAGAAATCCCCCACTTTACCTGGCATGAGTCTACCATCCCTTCCATGAAGCCAGCACAGATCATTCGATCAGTGAGGGAGAAGTTGTAGAGAAAGTTGCAGGTGTTCTCTTCTATGATGCCCACAGATGCTTTCTGCAGGATCTCAGGCTTGGTGTCTGCATGAAAACCACAGAATTAGTGCTGCAGCAGAGGAAAGGAACTAATGGCTTTTAGACTGACTCAACACATATTTTTGGGAAAACAGGCTCTAATCCCACATGGGAATAGAGTCCAATAGAATCTGCTTTCTCTGCAGCCCTGAAGCTTGTGGCTCACCCCAGGGTGCAGTTTCGTCTGTGCTAAGGATTCTGCACACAGTTTTTGTCCCATGCTCCTGAAGAGTTTGTGGGCTTCTTGTCAGCTGGATTTCTTTGGTAGCAGGTGCCACTCTCAGGCCTTCTCCCTATAGCTGGATCTTTGCTTATGCTCATTGCTTGGAACATCCCTGTGACTGAGAGGGGCTGCTGTGGCTGACATACCATCCTGCCAGAGCTGCAGCAGGCTCTGAGGCAAGTGCCTGGCACTTGCTTAGCTTGGTAGAGCTGCTGAGAGCAGTCCAGCAGGCTTCTCCTGGTTCCCACCAAGCTGTTCTCTCCATTTTCTTCTTTGCTGGTGACTCCTAGGTAACTGTGGTTTAAGGTGCCTTTACTGTGTGCCTTTACTCTTGCTTATTCTTATGTTTCTGTCAGTTCCTGACTGTTCCTGTTACTGATCCCTGTCCTATACATTCCCAGGACTGTGGGTCACAGTGGCACAGGCTTTGTTGCTCAGGGTATCACTGCTCCAAAGCAAATCAGTAGGTAATGCATTACTGCTTACCATTCCCTTCCTGGAGGTCACCCCATCCAGAAATGAGGCATTTCTTGCCAACAGGAAACTTCTGCACAGCAAGTGGGAGGCACACAGGTTGTATGTATTTGTTGAAGATAAGAGGTCTTGCCAGTTCAAGTACAGCCACATCAAAGTCCAGAAGGATGGGGTTGAAGAGGGGATGTGGGATCACTCTTGTTACATTGACTTTCACTGCATTCTCATCTGTTCCATTTAGTGATGTTGTTCCCACATAGGCTTCGATCTCTTCTGGCACTGTCCTGCAAATACATAAACCTAAATATGCACACTTACACACTTATGCCTGGCATGAATTCTGACATTAATTCTGACATTTATTAATTCTGACATTGCAGCTTTACATGATCAGCATGCAGCAGAGCACCCCTGCTAAGTCAGGCCCAAAGAACTGTTTCCAGCATGGCACCTTTTGGATATTACCTGAAGAGCAGATAAACCTGTAATAATAATCCTCTCTTTATGTCCAGAAGTTTGTGATTTCAGGAGTGTTCTGGTACACAGGTAGTGTCTCTGTATTCAGTAGGCCTTGCTGAATTTTTGGGTGTTATTTGGATTTTTCTAAAGTTGTGGGTTTTTTTTTTTTACTCCAGGTGAATTTTTAATATTAATTTTAATGTCATTTATTTTAAAAGCTGCTTCCTTTTGATTGTTTTCCATCTGCTCTTGGTATCTTTAAAAGACAGTCAAAAGGCATTCCCTAAACACTGTACTCTTCATTATTGTACAGTGCCATCAAACATTGCCTTCCCATTAGTTATTTCTTTTCCCAAGTCTAGTCTGACCTATTTCATTGTGCTTGTTATGATGCTGCTCCACAGCCAGCTCATCCCCCAGCCTTGTGTACACATTCACACAGTGTTACTCTTGCCCTCCCTGTGATGCTGGAGCAGTCGATGTGCTGTGCATTACCAGCAACATCCCACTCATCTCCCTAGTTTTTTACTGCTTTCCTGTGCTTGTTAACTGCCCCTGCCACAAACTGCTGCTGTCAGGGCAATATCCACATGTTTCTGACCTCTAGTTTTAAATTCCAACAGCTGATGGAGCTGTCCTCATGCACAGGCAGACACCGCTGGTTTTGCTGTGTGCCTCATTTCACACTTCCCTACCTTGCACTTCACTTGCTCCTTTATTGCCCAGCTGTTCAATGCATGAAGTTGTCTTAAAATCCTTCAGAGTTAGTAACCCACCTTTTCTGCCTTCAGGAATTTATTCTTGACAAGCATTATCTTCTTGCTACTCATTTCTTTATCTAGGCTACTTATAAATCTGGGCTTGGGTTCTTGCAGTTGAACAGAACTATGCAGGATTGAACTGACCATTTTCCCTTTACCAGCTGGCCATGTGTCTCCATTTTATATATTACAGACAATTTTTAAAGTTAAGTTTATTAAATAAATTCTTGTGGCACCTTCTTCCACTCCTCTTAGATGTGTTGTCCTTGCTCCCTGTTCAGGCTGCTTTAACCTTTCTCTGCCTCATTGCAACCTCCCCACACACTCCTTTTTTCTGTGAATGTCTAGTTATAGTAAAAATTAATGTCCAACATGTGTTCTTGATTTCTATTTCTTGACTTCAGTGCCACACTGTGGATTTGGCTGTGCAGCTCTGTGCCAGTGGGCAGGTGAGCTGGAGCAGGGGCAGGGATGGGCTCTTACTCATTGAAGCAGTGAGCTGCTGACAGCAGCCAGCGGTCCCCAATGATGGTGGCTCCACAGAAATGTCTTGAGTTTTCTTTCAGACTGACTTGCCAAGGGATCTCTCCTCTGGAAGCATCTGTTCCTCCCACAATCTTGCTGGGTTTAGAGAACCCGGGTCGTCCTCCACACTCTGAAGAAAAGTCAAAGCATGACCTGTGAGTATTCCAGGCAGAAGACAAGAGACTTTTCTCTCTCTAACCAGTAAACCTTAGCAGGAACAGGTTAGGGCTGAGGTGTAAGACATCTCCCCAAGCCCTGTTGGCTGATAGTGGCAGTGCCTGATGGTGGCCATGGACTTTCACACAAACTGCTGTTCTGCATCTTGCTCTTGGCAAGTCTTGAATCCTGGGCCTTTCTTGAAGGCAGAGTAATCAGTAGTTCCATGCCTCTTTGCCTTGCCATTCCAGATAAAAAGTTTATTCTAGACTTAGAAAAATACCCTTCATCTGCATCTCCTTGCAAAGTTGCTGGGAGGACTCCTTGAAATGGAGAGGTCATCCTGCAGACACCTGCCCTCCTTCCCTTCAGGGAGAGATGCATGGCTGCTGTGAAGGGGCAGCCATCAGTTTTGAACTGCTGGGAGCTCCTTAGGTGGCAAGCAAAAGTGATCAACAGGTTAAAGACTGTCAGATGCTGCTGTGCCTTAGTGAGCTGTTCTGGGCCTGCCAGAGCAGACCAGTTACACAGCAAGATTACACAGACAGTCACAAAAGCAAAGGAGTGCATGGAACTGCAGAGGCACTGAGTGACTTTGCCTGGCTGCTCTGGACTGAGCCAGGGCAGACACATTATGTCACTTGTACCTTAGCACTTAGGTGAAGTTGTGTGGCTCACCCTACAAAAGGTCAGCTTAGGTCAGCAGAGGAACAAACCTGATGTTTGGACCTGTACCTGCCACCCTGCCTGCCAAGGTGCACCTGCTGTGGGTGCTCATACCTCGTGGTCTTGCTGCAGTCACTGGCCTGCTGGCAGCTGGGGCTGGTGAGGTGGTAGGGGCTGCTCCGGTGCTGGTGTTGACCTCTTCAGTGTTGACCATGTTACTGTTAGTACTAAAGTGTACTGGAGGACCAGTATGGGCTATGGAGGTAGGGAAGGCAGAAATAGCATCCAAGATCCAGTCTCTGAGTTTGGTAACACGTGTGTAAACCCCAGGCCGCCTGGCTTCAGCACATCCAATACCCCAACTCACAATTCCCGCCAGGAAAAACCTGCCAGATGGTTCTTGGCAAACCAGGGGCCCACCAGAGTCACCCTGCAAGAGAAGCCACATGGTGAGCTCTCCCTGGGGATGCACTGAGCTTGCCCTGGCTACCTTCAGCATTCCTCTACCAGCTGGGGTCTCTCTGTCCCTGTGTATCCTAACTCACTTCATATTTGCTCTGACTTAGTGATGAGTGGAGCATCTCTGTGCTGGCCTTTGGATGTTCCTCCATGTGGGCACAATGTCCTGCTATTACACAGAAGCCTTGTGCCTTTTATATGCCAGAAGAACAAAGGATACCATCTGTAAAATCTAGGATTTAGCATTTCTAAGCATTTCTACTGCTTGAACAATTTGTTAAACCTCTTAAAGATTAATCCTAGCAGCCAGATAATGGGTATTCACTGCCTGATACACAACCCAGGGAGACCATTTTAACATTTGCATCAGGTTTTCTTGATTTGGTCTATGGTCAGTTCTTGGTTATTGTGGGGCCCTGTGATGGACATGTGGTCTGTGAAGCTGGTAATGCCTTCTGGGGATTGCTCTAGATCAGTAACGAATACCCAGATGGGTCATGTTCATCACTCAACCTTAAATCTTCAATTCTTGGCCCCTTCTCTGATGTTTGTGCTCTATTTGGTGCAGAAGTATGAAGCACTACCACCAGAAAAGTGCAGATTTGTTAAGGTGGTTTCTGTTGGTTTGAACGGTCCTACCAAACCACAGAGACAGACCTGGAAATCACAGTTCTCCTCTCTCCATACTATGAAAGGCAGGCCTGTTTCCAGCTGACCACTTGCAGTTCCAGGATGGATAAAATCTAACTAAAAAAAACCCACTCTGTTGTTCACCAAAAACTGTTGTGTATGTTTTAGTTTCCACTGCTATCCTTTGCCCATCTGGATTTTGATATGAAGACCTGTGTGAAATATTGGTGGGGCCAGCCCTGATGACAGCTGAGGAAGAAGAAAGAAGTAGTTAATTAGCTGAAAGAGCCCCTTAAACAACAGTGCCCTGCTCCAAGCAGTAGAGAACATATCCTCATTTGTGTCTTCTGATTTGGGTCCAAGGTAGGGCCTCAAACCTCAATGGGAAACAGTGACCATAGTGTCAGTTCTGCTTCTTGAATTGTCACTTGGTGCATACTGGGAGGGAAAAGCCTTATGCAGGCAGGTGTGCCTCTTCTCTGGGCAAAGCTTACCTGGCAAGAGTCGACTTTCCCCTCCAGATAGCCAGCACACATCATCCTGTCTGTGAGGACATGGCTGTAGAGACTGGAACATAGGTTCTGGTCTAGGAGCTCCACCGTTGCTTTCTGCAGGAACTCAGGTTTCACCACTGAATGAGAAAGAGACGATTGTGAGCTCAGTGCAGGGAGCCCTGCACAGGCTCAGCAGCTCAGGGTACAGCCCACTCCAGCTGGCCAGAGCAAGGCCCGAGTTCCCTGCCCCAATGCCCTCTGCCTGCTCACACCCCACCATGTCTCCTCTGCTGCCTGCCGTGCTTCGCTTACAGAAATCCTCCTTGAGGTAGCCCCAGCCAGAGATAAGGCACTTCTTGCTGGTGGGGAAGTGATGGCCAGCATCTGGCAGGCACACAGGCTGGATGTACTTAGTGAAGGTCACAGGTCTCTTCAGCTCCAGCACGGCCACATCATAGTCAGCTGTGTCAGCGTTGTAAGAGGGGTGTGGGATGATCTGTGAAATGTCCATTTTCACTGTGCTGCTGTCAGAGCCTCTGAGGGAGGTGGTCCCTGTGTAAGCTGCCCACATGGCTGGGTCCTGAAACCTAGAGGAGAGACAGTGGGGGCCATGTGAGCCTGCAGCCAGAACACTGTCCTGCAAACCCAAGCTGCCTCCTGCCCATCCTGCCATCCATGGCAGCGTTTGGAACAGGGATGGAGGGTGGAAGGTGGCGTGACTAAAACTTACTCAGTAAAGCAGTGAGCAGCAGACACCAGCCACTTCTCAGTGAGGATTGCAGCACCACAGAAGTGCTCGTTGTTCTCTCGCAGGCTGACTTGCCACGGGAACTCTCCCCTGGACGCCTCTGAGCCTCCAACTATCCTGCTGGCAGTCTGCATGGCAGGGCGATTGCCACAGTCTGAAAGGGAGGAGAAAGCCAGTGCATCAGGGTCCTGCCACTGCAGCCCAGCAACACGCTCTTGGGGGCAAGTGGGAAAAGCTGCTTCAGCTCTGTGTGTGCTGCTGGCATATGCTCAAGCAGCAGGATGGTACTTGGCATGTCACAGGGCAGCCTTTAAGCTGCAGGCTTGGGAAGAGCACTGCAAAGCACTGGGCCATCACAGCATCCTCCCTGAAACTTTCTAGAGCAAGAAACTGTAGAGCAGCATCCTGACTAGTTTGACAAGCTCAGCTACTGCCTCATGATCAGCTTGCAGCAGGTCATGGGCATGTGGCTCTTGTCCATTGTGCCAGCCCACCAGAAAGGTGGACCTTGGCATAATCCATCACAATTGATGGGACCAAGATGTTTCCAGGGCACAGTTTCCCTCATCCTGATATAGCCATTTACTATTGGCTTGAAAAATCGTGTCATATCCTTGGCTCACTTCAGTGCCTGAGAGCCAATGGTGTCCCAGCTATTAAGGTCTGCCAGCAGTGGCTTGTAGCTGGCCTCTGTGTCCAGGAGACCTGCTGGGGAGATTCAGCACAGCCCCTTCCATCAGAGGTATCAGCACAGCCCGTTTGGCTGTCACATTCAAGGCTTTCTTTTCACACACTGGGTGTTGGAGAAGGTGACTGCCTGTCTCAAGGGCAGTTCCCTGGGGACAGTGAGGCTTGAATCATTCATGTCTTCTGCAATCCACACAGCAACTCTTCCCTGGCTCCCCCAGGGGCAACCACCATTTATCCTTGTCCCTCTGCTCCCTGGCTGCCCCAGAGTCCCTGCAGGATGGCGCTGGAACAGAGCTGCAGCTTGTTTTGAGCTTGCAGGCTCCTGGGCCACCAGGCTATGAACAAGGTGGGGCCCAAGCACCTTTTGTATCTGTATGCAGGCTGCTGGTGAAGAAGAGGAGGAGGAGGCTGCAGAGTGCAAGTGGTTCTTCCTGTTGCCTGGCTCTTACCTGATTTCAGTCCAGGTCTGTGGGAAGAAACCTTGTTGGGACCTGGGACAAAGAGGAAGGAATCAGGATCAGCAAGGGCAGGGCAGCCCAGCCTCTGGTCCTGGAGCTGTGTTCCTGGGCTGGGGCTGCCACAGGCTTTGCTGCATCTTCCTCTCCTGCCTGGTGATCTCTTTGCCCACCTGTGGCCAGTGAGAGGCGAGGCCCAGGTCCCTGCTGGGACCCCTGCTCTGCCACGAGGCAGGGGAGGAGCAGCTCCCTACTGCCCTGCAGGCTTTGGGGTGACTCCACATGCAGAGAGAAATTCCCAAAAGCTGTGGCAGTGAGCTGCCTCAGGAGCAGACTGGGGCTGAAGCTATGCAAGGCTGTTTGCCTGAAGCCAAGGGGACTCTCAGCACCTTCCATGTGGGCAGCACAAGGCTCCCAAGGATCCAGGGATCCTGCCCATTGTGGCAGAGGGTGCCGAGGGAGCTGCAGAGGAGCCCACACCTTCTTGAATCCCAGGCTCATGGGGTTTTTTTTAAATTGGAACTCCACAGTCACAGAAGGAAAAGAAAATTTCTTGTCAGGTGGTTTCAGAGAGTAATTCAAATATGGGAAATAGCAACCTGGGCTGTAGTTATTGCTACAACTGTGAGGTCTGTGTAAGGGCTGCTGTGCACAGGTACGTACAGATAACCCAGCTGTTAACCTCCTGGAGCTTAATTTGCTGCCCCTCAGACTGATTCCAGGTGCTGCAAGAAAAGCCAAAGCAGTGACAATTTGTGCTTTAGCTTCTGTCGTTGCTGTGGGCCCCTCAAGATGCTCTTGCAGCGCAGAGCAGCAGGACAGCATCAGTGTTGGAGGGGTATTTGGGGACCCACAAATGTCTGTTAAGTAGCAGCCAAGATCTAGGCTGGTTTCTGCTGTTGTCTGGTGAAGCTGGAGCAGCTGGGAGCCAGGCAGATCATTTTACCAGTTTGCTGAGTGCCTGGCAGCACCCCCATTTCTAACACTGCTGCTGGGCACGAAGCCTTGACTGGACATGCAGAGCTCAAGCCCTGCAGCAGTTTGGCTGAGAGCAGCAGTGGCTCAGCGGGGTGAGCTCGGGTGCCAGCAGCCCCAGCACAGGGCAGAGGCAGCAGGGCATACCTGTGAGAGAAGCTGAGGAGATGGTCCCGTAGGCAGCCAGGGAGAAGCCCTGCTTGTGCAGGGCAGCTGCCAGCCCGTGCCTCAGAGCCTCCTCCTCCAGGGCAGAGCTCAGGGGCTGCGAGTCCTGCGGGGTGAAGAGGAGGCGGAAATGGACGATCACACCGGAGTTCCCGTTCCTAATGGGAGACAGAGAATTCAGGGGGACCTCGGCTTCATGATCAGTACAAGGGACAGGTTCCTGTGCCAGCTGTCTGCAGGGAACTCAAAGGAAACAAATCTTGTTCTTAATATTTTGATTCTTAATAATTTAATGTTTCACTGGAGATGTGCTCTTGGTTGAACTGGTCATGTGAATTTTTTTTTCCTTTGGCCCAAAGCTGTGGTTGAACAAAATTGTTTTCCTCTGCCTTTCTGACTGGATTTCCAAATGAAAGAATCCAGAACAATGTTGCAATCGCAGATGAAAATCCAGCCTTGACCAAAAACCAGTTTCTCTTTGTACTAGCTTTGAACAAGAGCACAGGAGTGCGTTCACCTTCTTGGTGAGGCTTGTCAGAACGTCCTGAAACACGAGCTGCAGGGTCTGCAGAGACAGCTGCCTACACTCACCTGTAGCCCAGGATGGTGCAGCCAGTGCAACTCCAGTTCAGCTGGGAGTCTTGGAGACTGGACAGAAACTGCAAAACAAAGAGTGATGGTCACACACTTACTGGACCCCAAGGAGGTGGGAATAGATGATGCCTGGAATTCTGCTGGAATGTGGAGCTGTTGATGCATGGTCTCTTGTCTCTGTAAGCAGAAGCAGCAATGTCCAGCTCGTACGTAACCTTTTCCCACTCTGGCTTTTAGGGCATGAGGTAGTACATCCCTTTTTTATGCCTTATCTCATTTGCAAGGAATAGGCCTGAACACAGATTTCCCACTCCATGAATGTTTCTCAGGGCCCTGACAGAGCCTCTTGAAGTGCAGTTCACCCCCATAGTGTACCCTCCTGATGTTTAAAAAGTCCTAGTTCTCCTGCCCTTGGCATACAGATTCTGCTGGTGCTACCACCACAGTATTTCACAAGTGTTTTTCCAGAAGGTCCAGATCAACTCACCAGCCTCTCAAGAGCAGGTGTCAGCACCCTATAGTAGTCGGAGTTCTTCATCTGTAAGCTGCTGTTGAATGTGATTCCTTGCAGCTCCACTGTGTGCTCAAAGCTGGCCTCTCCCATGGAATGGCAGGCTGCCAGAAAGGGAAGGTGTCTGTCAGAGGCAGCTTTCCTCAGGGCTTTGGAACATGTATATCATCATGTCCTTCAAACCCCCTCTTTTCAGCAGCTTGACTGTCCCTGACCATCCCAGCTGCCTCGGGGTGCCCCGTAACCAGACTGGGATACCCAGCACGTGTGCACTAATAGCATTTTGCACTGAACTTGCTTGAACTTGAAAACAGTGGATTTTTGTCAAGCCTGAGACAGAAATTCATGAACACATGAGTACAGCCTGGCAACCTGAGACTGGCCCTATCCTTGCAGGAACTGCCTTGGGAAAATTCTGCTGGTCCTGAAACTGTGACTGTAAAGGTGGGATCTGTCAGTCATGTTACACTGGGTCCTCACTGGGGTGCTGGCCTGAGGTGGCATCTGGCCATGGGGCAGCAGAAGCAACAGGAGGGAGGTGGAAGAGAGAATGAGGTGGTGGCCATGCTCTGGAGTGGGACAGTAAAACAGGCAGTGCTCAGGGGCTGCAAGTGGTCGAGATAGGAAATGGCAGAGGCAGCAAGGTACAGTGACAAGAAATTTTAAAGTCACAGAGAGAGATTACAGGACAGAATCATAGAATCATGAAATTGTTTAGATTGGAAAAGACCTCTGAGGTCATCGAGTCCAATCATTCTACCAGCACTGCCAAGGCTACACTAACCCATGTCCCCTAATGCCACGTCTACATCTACGTTTCTTAAATCACTGCAGGAATGGGGATTCCACTACTGCTCTGGGCAACCTGGGCCAGGGCTGGACAGCCCTTTCAGTGAAAAAAAGTTCTGAATATCCAATCTTAAACTCCCCTGGGCCACCTTAAGGCCTTTTCTTCCTTCCCATCCCTGTTCCCTGGGAGCAGAGCCCAACCCTTGGCTGTCCCCTCCTGTCAGGGAGTTGTGCAGAGCCAGAAGGGCCCCTCTGAGCCTCCTTTTCTCCAGGCTGAGCCTCTCCAGCTCCCTCAGCTGCTTCTGGTGCTTCAGCCCCTCCCCAGCTCTGTTCCCTTCTCTGGACATGCTCCAGCCCCTCAGTGTCTTTCTTGTCATGAGGGGCCTAAAATTGAACTCTGGATTTGAGGTGGGGCCTCAGCAGTGCCCAGCACAGGGGCACAGTCACTGCTCTGGTCCTGATAGTCACACTATTACTTCAGCAGATCAACATCACACCCAGCTTGAGTAGTCTGTGAGCTGACTGAGGATGCCCTCAATCCCCTCATCCAGACCACTGATAAAGATGAAACAGGGCTGGCCCCAAAGTAACTGCCCTGAGGAACACCACTGGTCACCAGTCTCCAGCTGGATGTGACTCCATCCACCACCACTCTCTGGGCCTGGTCACCTAAGCTAGTTTTTAACCAAGGAAGAGCACACCCATACAGGCCATAAGCAGCCAGTTTCTCTAAGAAAAGGTTTATGGGAAATTATGTCAAAGGCTTTAGTGAAGTTGAGGTAGACCAGATTCAGACCCTTTCCCTCATCCACTAGGCAGGTCATCTTGTCATAGAAAGACATCAGATTGGTCAAGGAGGAAAGGAATAGAGCATATGTATCATGAGACACTGAAGATAAAATGCTCCAAAGTCACATATTAAGAACATGAGCTAACTACAGCTTTTGTAGTTTTTGTTCATCATGCACAAAGGTGTCTTCATTTCGTCCTCAATAGGAGGATTTTGAGGATTTTTGCTATGTGCAGTGCAGACCACTTCTCTTTTGGAGCTGATAAACTGAAAGAATGTACATGGCTGCTGACTCACCCAGCAGGATCCCCAGGCAGAGGGCTGTTGTGCTGCCCACCACAGCAGCAGCAGCAGTCACCTTCCAGCAGCAGGCCCCCAGTCTCCTTCTCTGGGTGCCTTGCTCTGGCTTCATCTGGTCCATGCTTTCTGAGCAGCTCTACAGATGGGCTCTGTAATGAAAAAGAAGAGGAGGAAAATGATAAGACTGGGATGAAATCTGTCATGCCAGCTAAGGTTACCCCAGGAGCTCCAAACAATGCATTGCCACAAGAAGTGAGAGGGTAGATACACACTGTGTCCCCTGAATGTGCCTTAGGCTGCAGTCAGGAGATTCAAGTTGTAGGACCTGAACTCATAAACCATAGTGGCTCCTCCCTGCCTGGGTCCCCTTCTCTGTCTTCCTAGGAGGCCACCACTGACTAGTGGTGCTCATTGTGTTTGTGCTCACAATGGCCATGGCCAGCGTGAGCATGAACCAGCCTGATGCCTCCACCTCCATGTTCTGCACAGGCTCTGGATGAATCCTGAGCCAGTGTCCCAGCAGCACAGAGCCTGCCTGGCAGCAGCCTGTACCTGCTCTTCAGCAGGCAGTAACCAGGTCTGCTCAGCAGCAGGGTTCCCAGGTCTGACTGCCCACTGTGCAGGGTGAACAGGTACCTCAGCTCTAGCAAGGGCCAAACAGCAAGGGGCTTGACCTCTTGGCTTGCTCCTTCTGCCTTAGACATCACCCCTCACAATGGTCCTAAACCCAGCAAGTGTCATTAGGGGATGCTTTGGTGCTGCTCAGGAGTCATGGAGCTGAGTAACAGGTAGAACAGTTGAGCTGTAAAGTTCAGCATTTATCTCAGAGTAATCTTATAGGTTTGCAAGCACAACTATACTGCAGTCACATCCTTAAACATGAAACTGCAGTTTGAAAAGACAGCTGTGGAGAGAGAGAGAGACCTGCCTGGGACTCTGGATCATGAATGGACCAGACCTAATTGGCACTGAATACTTCAGAAATCATGGTCTGCTCCTGCTGGACCATTCTGACCTGCCTATGGAAGTCTTGGCATTATATATTATATCCCCAAGGTGCATGTTATATGGATTAAAACTCTCTAAACTTTACCCTGTAGTTGTTTATGAGGCAGATTCCAGGGTGAGGTTTCATCTAGCCCAATGCTATTCCACATTTTCTGCAGGAATTCTGGAGGAATTATAAAATCACAGCGGGTGGCAAAGCCCACTACAGCATTTAGCTGAGAGCTCCCAATGCCTGTAATGCAGACCAATTAATATGTGCTTTGATTACAGCTTTGCTGCTACCCTAATGGAAGGAGATTCTCCTTCCCTGTGGCCAGCATTGGCACTGGTGCTCCCAGTATTTTACCTCAAGTGGTTCTGCACCAGAAGCAAAGCCCCTTCATGTCACTTTTCCTGCCTCCACCTTTTTCTTGCCTTTGCTAGACTGGTTTCAGTATGTCAATGCTTTTCATGCACTGAAGATGCTCAGATGGGATATGGTGCTCCAAGTGTGAATTCAAAAATGCCAAAAATAGGAAGAATATCTGTCTTGGGTTTTGTTTTTTTTTTTTCCTCTGCAGTCTTGCTAGTACAAGCCAGACTATATTTGGCCTTTATTTGCACATCAGCAACAATTGGGTATCACTAGGAATTAATATCTGTAATATCCATAGTTATTACATCATTCAGATAGGTTAGTATCTGCAACAAGCCTGATGAGACAAGGGACACTGATTTCCTGTGGTCCTAAAATGTATTAAATTTCTGTATTAATATTTCTCCCTCATAGGCAGAAAGAAGACACACAATTCTTCTGTTCAAACGGGCAGGCTGAAGTTGTTTCAGACAATTCGTGTGGTCAGAGTAGAAATCCACAGAAGTCCAACCTGCTTGGCCAAGGGTCCAGAGCTCCTCAGCTTCAGAGTTTTTTGAGTGCTCAACCTCTAACTTTTGGGAGACTCAGATTTAGAGGAAACACCACTGGCAAGGCACAATCACCTCTCAAACCTGCTCTGTCTTGATATCGACAGCGTCAAGAGCATAAAACCCACCCAGCTCGTCCTTCCCCAGTCCCAAGCTCTGTCCTGCCGAGGGACATCTCCCCGTCACTGCTGCTGGGAGAGGTTGGGCTGCCACAGGATTCCCTCCTGCGGGCAATCAGACTGTGGCTTCAGAGAGGCTGCAGAGCAGCAGCCTTTTCTAATGTAAATGCACCCAGCAGTGAAAGGAAGAGGGGAGGAAAGGGACACAGGGAGAAGCAGCTCCCTGTTTCACAAGAGCTTTTCAGTGTTTTCCAAGAGGCGTCAGCAGCTCTTTAAACCGAAGGTTCCAGATAAGAGATTTTAGAAGGTCACTTCTTTGTGAGGCAACAGAGAGAAAAGGGAGAGGAAGGGAGAGTCTGTCCAAGATGCCTCTTTTTTTCTAGCAGACATCCAAATATTCTTTTTCAGCTGTAACTGAGCCTGGCACAGATCGGCACGGTGGCCCCTGGGTTCTGCTAACAATATCTCTGTTTGACAATTCAGCTCTGGCTAAGGGGAGACAAGTAGGGAACCTTTTCTCCAGTGGTCCTTGTGGCCTGAATACATACAGATGAGGAATCTCTCCTTCCCCCTTTTGGAGGGTTTTGGAGTCACTGTCTCTCTTGCAGTGTGCTGAATGTGGGCACTCAGAAATCTGGTTCAGGTGTGCTGACCAGTGCAACAGTGGACTTCAATGGACCTCAAAGGTAGGACAAATGCATCTGAGAAAAAAATAAACGTTGCAGACAAAATTGGCTCTGGCTTATTGGGTTTTTTTGACAATACAATCTTAGTTGCATGTAAAAGTCATACTACAATAAAAGGTACTTGGAACCCAAGAAAGAAGTGCATATTAGTGATTGCAGAGGCTTTTTAACTGGAAAGAATAGACTATTTAGAGAGAGGGAACCTTTCTACTTCCTGGAACAATCAAAACTTGTCTTTGCTCTCCCTTCTAGAACACAGAAAGATTATTTTCTTTTGGTGTCAGTGATGTGAATTAAAAAATAATTAAAGGGACATGTAAATGGAAAGTCCATTTTGCAAGAGCAAAATAGAAATAGCAAATTTTTTTTGCTGAAGGATGATAAGGATCATCTTTATAGATGATGCATAGTGGAGATGTGCAGCAAGAAGCTATACACAGTGGGAAATATTGTGGTATAAAATCAGATGAGCAAAAAGTAAATTTTGTTAGTGGGGCAGAAATTACGAGAGTATTAACAGTCATAAGTTTCCAGTAGGAATATTGAGAAGTAAAAGCACATTCAGGCTTTTCTGTCATCTTACAAATTATAAGTGATTATAAAATATAATGCCCTTGAGAGCAGGGTGTGGGGAACTCTGACCTAAGAGAGTCCCCACACCAGAAGAGCTGTCCTGCAGACTGTCACCATCTCTGGTTGCCCCTGAGGATCTGCCAAGGTGCTGGGAGGTGGCCACCACTCCTGCTCTGCTGCTGCTTGGCAGCCCAGGGTTTGTTTCCTCCACAGAAGTCTGAAATTGCTCTAGGGCAGCCTTGAGTCACTCCACAGGATTTCCTTGGAAAATGGATTTTATTTCTCAGCTGGTTCAAGTAGGGAAATTGTAAAATATAAAGCGATATTGGTAAAAATATTCCTTTACCCAATTAGCCAAACTGTTACTCCCACTCTTCTCATCGAAGAGAACAAGTAGCAAGTGTGTGTGGGGTGTGTGTGTGTGAGTGTGTGTGTGTGTGTGTGTGAGTGATGTCACCTGTGTGTGATCTCGTGTGTGTGTGTGTGTGGTCTCACATGTGTGTGTGATCTCACATGTGTGTGCTGATAAAGTTCTCCCACACTGTGATGATAAAGATCAGCCAATATGCTGCAACCATGGAGTAGTGTGGCTCTTAGCAAAGCAATAGTGTCTACTGAGCCTTCAGACACAGAGGCTGTAAAACTGTCTCATTGTGACCTGTAAATCCTCACGCAGACAGAGCCTTTGCAAAATGATGGCATAGGTATGAAAACATGCCACTTGCTCGAGGCAGACAAGCTCAGCAGCAGATCTGCCTGCAGCCTCAGCAAGTTATGTGCCTGTGGCCAAAGGCAAGTGAAGGACTATCAATTTTATCACCAAGATAAGACTTGTGGTGCTTCAGAGGGGGAATACAGCAGAAGCAGAATATTTCTCCAGGAGGAGGTAGCCAAAAATCAGAAAGCAGACTCCAATGTGCCTCACTTAGGTTCACCATCCAAAATCACAGCTGCCAAAACAACAAACCTTTGGTGACATAGCTATGTCATGTCACCAAACCATGAGCCTGCGCAGGAGAGAGAAGATGCTCATGTGCTGTAAGTGAAATGAGAAGCATGACCACAGGAGATAAGAGATGTGTGTATGCAAACAGATCTGCTGGCAAAGCAAGGTGGTGGGAACAGCCAACCTCAAATATTTATGTAAAACTGGTGTCAAGCCTAATGATTTTTTCCTTATAGTTGGGAATTTAGTTGTATGAAGCTCAGAACTTGTGGCAACAGCTACTGAGAAGGGTAGAATGCTTTTATAGGGGAGTGGATTTATAACCAGTGGTATCTGTTGGGTGGTGGTGCAGTGCGAGGACATGTCAGCCTGGAGAGGCCAAGAACTGTTTGCCAGTTCCTCCTTATGGCTCACTCTCTCTGAGTGGGACTCTAGAGAAGGGAGGGTGGGAATTTATCCAACACTGTTTCTTCCTGGTGAGCCCACATATTTCCCCTTAAACCTTCTGATGAGGTGATTGAATGTCATGAAAAAAAAGCCTGTGCAGAGAAAGCATGAGCTGATTGAACAGATAGAACAGACAGAGCTCTCAGCATCAAAGGCAAACCTTCCCATGACCTATAGACACAGGTTTGGCTACGTGGTCTTTCGTTTTGTGTGACATGAGCTTCATTTACCACGACACTGGTCCTCTGGACCTTCCAACACTGTATTTCATGAATCCTTTTGCTTTAACCCATCTCCAGCTTCTGCAATGGACGTAGAGAGCATGTCCATGTCCCCATCTCTCTGTAGGTTAACATTTAGAAGCAGTTGTGCTGCATTTAAAAGGCTAAACCCTACTTTTAAGCAGGAAGAAACTCTTGTCACCTGAGAGAATGCAGATTGAGCTGAGGACACCTGTTGGTGGTGGTGGTGAGTGAAAAGCCCTGACACCACAATCTCCCAGACCATGCACAGCCTGCAAGTGAGCAAATCTGAAAGCCCCTGCCACTCAGACCAGTGAGGATCCTGAGTCCCTGCTCACCTGCAGCACTCATCATGGAGATGCATCTGGTTCAGCTGTAGTCCTGCTCCCAGCAAGCCAAATGACACTGTGCCGGCCTTGTTTATTGTCCCTCTTGGTCTACAAATATCTCTCAATTTACAAGTAAGAAGATCCTCTCCCTGCCTGCCAGCTCAGCAGTCTCAGCTGGGGCATGACAGACAAGCTGAGCTCCCCAGTGCTCGTATTATCATGGGTAACAAAGGCTCTAACATCACTTCCACCTTGGAGACACTCAGCCCTGAGCTCTCTCTCTCTACTAACAAAGTACTGGACAGATTTGTACCTGCAATCACTTCTTAAACTTTTAGCCACGGATTGCACAATAAAATAAAGTCAGTCTTGCTCCCCCTTAATCCCCTAACTGTGCTGGCTTGAAAACTCAGTACAGATAGTAAATACTGAATACACATAGGGAGTATTCAGTAAGCCAGGAAGTCCATGTTTGTCTGGTTATTTTCCACAATAGGAGCACTATATAATTTGATACTTTTCAGCTCATGAATGGCCAAGAAAAACTCACATGCTTAACTCATAGCATTTCTTTCACTGACATTCACTTGCCTCCCTTGAACACTTCCTGGCCCAGTGCAGAGGGTGTGGGAGAAATCTTGGTCTCAATGAAGTTGATGGACATACTGGGACCAGAGGTTCTTGAAGGAACAGGGGCTAAAGTAGAGGTCTTCATTTTGGAAATAATCACATTTTATTCTTTCTGACCAGCTTATATACATTAGAAGCAATGTGTAAATTACATTTTTAGCTGGCTTCAGCTGTTACTACGTATTGTCAGGTAGGCACTAGTGTTCATGGATACAAAACCCCCAAGCTAGCCTGAATCAATTACCTGCATAGCATGCTCCCTCAAAGGAAGAATTCACCCAGAGAAACCAGCCAGTGATGAAAGATATCAGTGAAGCAGTGAACTCACAGCACCTGAGTCAATGAGAGGCCACAGGGTGAAACTCTACGTGTATGGATAGGGGATAGTGGCAGAGGCTGAGCTGCAGCCCTGCTGCCCCTGTGCCCAGCTCAGCTCCCCTGCAGCTGTGTGCCCAGCTCAGCCCTGGGCAGCCCTGCAGCCCTGTGCCCAGCTCAGCTCCCCTGCAGCTGTGTGCCCAGCTCAGCCCTGGGCAGCCCTGCAGCCCTGTGCCCAGCT
>JAOTQP010001122.1:329607-386196 GCA_026413545.1 Cichladusa arquata
TGGGGAGCCCTGGCACAGGGTGCCCAGAGCAGCTGTGGCTGCCCCTGGATCCCTGGCAGTGCCCAAGGCCAGGCTGGGATGGGGCTGGGAGCAGCCTGGGACAGTGGGAGGTGTCTCCAGCTATGGAAGGGGCTGGAATAAGATGGGCTTTAAGGTCCCTCCCAACCCAATCAATTATCAGATTCTGTGAATAAGACTATTGCCCTAATCACTGTATAGTAGGTGTTGTGGATATTTCTGCCAGCTTTAGAGAGCTCCTTACTGTGGCTGACAAGACTTTAATAATGTAACACAGTAAAGCTGACAGGGCAAAAGAAACCTCCTCAAGGTCAAAAAGACTGAAAAATTCTTCCCCTGGAATCCCCATGACAGAGTCCATGAAGCTGCTTAATGTTCTCTGTCTATATTAGTGCAGCCCCATGCTCTGAAGCAGACTGAGCTAGGAAGGGGCAGCAGGCCAACTCTGGCTGCTCAGGCAGCGTTTCCTTGTAATCCTCCACACTTTTAAAAGAGGCCTTTCCCTGCCCCACGCAGAGGAAAACGTGGAACATTTGAATGGCTGGGCTGGATGGTTGTCACTGCAGAGCATGCAGACATACCTGACTCTAACACAACCTGCTCAGGAGCATCTGTGGGGAGCAGGGTGATTCCTAGGAGCCACTGGAGACATACAGCACACTCTTCTGAAAGCTGCATCTTTTCCCAAGGAACTCTTCTAACTGAGAGCAGTATGCAGAGGTGATCTAGAGAGTCAAATCTGTCTTGGAGGTGAGACTGAGAAACCGTGAATATGGGAATTGTATTTAACAGAAAAAACAGAGATCACAATACTCTCTATGCCTTGTTAAAGTTCCCACAAGAAGAAAAATAGGACAGATTTGCAGTGTAGCCAGGTCCTAGGGTCCCCAGGTGGTTCAAGAACTCCCCAGTTAATCACCTGCACAAGTCAGGCAACGAGCTGATTTGAAATTGGTAATTGACTGAATATATTCGCAAAAACGTATTTCAGCACTGGCACAGGAGATCTCCAGGTGGGAATTTCAGCTTGCCCTGAAACCGACCTTCAGGCAGCACCTGTGCACAGAGCAATCCCTGGAATTAACTGAGCCATGTCCTGGCTGGAGAATGTGGAGAATTCAGCCCTTCCTTCCAGAGCTGCCTGAGGCCAGGCAGCCTGAGGGGTTTTGCTGCAAAACTGAGCAAGGCTACAGAGATAAGATGCTTGTGAATAGTCCACACAAACTGTCCCTGCAGATGCAGAAATGCTCACGTAGGACAGATCTTTAGCAAGAGCACAAGTAGTCAGGAGGGGCTTGGAATGTCAAGATCTTCATCAGTGATGGATCTGCACCTGTGGCACTGTGAGAACTGTGGCTCCACCACAAGTGGTCAGCAGGCCAGCACTTCAGTCAGCAGTTCCTGTTTGAATGGTGCCATTCCCCATTAGAGCATTACTTTGTGCCAAGACCTATAATACGGGCTTTTTACAAAAAAAATCCAAAACCAAACCCCCACTCTGCAAAAAAGGAAAAAAAAAAAGGGAAAAAAAAACCCAGGAAAAAGGAAGCAACAACCCCCCCGCAAACCAAGCCAAACCCACAAAACCCCAAACAAATGCTCTATCCTTGCCTACTCAACAGATACAGGATGCAAGAATGTAAAAATCACACAATTGGTTCATTAAGCTGATTCTGTTCCAGCATGCAGATGTTTGTCTAAATCTAGAACATCAGGAACTGTTTCAAATAATATGAGGTTTACAATACTTTAGGATGAGCTTTGTGGCCAGATTGTATCTTAATATTTACTACTCTCTACTTAAAATGAACCCAGTCTTTCTGGTTTTGAACCCACCTTTTCTGAAAGGAAGCAGCTGTCTCTTGGCTCCCCAGTGACAGCCCAGAGAGAAAAGCTGTCTTGATACAGCTGGTTTTTTTAGTGGGTTGGATCTTCTGTGTGTGTGTGTGGTTTTGTTTATTTGGTTTTGTATTTGTTTGTGTTGTTGTTTTTTAGAGTCAGGTATCACAAGAAATTTCTCAATTTCCCTCTTCTCAGCTGCATTGTGTAATTAGAAGTGAAGTGCAGAACATACTAAGCACAAACACAGGGTAGAATTGTACCTGTTGTCAGTTTGTACCATTCCTGGATACACCCATGATTTGCCTTGTAATTCAGTAGATATTCAGCATTTTTTAGAAAAGGGACTGTTAGTAAACAACTCCATTCCCAAGCAACAACACTTCAACATGCAATAGAGTAGTTAAACCCAATTTATCCATACAACTGATTGATCACACGACTTTAAATGGCTGAGGAGGTCCTGGCAGTGCCCAGGCCAGGCTGGGCAGGGCTGGAGCAGCCTGGGACAGTGGGAGGTGTCCCTGCCCTGGCAGGGGTGGGATGGGCTTTAATGCCCTTCCAACCCAAACTGTTCTGGGATTCTGTCAGGCTTACAAAAGCCAGGGAGAGAGATTATTTGTGTGGATCATGTGGTGATGTCAAACAATGTTTCTGATATTGAGCAAGTTTTAAGAATTTTGCATGGAATCCAGCTCATGGTGGGAGTTGTACGTAGTGATCTTTAAATTCCAAAGGACATTTTATCACATCCTGGACCAAACAATAAAAAACGTGTTTCAAACTTAAGGGTGATATAAAATAGCAAAACTCAGTTCAAAAATTAAGTATCTTTATTTGACACTTTTTGAAAATTTTTACAGTTTTAAACTAAAACAGACTAAAGGAAATTCCAGTGTTTTTAAAAGCAAAACAGAAGGAAAAAACCAAACGACTGCAATTTGACTAGCTAACCAGTCATTTTCAAGTTTGTTTTCTTTCACTGTATCTATATATGCCTGAAACAGGCTTCATTATTCCACAGAAAATTCACTCTGCAGAAACCCTTGGGACATTTCTCATCTCTTTGTCTTAAGATTCCGCCATCCCTGTTAATTTTGAAATAGGGTTTTTTCCATGTTACATCGCAGAAGGAAAGCTAATCTACATCTGGTCACTGGAAATCCGATGTATTACAATGTATTTACATATATAAAAATATAATATATTATGATGCACTGTGCAATTGGATACAATGCTGTAATTCAGCCAGAGGGAGGGCTGGTATCAAAACCATAAAGATACATACAGATATAGGGTGGGAAAAGGCCACCCAGACTGAACTGAAAATCTTACTATGGTAAGATGTACAGTTTTGGAAAAACAGAAATGTTTGCTAAAAATGTTTTTTTTTTACTACTTGGAAACAAACTTGCTTTTTTGCTTGGTCTTCACAATGGTTCTCTCCTAGCGTCAGCACACCAAGGGATCAGTAAGGTGACAGTCAGTTCTTTGTTACTACTTGCAAACAATAACAGCAGAAAAAAATCTTGTGCTATAGACAGAAGATACTTGTATCATAGACAGAAGTCGCAGAATTACTGATTTATCTATCCTTGCAGGTATCATGCAATATGCACAATTTTGCAAGTCATCAAGTAGAAGCCTGTGAGAGGGGAGAGGGGCCCTCTTCCCATGGGGAGCTGACAACCCCACAAGCAGCCACAGCTGTGAACCTGATCCACGTGTGCCACGGACAGACGGGATTGCCAAGGCAAAGGAAATACAAGGGAGGAACCAGGGAATCGGGGCAGGATTTTATAATTTTATCAGTATCGCTGACTACATCCTTACAGAGAACTAAATTCCTCATTCTTTATATCCCATCTGCACTTCATTTCCATAGCTTGTTTGTTTGAAATTTTTTTTGTAGGAAAAATACTCCAAGTAAGTTTTCGTACCAGTCTCCTACACTGGCCAGCTTTCTTAGCTGTTCTTTTTTTGGAAAAAGGGGTTGTTTTTTAGTGTGGGTTTTTTTCTAATTTAGAAAAAAATTAATTAAGGGGCTAAACTGCATAGAAGATCTTAAACCAGCAAAAATATAATACATTGGATCAAGAGAAAATCTTTTCTTCAGTACCTGAAATGAGCTTAAAGTTTATTCTTTATGCGTACATATGTAAACAGATGCATTTGCAAGTGCTAAAATTAACAATCTTTTAGTTTGCACTCTTCATAACAATATCCTACATACTACTATTTGAATACCATTACAAAGTCCTTCCACAAAGACACCAGACATTAAACACTGTTCTACTGATAATGTTATCTCCAAGAATCAACTGCCTCTCTAAAAGCAGCTACTGTCAAACATCCAGAGCATTTAAGCACATGGGTCTTATCTTGTAAATAATCTATACTGCTTGAAATTTTTGCTTTCAGCCTCCCACCAATCCACACCCAAGGCATTTCTGATGCAGTTTTAGTAGAGTAACACTCGCAGGAGTCACAGGGGGCTCGGGGGTGCTGGTGGGTTATCAGACCCCAGTTCCTCCAGCCCTGAAGGAACATGGACAGCAATGAGCAGAGCATCCATGGGCAGGACTGTAAATTCAGATTTTTCTTAGGTTTGCTTTCCTATGCTGCTAGGCTGAAAGTACCGGAGCTCATGGTTCCTGTCAGTGGCTTTAGGATCAAAGAGGTTTAGAGTGAGTGTTCAGCCCTGTGAGGAACACAGCTTGTGACCCAGGCCCCAGGCTGGGCACAGTGGCCAATTCCATTTCATGCCTTTCATACAGCACCACGAGTGTGCTGTGACACAGAGATTCCTTCTTGCTCTCCCACAGCCAATGCTGGCTCTGGGACTCTCTATGAGAGCTTGAGAGTCAAAAGGTCACTGAAGGAGACAAGGTGCAAAGTATGAGTTGAAGACAAACTGGTGGCATGTTCACCCCAGCACAGGCTGGCACTGGCCATCAGAGACATCAGCCTGTGTCCCACACAGGCTTGCTGCCAACTTAGGGTCTGCTGTAACATCTCTAATAAACATTTTTTGAAGTCTCCACTGCTGATTATGAAAAAAGTAGATTATGATCCAAACCAAATTAAATATGCCACTGTGGGTTTTTACTTTGTCAAACTAAACCTGAATCACTGTTTTAAGTTTTTGTTAAACGTGAATCAGAACAACTTCAGTCAGAGCAGAACAAAAAAATTCTCTTCTGGTTCCTTGCTGGGGAATGTAAAGGACTGTGCTCCTCCCCAAACATCACCAGCTTCCAATCATTGTGGTTCAAGGCTTGGATCCACAGTGCAGAAGTGGCAGGTTTGCAGCAATTTCCTGACTTCAGATACATGTTTCAGATGAAAAGAGCTATTTCTACCCATTCCAAACCTCTGGATTAAGGAAGAAGTTATTGTATTGGAAACAGTATCAGATATGACTCTTGTGCACCCCAAGGGTGCTGGCCTGACTGGCCAGGCTGTTGCTGCTCATGCAAAGTGTCACATTCTCAGAGCTGGAGATCTTTCAGCAGCACTAGACTGTGAGGTGCTGGCTGTCTGCTACTGCAGGGCTCCTATCAGCCCAAGCCACCAGGTTTTTTAGGAGTTATGATAGAATCTTAGAATCACAAAATGGTTTGGGTTAGAAGTGACCTTCAAGATCATGTCATTCCAGCCCTGCCATGGACAGGGATGCCATCCACTAGATTCAGGTTGCTCAGGGCTGCATCCAGCCTAGCCTTGAACTTCCAGGGATGGGGCATGAGCAGGTGATGAGCTGGTTTACTTTGAAACCATGTCTGCATATTTTCAGCTGACCAATATTTACACGAAACACTGGAAGCACAGTTCACAACATACAGTGCACGTCTGTCAGCTGGAAGTAGTTCTCAACTAAAAAAAATGCAGCTTGCAGATCATCTCAGAATTTCTCAGAGACAAATACCTGGATGAAGTTTGCCACGTGGAGCTATTTCTGCATGCTGAGATGCAGAAAAATATTATGAGAAAACTGGATAAATTTTAACAGTGGCTCCAACCCCTGGCTGCTGGACTCACCAAGGGCTTCTGGGAAACAGAACCAAGGCTGAGCCTCTGCATCACAGCAAGTTAAGTTCTCTGTTGGTTCCTGAAATTATAGATAATTGTGTACAGTACACTAGTTCCCAATTAAAGAAAATTCAATTTCAACACATCTCTTATCACTAAGGTACAGAGAGCAAAATGTCATCTTTACTCCACATAGTATTTGAATATTTAACTGCAAAACTGGAAAATGTGGAACCCTCACAGAATAGCACATAATTGATAAATAGAGATAATAGAGAGGATCAGTGAAAAGGAAGTTCTTTTATGCCACTGCCCAAAGGAAGCTCCTGGTGGCACACAAAGCTGTCTTGTTCTGAATATGTTCCAGGGTGCCAGAAGCAATTCAACATATTAAACATAGATAAAAAAGAAAAAAAATTGATATTGGGTCTTTCCAGACGATTTATCACTTTTGAGTAGCAGAAAACACAGACTTTGTCTCACAAGAGCTGACCTGTCCATCACAGTGGTTACAGGACACTCTGACAGCATTCATGATACATAAATTGAGTGCTCTGGGATAAAGTTCATGCTGTAACATCACTAAAACCAGGAATCCTGACCCTTAGACTATACCTGGACAGGCAGGCCAGGGCTTGTTGGCTGGCTCCAACGCCAGTGGCATGAAATGACTCTGGCTGGTGTGGCTCAATTCTCTCTTGCAGAACCAAAGGAGCTCATGCACTGGGCACTGCCCTGTCCCACTGAGCCCCTCACTTATCAGCCACTCCGAGATTTTTCCTACCCCCAGTGTCAAAATTTCCTTATTGCAGTTTAAGTCTATTAATTCTAATGTCATCCCTACTTGAAAATGACAAATTGTTTTTCCAATTTGCAGCAGCATTTCAGATTTCTGGGTATTTATCATGCACATAGGTGTCCTCTTTGGAGTAACTCTTCCACTGCCTTTCTTACTCAGTGTCTCCTCAAGCTTTCTGAGTCAACTTCAGTTTTTTCTTACTCTCCCTCTCTTCACCCTACCCAGCATCACTGGCAGAAACTCAAACTGAAAAGCTGTTAGTGCAGCTCTGTTCTTCATGTCCTGCCCCAGCGGGGAAAGCACATGTGAGATTAAAATACCTAAAGATTCCTTGCTCCTTGCTGATGATGTTTTCTGGACCTCTGACCACAGTTCCTGTCCTCATTTGCCTGAAGACCCAGCCCTACATTCCTTTTAAAACGTCAGAGATTATACTTGTCATGGAAAAAAGCACCATCTCTGCAGGCTTAGGATGAGTATTTGGATCTCCTGGTATGTCTGTATTTCACACTTGTGTCAATGTGCCACACGTTGATAATCATTAGTTGTATACACTGCTGCTTGGCCAGCATATTCAGCCTGCAGTGTACTACAAATAACACACCAAATGATGCAACCATGTACAGAATACTCTGGTTTGTTCATGGACAGTCAATGAAGCTACTGTTAAAAAGAAGTATCATGGGCTTCACATCCTATACAGCCTGTGTAGAGCAAAAAACCAGAATCACACACACAGCCATGGGGCTAAAGACAAGAAAAAAGTACTGGCTCTTACACCAAAACAGCACATGCAAGCTTTAACTTCAAGGAAACACTGTTCTCAAACATCCAATACTGGCTTTTTTAAAGAGCTGCAGGTAAATTCACAGCATCTACCCAAGGCAGATGAATTCATTAATAACTGCAGCCACAGTCTGCAAACTCCCAACACTGTTATTTCAGCACAGGCTACTGGCTGGTTTTGTCTGGCTCCACAGTCAGCACCAGTTTCCAGCATACTCAGAAGTCAACAGGCACTACCATGGAAGTCATGATCTGTTGCATGCATGAACAATGCATCCAACTGGGAATTTGGGAATGCAAAAACCAAAGCTGAAACACAGAAATGTGCATGGCTGAAAAAACACTGTCAAGACATTCTTACCAACAGCCCTACAGAGGAGTACAGTAAGAAAAGAGCATCCTCTAAAGGAAAAGCTTGACTAATTATCCAAGACCACAGAAAATGTTCAAGAAATTTGGAAACTAACAGGTTTCTAAATGAAATTTTCTATGAAACATGTTAATAAACCTTTTGGAAAATAGGCTGTGCTGCAGATTTTCTGTTGTCTGTCCAAGTTTAGAGAAAACATTTTTGCAAGTGTAATTCTTACATATAGGATGCGCTTTTATTAGTGCCACTGGTAAAAACAGAATATATTTTCAAATCTATTTTTTTGTGTTTCCTTTTTACATATTTCATTTAAAATGATCTTCATTTGTAACAAGAAAAATAAAAGCCACAAAATTTAAAGAGGGTTTCAGATACTCTTCTCTTGTCACCCTCAGTAGTGTCTTTCATATTCCATTCTACCTTCAGCTGCATTTGGGCAATCCTTCAGGAGGGAACAGACCAAAACAAACACTTGAGGAAGGAATCTGATCCTCATTACTGTGATTCAAAGAGTCAGGTGGTTGTTGGGGGTTTTGTATTTGTCTGGGGCTTTTTGACTAAAAGAAATGCTTCCCCTGGAACACGTACAAGTTCTCAGGCACAGACCCTTACTGACTTTCTAGACAGATAAGGCTTAGTATGTGAAAGACATAAACAAGAAGCCTATCAACATTATTTTAAACATTATCTTCATTACTTTAAATATGAAAACTCAAATTTGGTGTGGAATGTGTATCTGAAATCATTAAATAAAATCAGAGTCAGTCACATTGAACTGATATGCATATTTTCCTATACAACATTAAGTTTTAAATTAAGCTGATCAGGGAGGTTTTTCAAAGATAAAAAATTACAGTCTTGGTTTTTGATGGAAGAGATTGAACTGATCAGTCCAAACAGTCACAGCCAAACTGGAGCACCAGGGTCACCTGATTTGTACAGTACTGAGACAGTAAAAATCTGTAAATTGTTGCCACTTCACATGCTTTAACTGGAGGTACTGCACTGAGAAGCTGCTGGGTTTTTTTCCCCTGCAATCTTTGTTGTTTGGGGGAGGAAAAAGTTACACTTAAACAGATGGAAATTCCCCAAAACCTGAGGTGAAGCAGACCTCTGCAGACTGCAACTGTGAAATGCAGTGTGACCATTCTTCTGTTTTAATTGAGCTATGAACAATCTGAGAAATAAACTCTTTCCTAACCACACAGGAGAACAAATGTGGAAGTACATGTTCAAGTAGATTATAATACCTAATGCCTTGTCATCAGAAAGCTACTCCAAACAACATTCTGACTAAGAGATGATCAAGGCAAAAACCAATAGAACTTTCAGTCAGTCTCCAACTTACCTTGCTATTTGTCAAATTCATTATTTAAACACAAGATTGCTTTCTTAATAACCATACTCACACAGTGACTTAATTAAGGCATAATCCAGCTGACTGAAGTTTTCAGTAAAATGTTTCTGTTGCTTTTTATTAGTAATAACTGGCTCAGGTTACTGCTGGCCAATGTAATGGTCCATTAAAGAGGAGACTGAGAACAAGATCGCTTTAGTGCTATCTTCCATTAGGGCAATTTGTAAATTAAATGTAGTGCTGGCCATTGGACTCAGGGAGCCTTCAAAAAACCTTAATAAATCATCCTATTAGATAAGGTTCTAGGCTTTAAGCAGGAGCTGCTAAAACTCTGAAGCCAATGTGGTTTTAGAGAAAGTTGCTCACATTCTAGAGAAAGAATGCTGCCACTGCCCACAGAAGCTTTCATCCAAAAAAGCGCAGGGCAAACTTGTGGAAAACCTAGCCAAAAAACCAATGGTTGATATTTAACAGACAGACTTGAAAAGAGAGCCCTTCAACTCCAATTCAGCATGCCAACTGGAGACTCAATTTAACAGCAATGCCTCTGATTGCATCACTGTGACAATACTTTTGTAATTGACATTTTGGGCTCTCAAATACTCAAGAGTATTTCTTCCATGCCATCTGGAATCATATCCAAGGATCCTATAATACTTCAATTTTCTATTTCAGTTTTCATGTGAAGTGTTTGAGGCTTTCTAGAATTGTAACTTAAGTGCAGAACAGACTCCTCTGATAAAGCCAAATAGATGGAACAAGTAACACACAAATCCCATCGTCTTTCCATGTACAAAAGCTGATGCATAAAAAACTCAATCATGTTATACAGGAAAACACACAACTTCAAGAATACAAAGTAAGACCAGATGCACCCCAAAATTTTGAAATTCACAAATTTCTTCACAATGCAGCAAGAGATGCAAAATAATAGGTGAGCTCCCAGTCTCATTCCAGAACCTGACAGACTTTGCTTTGGCTACTCTTGGGACAAAGACAAAACATGACTTAGGCAGCTGGTAAGTTACTGAGCAGCAAGTAGCTTTTAAGTCACAACTGTCTCTAGCACCATATGTGCTCCATTGGGAATGAAAAAACAGACTATTTTCTTCAGAATTAGAAATCACAATTATATTCCGTGAATGAACAACAAAAGAAGCTCAGAGCCCCAAACATAAGAACATTTACGCTTTAACGTTTTCCCAATGAAATTGCTGCCTGTTAAGCTTAGTATAGTGCTACTACCTAATTTTTTAAAAATCTATTTGGTTTATATTTTATTTTCTAAACATTCCTAATATGCATTTGCTTCCAGGCAGCATTCTGTGACCAACCCTGTTTATTATCAGAGCCCTTGGAGTTCACATGAATGCCTAGAAAGCTTCCTGGAGCTCTACTCACCCTGCCTTTTTAATTAAACTAGTAGCACAGGTACCTAGAAGTAAAAACAAAGACAAAATATTAAGAGATGCATTTAATGCACCATGGTAGCATAAAGCCTTTTGGAGTAATGGTAATTTAACCATTCTCTGCATTTCCTGAATGTCAGTTTATAATAATGCATTCCCTTATATCAATGGCTTTGACAAGTCAGGAGAAGTAAAGTAAATGGTGACAATAGAGAAAGTGCCAAAAAAGTAGAAGAGACCATATTTCTCTCAAGTAAGCATTGTAGCAGACTCATTCAATGCTTTTCCTCCATGTTAACCTACACCATGGTAAAGCAGCCACACAAGCACAGAGTACTGAGTAAATAAAGACTCTTGATGCTACCCTGCTATAATGCAAATGGAACAAATGGTCAAAGGCATTCCCTAACAAGTGATCATTGAAGCCCACACATCAGAACTCCTGGAGAGCACCATATTTCAGAAAGATGTTTTAGTATATAGCTGTACCGAAGCTGGAGACAGAACATTCCTTGCTGGATTTGATGATCAGACTCCTAGTGAGGTTCCTCAATGAAAGCAAACCCTACTGAACCAGTCCTAAATACATACTGGTTTTATACAGATATGTTCGTGAGGGAGAAGAAGGCGTTCTTATCACATCACTTATTCCAGCTGGTTTTGTTCTGTATTTAGGCATTTGCTTTCAAGGTCATCCTTATTCTGAGCAGTTGGTTCCTCACTGTGGGCAACAGAGATTTCTGACTGGTCTGTCTTTGTGCTGGTATCAGCCAGCTCCTCTTCAGCCGAGGCGGGGCCGTGCAGCTCCTTCACGTGCAGGGTGGGATTGGTCATTTGCTCTGTGTCTTGGTGGGAGGCTGGTACACTGCTGTCTTTGGGAAGCTGAGGGCAGTTGGCAGGAGCTATCACCACAGGAGGCTGAGGTAGGTCTTTCTGTAAATGGAAGATCACAGTCAAAATGATGGAAAACAAGAATTACTGTGTCCAGTTATCTGAGGTAATGCTGATACAAGATGCAGATTAAAGGTCTACCAACTCTGTTATGATTCTCCAGCAGTGGACAGATGCATACAGTTATCCTTTATTTGTGTTTTATAGGACACCAAGGGAATTTTTCCTTCCAGAAAAGTGTTTCCTTTCTTAGTGATTGTTCCTCACCAGTTTCAGATGTGCTCTGCTAAGGCAGCAACAAGCATTTGGTCCTTGGCTATCCATTTCTGCCCACCTTTACTATCAGTGTACAAGAACTGGCAACTTTTACATAACATTTCAGATGATCTCAAATATTTCTCTAACAATTAAATTAATTTCTCTAGTGGAAGCTTGTGAAGGTTATCCCAAATAGTTGAATAATAAAATAAAACTCACTGGGGGAACCTCTAGCTTAATAGATTTGACCTTCTTGTAATAAGTATTCAAAAACTAAAATCATGCATCATGATAGAAATGATTCCTTTTTGAATCAACTGAATTTCACTTGCAGCACAGTGAAACAAAGTGATAATTTACTACACTGAACTACATTTCCACCTTCATAAACAGTAAGCTATGAAAAAATATGAAGAAAATATTTTAGGAGTATATTTTATATAGTACTACACCCCACATTTTATATAATACTGTAAATTTTTACTGCTATTGGTACTTCCAAGAGAGATCAAAGAAGTAACATTTTGGCAGAATCAAGGACAACAAGGTATACTTTACTTTTCACTACTCAGATTCAAGTGGTCATAAACATTGCAAAAACCAGAAAACCCTACTGAGGCAAAAAAAGTCTGTAAAAAAGCAAACAATCAAGCAAAACCAAAATCTTTGTGTTTGTGTGATAATACTGCAATATTTTACTCAACTTTAATTCTAGTTAGGTTTTTATATTATTAGTACTTCCTGAAGACACTCATATCAAACTGGTATTCACCGCAAAGCCGCTGCCCGTCCAGAACATGGCCAGCTCCCTTCTCCAAAGGGCCACCACCAAGCTGGTGAGCAGAGTACAGGGCACCAGGTAGAGGAGAGCAGGCTGGCCCATCTGCATCAGTGCCAAGGCAACAAAGGTCACAAGAAGGCCTATGCCATATGCTGGAAGAAAACAAACCCAGCAAAAACCAGTTATTCACATGCAGCTTTGCTCAAGCACAACTAAATCATTGGATGAAGGAGCATTCTCACTGGGACTTTTTCAAGCAATATGTAAAACATCTGCAGAAGTTTTTCAGGTATCTTTAGAGAGAAGCATTATTTACACCATGTAAACCTGGAACACTACAGTTTTTCCATTGATAATAACATGTGAAAGTAGTGTGATTGGCCTAGTCCACACTGGGCAACTAAATAATTACCTTAAGCAAAATAAATATATGAAATATTGTGTCTCATACTATATTTATGAATTCAGCAGATACAGACAAATATTTTGACCATTATAATGCACTTCTTGTTTGGGTTGACTTTGGCTGTTTCTTACTATCCTGCCCCACAGCTAAAAAAAAAAAGTCAGCCTGCTCTAGGTTATACAATTTTATTACTATTATTATATTATGATACTATTTCATTACTATTATTTCTATTTAATTCCTGCATAAATGTGGCAAAATTTATTTAGTAGAAAAGAAGCAGCTTCGATCTCATAATGTAATTCTTTCCATTTACATTTTCAAGACAATGAAGCTGATCCAACTTTTTCTTCAGATCCAAATTCCAGATTTTTCTTCAGAAGGTCAAGAAAGACATTGAGTGGCTGTCCAGAGAAGGGAACGGAGCTGGGAAGGGTCTGAGAGAAGCAGCTGAGGGAGCTGGGGGGGCTCAGCCTGGAGAAAAGGAGGCTCAGGGGGAACCTTCTCACTCTCTACAACTCCCTGACAGGAGGGTACAGCCAGGTGGGCTCCCAGGCAACAAGGGGCAGGACGAGAGGAAATGGCCACAAGTTCTGCCAGGGGAGGTTTAGACTGGGTATTAGGCAGACCTTCCTCCCCAGAAGTGTTTTCCAGTCCTGGCACAGCTGCCCAGAGCAGTGGAGTACCTATCCCTGCAGGGATTTAAAAGATGTATGGATGTGGCATCTGGGGACATGGTTAGAGGTGGGCTTGGCAGTGCTGGGGGACTGGCTAGACTTCATGATCTCAGAGGGCTGTGATTAGAAAAATCAATAACTCTTTACAATTCTTGAAAATTCTTTTGGGGGGGGTATATTCTGTTTTTACTGAGAGTTCCTTATATCTAATTAAAATATTTCTTATTGTTTCTTCTTGTGATTTAAGTCCATCGCCCCACATCTTATGTGCACACCTGTAGGAAAAGTCTCTGTCATCTCTGCAGTCTCCCATTAGGTAGCTGTGGACAGCAAGAGAATCTCCTCTTTGCCTTCTCTTCTCTTTACAACCCTGTGCTCCAGTCTTCTGCCATCCTGACTGTCTCCACTGGATTTACTCCAGTATGTCAATGTCTGTCTGGCACCAGGGATCCTGGTTAACTCAGTCTTAAGTGACAAACTGAGAGGAACAATTACTCCTCTCATAACTGCTGACTCCATCTCGCTAATTCAGCCCTGCACGTGGCTCATTCTCAGTGCTGCAATAGCACACTGCTGACTCTTTATCAACACATTTTCTGATTTCTGCAAACATATTTTTAAAGTACCAGATAAGACAACAATTTTGTTTTACTATATATGAGAGACAATGATTTGGAACATCAATAAAAGCATCTCTCTACCCCTGCTAGAATTATCCATGAACCTAAGTATTTTTTCAAAAGAATTTCTAAAAAAGTTGTTCTAATGCTTTCATGAGAAATTGTTATGAAGTCTTTGCTAGCAGAAATACATTGTAAGAAAGACAAAGTTCATGGCACATAACTCTGTGGATTTTACAAATTAAAGAAGAAGACTAGAACACCTCCAGATTAGTTATCATAACGAAATTCCCTGCATCATAGGTTATGGATTTTTAGAATAATTTCTTTTCTAAGAAATTAAGAACAAAGTCATAGAATGATATCCCTGAACCTGAATTCTCATGCACAATCAACTCAGATTCATGAATCAAGAAACCACAATGAGTAACTGCACACATGAAAAGATACTGGAACTACAAGGGGCAGACTGAGACTCTTGGCAGCCATGGTGACAAGAAGCTCCCCTTACCTATGGCAGACAAAACAGCTCAGAAAAGCAACATCAGCTAGTTTGGTGATAGAACATCTAGCCTTGAAAGCACTTTGCTAAATATTTCTGTTTAATAAGAAAAGGAGGAAAAAGATAAAATCCCCAAACGATGCCATGCAAGACTGATGACATGCTTTTAGAGGGAGCCACTCCTGCAGGTCTCGTGTGCAGGTGGCACTGTGGTACATACCTATTGTGCAGGCTACAAAATAGACTCTGGATGACTGCACCTGAATATCAAATCTATGGCAATAGGCTACCAGTAAGCCTAGGAAAAGAAAGAGTAGTTACAATATGCTTTCAACCTAGTCACGCACTTCATGATAAAAACAAAACCATCAAACCAGCTAGGAACTTTAAAGAATTTTTTCTCCCCAAAAAACTTCCTTGGTACCCTGTGTTTAAGCACCACGACAACACATCCAGGAGGCCACACAATTTACAAACCAGTTATCTGATGGCACAAGCCCCACGTATTGGAAGCACTCCAAAAGTAAAATAAACACCTACAAACTGCAGATCATAGATAAAAATGTCATCCCATCCCTACTAAACATCTATAAAAATACAGTGCTCACAATAAGAGCATGAGTAAGTTCAGCCCTTCAAGCTGGTACTGAAGCCAGTAGAATTTTATGGTTAATGACTATGCCTGCTGCAGACTGGGGGGAGGGGGGAGACTAATGGGGATGACAGAGTTCATATTTCCCAAAATACAAGAAAGTGAACAAATAATCTCTCAGAAGAAATCTGAAAGCCAGAAGGTGCATAATTTTTTCACCTGCAGTGATGCCAGGGATAGTTCTACATACCATCTAAAATCCAATTTGAGAGAAGGTGTGATAGAGACACTGCATGTACTGTGACTAACAGTTAGGAAGTTTTGAGTGGTCAGGCATCTGTACTTTAACCATGTGTGAATGGACAAATAATTTCCTCTATCACCACCCTATTAAAGATGCCTTACAGTATAGAATCCGTTGCTAAATCAACTCCTGCAATTTCTCTACATTTCTTGACATCACTGCATGTGAAACTGAACTATAAGATAAATGTGCATTTTCTTGTAGAAAAAGTGAATAGTGCACAAAAAAACCTATACTTGAAAATTTATCAGGTTTATAGCAATCAAGTCAAACCTACCACTTGAAGCAGGAGTACAAGAGGAATAAACTAACATGACAATGCAAAATTCTTAACATGCTAAACAATACCTGGAACTAAAATGTCTCCAAATCCCAGGAGAGAAAAAGGCCTGTCACATAGAGCCAGTGGTGAGGAATTCAGTCGTGGAACCTTCAGAACCATTGGGAGCTTGGGACAGAAAGACACATGTCTGATAAAAAGGACAGTGACAATACCTACCAGAACTTGCTCCTGCTGAATTCAAACTGCAGGCTTAAAATACAGCAAATGTATCTTTTAACACATTCACTACATACAACACTACTGACAAGTAATAAAATGCATTTAAGATGGGAGCAAAGAAATACTTTCTAAATACTATGTTAATTTCAAAGTCCTCACATACAATTGGGTATCAACTCTGCTTTAGCTGCAGGTATGTACAATTTTTAGGTAAGCTGCTACATGCCTAAGAAATAATTTATACAGTTCATTCACCTGGGTGCAATGAAAGTCTCAAAAGACAACGACATGAATAATGTTAAGAAGTCATTTTTCAAATCACTTTAAAGATTCTTCCCCACCCCCAGTGTTCCTACTTATTACATAATTTGCAATGTGAGGCACAATGTATGCCACAGTCTATTGCAAACCAGCATTCTCTTTATTATAGTACATTAAAGAAACTTTATTTTCTTTTTTCTTTTCTTATATTACTGCCAAAATAGTTTTATATGCTTTTATTTTCATTACTATTTTATACAATTCATTCTATGCATAAAGTTGAATCCAAAGGGGTGCTAAAGGAGTACAGGAGAGAAAACAAAAGAAGTCAAGAAATTAGTATTGACTGTATGGATTGATCCATGTCCTGCAAACAACTATTTTCTTTGCTATTTTCCCATGTGACACTATTACATTCATTGCTGAAATAGATCAAATGAATCCTTAAATTAACAAAACCAGGTTTTCCTACAGACTAATTGTTTTTTTTTTCTCATTCTATCTCACTGTCTCCTGCATCTCACATACTTTCCTCCCTGAGTCAGCCACATCCTCTAAGGTGTTCATGCAATTGCTGCTGTCCAACGCTGCGAGCCCACTGAACACTGACTTCTGTTCTCTTCTGTCTCCAATTTGTGATTCTCTCCTTTACCTATAGCCTCAGCTTTTCATAAAGCAAATGTCAAAAAAGGGAAGGAGGGGGAAGAGACAGACTGATTATGTTTTATCTCTTTAGGAAAAGATGCCTATGCTTAATTAGCAGCAAGTTAATATTTACAGATGTGGTCATGTTTTTGTGAAGCTGAGCTAACCAGCTTTCTTATATTGAAACCCTGTCAAAAAAATATATAGGAAAACCAAAGCTGGTGTGATGAACCAAAGTCTGCTTTGCCCCTCTAGAATAAACATTCAGGAGCCCTTATTCCCACATTAAGTTCTTTTCAGACTGGCATCTTAATTTCAGCTTTGTGGTCTTGAATTTTAGAGAATTTAAAAGTGTAATAGTTGAAAGTTAGTGCCAGATATTCAGACAACATGCAGTACCTTTTCATGAGTGGCAGAATCAGATGGGCCTGCAGCCACCTCCACCATTATACTCTCCCCAGTCTGAAGAAAAAAAAATGGGAAAACTGTAAATCAGCACTTCATTCAGCAGCTCTGGGATCATTTAGGAACACACAGAGAAACAAGTCTTTACACTTTGCTCTGTGGGCAGCAGGCAACAGAGAAGCACTTTACTTACCTTTGTTATAAAGGGTGTGATAAATACAAAGAATACATCATAGACAAAAAGAACCAGGAGGAGTAAGGTACAACCCTGAAAGAAGAGACAAGATACTTGGTATTTACACACTATGCATTAGCAAACAAAAAAGAAGTAATGATTAGAAGGCCATTCAAAGAAAAAGCTAACAAAGACTAAAACAAATAATTAATGTATTTTTCTCAATTCCTAAATATTTTAGATGAAGGAATCTAAAGGGTCTTGCATGCACCATATAAAAGAAAGTAATTCTTAAACACAAAATTACATGTTAGTGCCCAAAATTCTTTATAATGTAAAATCTGGAAATGGTGCCATTTCAATTTGCTGGGAAATATGAAGAAGCTCTACATCTGGAGGATGCCAGGCGTAGCTTGAAACACTATACACCCCTTTACTGTCAGTCTATACAAACTTATAGATGAAGATAATTTGAAACAAGAGTTTGAACACCTGCTTAAGGGACAACTAAATGAATAATGCTGATTTTTGTCTTAGGATACTGACTAAGGTCAGAAAGATTTGAAAAAAACACTAGACTGATGCACTAGTTGTATGTCAATTTGAAAAACAAAATCAAACCAATCAAAACAAAACAACCAAAAACCCCCTCAACAAAATACCCAAATACCAAACACACAAATAAATGGGTGGTGTGTGATTTACTAGTCAACACTCTATAGAATCCACAGAACAATCACATGTAACTTATTGGTCTTCATTATACTCATTGCATCCCTTTTTTCCATGCTACATATAAATAGAAGTGCATTTCCAAGGCAATATACTCCATTATAAGTGACTGCTCTGTTCAAACACATACATGTGAACTTCTTCTCTTTAACTTTCTTCTTAAATTTAACTTCTGTTTCACTTTCATACCTTAAATGTAGGCAGACGAATTGTTTTCAACATGTAGAGACAGAAAGCAATTCCTAAAGCATCTTGCAGAACCCAGGCCCACCTTAAAAAGAGGAGAGCAACATTTTTGCAGGAAACAGCAGGAAAAGCAGACTAAGCCTTGTCCTCACTTAGGACCTGCTTGGGACAAAAAAAAAAACCCTTTATTCAAAGTACTTGCTTGAAGCTGACATTGTTGTCAGCATGAATTTATAAATGGGAAGTTGCTCTTCATCAACCTGATAACCTTTCACACAGAAGTGCCTGGGAGATGATGAGGGAAGAACTGTGCAATAGTGTCCATTTAGACTCAGTAAGGCTTTCCACTGACAATCCTCCATTAAATCCTCACAGAAACTGATGAGGTACAAGCTAAATGAGCAGTGAGGTAGACTGAAAACTGGCTGAATGAGGTCAATGGATACCAAGATGGGAAGTGCTGGGGTCCTTTGTCCTGTGCATAGGTGTGCACCCTTGTGTGCTGAGGCAAATTTACAGCTGGGCCTGTTTTTCAATTGTGTTCTGCAAGTTGAGTATACAAGTGCTCTTTGCTGTACTCTCAACTGCTAGGATCAAAGAGAAGTAGGATCTGAGATAAACAATACCGAGGTTTCCCAAAAATTCCTATGGCACAGGTACAATGAGAGATGATGCTGTTGGATCAATAGCTGTGTACTTGCTGATGGAGCCTCCTGCAGGGGACACTCAGGCCCTCTCCAGCTCTGGGGCAGAAAATGGATTTCCTAGTCCTAAATACTGCAGGTTGGAACATCTCTATAGTACTGCTGTACACCTCAGTCTGACACTTATCTCTCTAAAAACTCTTTCAGAGTTGATGATTCCTGGATTTGAGTTCTGTCATTGGGTGATCCACACAGAACACAGATATCACAAAAGCAGTAAAATGCATTCAAAGTACAAGTCAGACATCTTTGGTATCACCATCAGAAACACAAGTCAGCATTTCAGCTCCAATACTGAACCCTCAACAGAGGAACCAAGAAGATGAACACAACCTGTATACATGGGGAAACTGGAATATCTGGGAGTGAGGTAAGAGGTAAAAAACCCCACACAAAAACCAAAACACAACACTACATAAAAGATCCACCTCTAGCAAAAGTGGTAAGAACATGCTACAGTTAGGAACTACAACAACACTGGATGCACAGAATTACTGACTCATACAAGAAAGCTGAGAGAAACTGAAGATCTGACAATCTTACCAGTTCTTATTCTCATTAAGAAGTAAGTTAGACAACTTGTGTCCAACTTTCCATATCACTTCTGAAAAGCTATCTAAAGTTAAAGAGATCAGAATGCTGACTGGGACTCAGAGAGATCCAAGCTTAACAAGAGACAGTTTTAATTTAAATGAACAAGAAAAAGATAGAGTACATAAGGAACAACAAAGAATTTCTGCCTGTCTCTACTTTTTTTTCCTGTCATTCCTAATTTCTGGATACATGTAGACTTCTGTGGATGTCAGTTACTTGTATATAAAGCACTTTACAATTTTTAGCACAGAAACTAAAATGTACACTTACTGATCTTCATTTCTGAAGATTCCCCAGACGACGCTGACAGAGATACAAAATACTGCCAAGAGCAACATCCGGACCTGGGGACGCTTGTGAAAATAAGGCAAGTTGTTCTCTGGGATTCTGGAGAAGAAATACACCAAAGCTATAGTTGTCTATGTAGATAGCCTCTTACTTCATAAACATTTTGAAGCATGAAGCCACCTTTTAAACCCCATACCTACACAACAGTATAAAAACAAGGTTCCCTATTAAAATTTTGAAAGTTGCCACATACCTACACTTTCCCAAGGGGAATCTTCTTACAAAGGGAGACAGACAACTGTAAAGACCAATCGAGGCAGCCAGGCAGAATATTCCTATTATAACATAGACTGAGGGGAAAAAAGTATTAGGTTCAAGTAGGGTAAGGCAAGACATGCTTTTTTTGTATCCTGGCTGAATAAAGAACAGACAGTCAATAAGACTAAATGAGAAATAAGGCTTACATTTCAACAGTGAAAGGAAAATTCAGAGACTTCAAATGATTGATTAGATCCGTGCTCTTTAAGTATCTAATTCTAGCTATTTTTGCTCAGGTGTACTTTATGCAGTACCTACTCAAACAAATCAAAACCTCTATCCTAATCTTCTTAAAGTAAGTCATAAGCTTCAAAGGCAACCTATGGTTAAGCATTTATCTTCTCTTTATGAGTACACAGGAGTACTACAAGGGAATACCAAAATCACTAAGTAGCAAAAGGCATCAATACAGTTTCACTACTTCCTCAGAAATACACAGAAGCACTAGGCTCTCATGTTTTTTTTGTCAACCTGATGAGTGATCAATAGAAAATTACAGTATTTATAAAGATTAAAAAAAAATTATCCTTGATCTTGACTTCAAATTGAACAATAATAGAAAAGAATAGGACTGAGAACACCTTTAACAAAAATAAAAGGTATTTACTTAATCAGCTTTAGTGTTTGAAAGAAGCTTTATGACCAGCCTCACAAAAAGCAGGATTAGAAATCTAATCAGTGAGTCTTCTTACAGTATTTTAAATTATATTGGGATGAAGACACGTGACAGAAGAGAGATGTTTCATTATTATTTTCACAATAAAATGTTCCGTGAATGATGTCAGCCTTGTGATATTCAAGATGTACCAATACAAATACAACCTTAAGAGTACCTAAGTGGTCATAGAAGAAATAAAGGAGGACGAGCATTGAGCAGCACATCACTACAAACACACAGATCATTATGGGAGTCACATCCACTGTTTCATCATCATGTTTCTCTGCCCCATCATCACGCTTGTGCTTCATGTACCTCCTGAAAGAGTAACACGGCTACGATCAGTTCACTCCTTCTGCAACAAAATACACAAGGACGCTGAATCTTCAGCAAAAACACAAGGCCTTGAAAACATGTCACAACACCAATGCCTGCTTTGATTCCCACTCAAGTCAGTGGAACACACATTTTCCATGGAGGTCTGAACATCAGGTGTAATGCAATGCATATACCAGTAACTGCTGCCTTAACTTACCTAGAGTACTATTTCTCATTTGCTGAAAACTCAACTGAATCCTGAAAACTACCACAGAATAATTTACTAACTTCAGAAGAAATCCTGAAATCAGGTTGTGTATACAAAACAAATGTTAGAAGTCAGTGTGGCACAATGACCTCCTTCTCCCAGTCCCACCTGCTGGGAAAAAGTAACTATATAATTTCATTTAAAAATTGGTAACAAACATAGCGTATCCAATCAATTTGGTTTGCCCTATACCAGTGAAAGCAAATTTTATTATTTTTTTACAAAGTATTTTTGTGGTGAATTTTTACAAAAGCCCAAACAGGAAGCCTACTACTTAATAATTTTCTTTCTGAGGTTTTCAAATGTTTGGTCTTTTGACATGGCAAAATCTTATAATTACCTACATACAATTTATACTCCATTGATTTCCTACAGTGACCAAACCAATGCAAGGCTCAGGGCATTTCAAACATCACATCATCATTTTCCCATTCTGGCTACAGAGTCTCCTAACCTCACCAGCAGAGCTGCCAGGTGATGCTTACATAAACACCATAAACACCATCTTTTTTTTTTTCTTTTTCGTGAATAATACAGGAAAACTGGCATACTGCAAAGTTACTCACTTTTTCACATCTCTGCTTCCTGCCCAGTAGCCTCCAATTGCAACAGTCCCCACGGCCATGACAAAGATAATCACCATGTTGTAGTCCAGCACAGGCTCATTTGGTGCATACATTGCTCCTTTCACTGAGCTGCCAAAACTCTGTGGAGGTAAATACAAGTTAGGAAGGACACCCAAAAAGCCACCTTAGCAAAGGTTTGCTTACTTAATTTTCACTAAACAACCTCAGAATCAGGCTTTATTATAAACACATAAGAGCAATCTATTGGCTCTTCCATTAGAGATATTTATTTCTAGCACCAGGCTGTATTTTGATTTTATTCCAAAGACTGAGAAATAACCTTCCTAGAGATTATATTTTTTTTCCAAAACATAATAATGCAATCTTCATGAATACATTCTCTACATATTCAAATCTCTTAAGGTGGACTTAATATTGCTGAGCAGTAACTCATTTATGTGAGATAATATAAATGAGAGCTTTTAGTATTGATATTACCTTGCCAATATCTAACATATCAGTATAGCTTAGCAGAGCCACAGGAATATCAATCTCTTCATACTGACTCCTATTACCTCCAGGAGGAACCTGAAAGACAGTTCAAACCAGGTAAAAATATGTTGATTTCTTCAAGTACTTCTACTCCTTCAAAAGGGTTAAAATTGCGAGTTCTGCTCCTGCTAATTAGAAAAATATTCTAGAAAGGAACTTACTGACATCTAACACTCAAAAGTTAAAATATATGCCTGTTCCCAGAAAAATAAAAGCAATGTAAGACTGTAACAGCAAAATGCACCAAATTTCAAGCAGTATCTTTTGCACAGCAGGGTCACTGATGTGTAGTATTGCCTCTAGTATTGACCACGACTCAAACTTACTAATTTTATTTTCAAAACTACTAATTTTAAAATACATGCTGGTGATGCTCCAGGTAAATCTAAAGCACTAGATTCAGTGTGGCAGTATGATGGAATCACAAATCAACCACCTCCTTTGACTCCAGCATTTCATTTGGAACAAGGATAATTCTGAGTCCTTAACTTGAATGGCACATGAGCTCTGTACCAACTCTTCCTACTTAAATGAGTGCCTCTTGTTTCATTCATTCTTTTGTCAGATGTATGGTTTCCACACATGTACATGTACTCAACATATGTACATGCAGGAACACATATGCATTATTTACTTTAAAGGGCAACATCAAATACCAGCAATGTGCACTGAAGACAAGACAATATCTAGCATCAGAGGAGTATCAGTAGCATAGGAAGATAAAAAGCAACTTACCAGTCTCTCTCTACTAACAATCAGCAGCCCACGAGCCCCATTTATCTGAGCAAGCCTCACTTTCTCATAGAAGGTGCAATTTCCTCTCATCACCATGGGTATTTGATTATTAAATCCCCCATCAGGTACATCAGAAGGAGAACATAAAACAGATGCTGTCTGATCCTGCAGTTGCAAGAGTGACTGAAAAAAGAAATTAGTTAAATACATATATATAAAACACAAAATAATAAAAGAAGTGAAGAGCAGAAGCCAGAGTTTCTGAGGAGTAATTTAAAACTTTCCAGTAATGGAGTGTACAGTATTCTCAGAGCAACATGAAAGCTGAAACAACACTGCCTTCTCTCTTATGTAGGGTCCTGCCTTGTTTCACCTTATTGCACAGAATTCTGCTGGTAATAAAATCTGGGATATGACCTTCACTTACATTTATTTTCCTCAGCATCGCTGCTTTTCTGATGCACACAGCTAGGATGTGGGAGGAGTACAGCAAGGTTTTATCCTTGCTGGGCTGGCAGAGTGGCAGGCTGGGATGATGGAGGGTATGAACAGCTAGAAACCAAAACACAGGCTAGGGAAAAGTACAGAAGCATAGGCAATAAACTTCCATGTTGAAACCTACTGTATCCAGTGACCTGAGGTTTTGCACCCAAGTATTTGAATACTGGATTCTAAGCTACTCCTCTCACCACTTGTGATCCACAGACTTTGTAAGCCTATCCCAATTCCTTAGTTTTGGCCCTCCTCAGACCCAAAGGCATCTAATCTGGTGTGTTTCAACAGCAACATCCCAAAGACACTTCAAGGTTTTAAAAATAACACTGGCACGAATTGTTCCTTGCAAAATCTAAACAACCACCAGCATCTTTGCCCAGTTCTCTTTGCAAGTTACCTGAAAACTCCAATTATCTACCAACCAACCAAGCTGTGCTAAGAGAAGCAGGTCTCAGCCCTTGCTGAGGTGAGCTGTTAGATTTGAGAAGAGTCAAGGTAAAGTTTTAACCTGAAAAAATGACACATGGAACAGTTTGTATTAGAAATCCACAGGTACACAATATACAATACCTGTGCAACAGACTCTACTGTTTTAGGAGGGAAAGGGAAGTGTCAGCATGCCAGTAGATTCAACCTTATTCAGAAACTGCTCTCTCCAGCCTGACCTCTAGAGACAGCAAAATGCTCCTAGCCACACTTCTTGGTTGGCCAAGTGTCAGAGCACAGAGCACAGCACAAATGCAGAGTGAGCTCAGAGTGGTGCACTGCATTGCCTCAGTTAATGAACTGTATTGCTGCAGCACTGAAGGAGGAGGAGCAGGAATGAAAGAACAGAAAAGCAGGAAAGAACCAAGCCAGGAGACAGGGACAGGCAAGGGATATAGCATACACTACCCAAGTGTCTGTGCAAGCTATTCTGGGCCACACTGGCTCCTGCAGAGCTATGAAGATACGACTCTAGTGAATTTTTGTGAGTCTGATTTAAACAAGGTGTCTGATTCACATTACACAGGCAGGGCAAGTGCAAGAGTTTATCAGCTGAGTCTATACAAGGCAAAGACAACTACTGATGTATCTAGGGACTAATCTACAGTTGCACTAAAGCCCTCAGAAGTAACTGGAGACTTGCCTACACACTGGTAAGGAGCTCTAATAATTCTGTGGGGCACTCAACTGGCTGAATAAAATGAACCAAGTTTCAGTCAACTACATGCTCCCCTATTAGTAGCTCATTCAAAGTGCATTTGCTGATTTCATCATTCAGTAACTTTTTCTCACAGAAAAAAGCGAAGAATTTACAAATTTTTCAGTTCATATAGCTTTGGATAATGCAGCAAAAGCTTGACACAGTTTATGACTTCTTAATCTTACACTTGACACTGAGAAAGCACTAAAGGCCACAGTTCACTGTATAAGAAAAGCCACGTGGTACCTTCTTGTATCATGCTGATGTACAAACACTCCACTGCAAGCACAGATATGTGCCATTTCAATTTCATTGATCACATAATTGAAAAAGAGTATTTCTGTTTTGAACAGCAATAGTCATTATCTCTGCACAATGCCTGGAAATGAACACTGCCATCCTAGAACTGCCTAGTCATCTTAAGAGATAAAATATTTTCTAAGCAGAGCAAACAATGCAGTTGCTTCAAATTGTACTAATCCAAGTAAGAAATCAGAAGTTTCCTTGTAACAAAGGCATTTTTAATACATTTTTTGTCATCAGTTAGCTAGGTACTTACAGCTTTACCCAGATCATGTGGCAAATGGGCCCACTGAGAGTTGAAGAGAATACAATAGTCTTTTCCTTTGCTGCTCCCCTTCTCTGAAAGGACATGCACCATCCCATACTCACAGTATACCTGAAAACGTAACAAAAATTTCACAAGAATTTTAGGTTACATAAAGTATCAGAAGTGAAGGGAGTAACTTGCTGTTGACTGTGCTGCTTTGTATTTTTAAAGAAAAACAAAATAGTCTACAATGTTTCTGTATTTGTGCAGGGAGTACAGTGGAATTTGTTATTATTTCCATCATGCTTCAAAGAAAGACTTCAGATACATTAGTCAGATTCCTTCCTACACAGCAATTGGTCAAAGAATCAAGTGAAACAATACTTTTGTTTAAAGAACAAAAAAATCAAAACCAACAAACCAAAAAGCCAACCTCAAACAACACAACTAGACTGGTGCACATATGCATAAAATCACAGCAAGGGAAAGAAGCTGGACTAATGCAGAAGAGATATGAGACTTGGAGTGCCTGTTCAGCCCTGGGGAACAGCAGCAGGAGGACGTGGAGCTGCTGGAGCCAGTGCAGAGGAACCATGGAGATGCTGCAAGGGCTGGAGCCCCTCTGCTCTGGGGACAGGCTGGGAGAGCTGGGGGTGCTCACCTGGAGAGGAGAAGGCTCCAGGGAGAGCTGAGAGCCCCTGGCAGGGCCTAAAGGGGCTCCAGGAGAGCTGGAGAGGGACTGGGGACAAGGGATGGAGGGACAGGACACAGGGAATGGCTGCCACTGCCAGAGGGCAGGGCTGGATGGGATATTGGGATATTGGGCAGGAATTCTTGGTTGTGAGGGTGGGGAGCCCTGGCACAGGGTGCCCAGAGCAGTGGGCTGCCCCTGGATCCCTGGCAGTGTCCCAGGCCAGGCTGGATGAACAGCCTGGCCTAGCTCACCCCATGCCAGGGGCCTGGAACTAGATGATCTCTAAGGTCCCCTCCCAGTCAAACCATTTCATGATTCTATGAATAAGACACCAACTCCTGAAAGTACAGCCTGAAATAATGATCAATTCTAGATTTGCATCACTCCAAAACTCAACCTTGGACACCTTTGCAAGACCCATAGCAGTAACAACTCTTTTTCTGTCCTAGGTAGCACAAGTAGACTCTCAAGTCTACCTACTGCATTTACTTATCTCAGCTTCAATGACCAATTCTCACTTGTCAAAACTCCAATATCTGCAACAATATAAGCAGTGAAGATTATATATCTAAGATTTATAATTAAAGGCCTGTCCTGGGTCTGGCTGGGATGCAGTTAATTTTCTTTACAGCAGCTGGTACGGCGTAGTGTTTTAGTTTTCTGCCCAAAACAATGCTGATAACAAACTAATATTTTAGCTATTGCTGAACAGTGTGCAGAGCATCAAGGCCTTCCCTGTTTCTCACCCTATTCACCAGTGAATAAATGCCCAAGAGGTTTGGGTCATAACCAGGCAGATGACTCAACAAAGAGGTTTTTCATACCCATAGCATGTCACATTCATTTTTATAAGGAGGTTAGCTATTTTTTGCATCATGTACATGTTAGAATTCTCCTGAAGAACTCCTGGAAACTGAGATAACAGAACCCAGACACCACACGGAAAAATATACATAGTAACATGCAACAAATGTACCAGTTTTAGGCATCTCAGTTGTGATTCACAGCATGTAACCTGCTTGTTCAGTGAACTGCTCACAGTACATCTAACTGCAAGGTGTGCTGATTTTAACACAAATATTTTCAGCTTCCCATTCTTGCAAAAAAATACACAGCAAACACAGTAATTCCCTCATTATTTTGGTTGTCAGATTGTAGCAGGCCATTTTCCAGCAAAACTGAAAGATCTGGAGGGTTAAATAGTACCAGCAAACACTTCCTTAACACAGACTTTCTCACAAATCTTACTCTTCATGATGAAGCATGTTCTTTTAAATGTCTACTCCTTTCCTTCCCTGTGTATAGTGACTCAATTTTGTGAGTATTAGGTATATGTATATTCCTAATTTGTCACCCAAAAAGCTGAACCAAAATCACCTACAAGACTATATATATATATATATATATACACACACACGTATATGTGTATGTATGTATATACATAACCTGCAAAATAAAGTACTTTTGTGGAGTTGATGCAGTTGACTGTTTGTACTCCAAGTCCTAGTAGATGCTTACCCAGGGAATCAGAAAGTAGGAAGACAAAACAACTGTGGAAGTACACAACTTCCCTATCACTAGTGGTAGTTTTCTTTAATTAGTGGTGACTTCATTCTCATATTAACTGAGCCAAAATAATTGTAAATCCTCCCTGATCTTGGAAGTGGTTAAAGAAACATAAAGTATATCACGAGGTCTGTTCGTACTGTTCTAAGGACTCTGAAATAAATCCTCCTGGCCATTTCTAAGTGGCAAACAGGTGCAATGCTTCTCTCTCTGACAAGAGACTCTTGTCCTCTCTTGAACAAAAAGGCTTCAGAGCCTCACTTTATCAGCCATCAAGTCCTACAGAACACTTCTGTGCTCCTCAGGGCAGCAAGACTGGGATTGCAGGCTGTCTTGGGAGGACTGTCAGGCACCATCTCTACTCACTGAAAAACTGTAAGTTAAGAAGTCTTTCCTTTATACAAAATACTGAACATCAGCTCCTCAGTGTGAAGTTTGCTCATACACATTCTGTGACCATCTGGTCAGGTTTGAACATCAACACATTAAGAATTCAGCTTCAGATTAAGATCTGACCAATTGCTGCAAAGAGATTTTAATGCTTCAGGTAAAAATACATTAAGATCCAAAACAGGGCTCAGACAGCAGGACAAAACCTAACTTTTAAAATGCAATTCAATTATACAAATCCAGATCAGAGCTTCTTTTTGAAGGAGAGTCTTGCTGATCTTCAGTTGCCACTTCAGAGCTTCGCAGTGCTCTTACAGAGCAACTTCCATTGTTCAAGTAGTGCTGTCTGGTAATAGATTATAAAAGGACAATGCTGAGAGCAAATGCAAACCATATCTGTATTTTAACTTGATACAAGCTATGAGATAGATAGTCAGGAAAAAACTGACCATATATTAAAGGCAGCAGTCTCAAAATACTATTTCAGTCCATTGATTTGGAGATTCAGTCCTTAGGAACACCAAACACTTTAATGTGACTGGATTCTTCCTATTATGATTTCTGTCTTCCCAGAGCTTTCCATTCCTATTTTAATGAGAAGCTTCTCCATTTTATTGAGGACACTCGTTAATCCTTACTAGCACTTAGCAGTTGAAAGTTAATTTAAAAACATCCATAAAATATCTAAAACATGTACAATATATGATCTGGTTCTCATCTGAACTAGTCACACATTTGCTTTCTGATGGAACACTGTCATTCATTAGTAACTCCAGGACACAAGATGAGGACAAGACTATCAGTTCACAACCAGTAGCAGGTTCAAAAAAACCAAAACCAACCAACCAAAACTCCCTGAAACCAAACAGACAAGACCCCCCCGACCCTGCTCCCTGCAACCATCTTATCCTTCTACCATCCCCCTTTGTATCATACTCCTCTCTACCCACACTCAACTCCTTCCTTTCCATTCTTCCTTCTCTCTTTCTCCTGTCCAGCACACAAGCAAAACCAAAGTTATTGACTGAAGGTATGTTTAATTGCTCTGCTTTACCTTCCCCAAGGAAGTCACTTTGTGCCAACCAGAACTGATGAAACTTTGATCTGGAGAGAAATACATCATATCCATAACCATCCCTGCTACTAATTAGAAAGTTGTGACAGACTAATTTGTCAACACCTAGTTTAACATTCATAACCTAAACAGGTCAATGATTTGATAATTATGCAGTTACACTCTTACACATACACCTTACAGATCTGTTTCTTCAAGCAGCAGCTGAGGAGCAAGATACTAAAGATGACTGGGGTCAGCAGCAATGTCGTATCTTAACATGCTTGTTCAAAAATCCATGAAAAGAATCAATCACTCTAATTTCTCCCTCTTTATTTCAAACTCTACTACACAGAAGCTACCATTGCACCCCTAGGAGATACTTAGGGTAAAAAGATGTTTTTTGGAAAACTTTTGAGAATGGTTTGGGTTGGAAGGGACCTTTAAAGGTCACCTTGTCCAAACCCCTGGCAATGGGCTGGGAAATCTTCAAGGAGACAAACCCTGTTCAACCCGGCCTTGAACACTTTCAGGGATGGGGCACCCATCTGGACAACCTGTGCCAGTGTTTTACCACCCACATTGTAAAACTGCTCTTTAACACACACGGTGTGCCCAGAGGCAGTGATGGCATTCTGCTGCAAGATGTCAGCAAAGCAGAAAAGAAATGTCATTGTAAAAATACACAGGAGGTAGAGATTTTTATATTTAGCTCTTCTGCATAGAAATAGTCTTTTTTAATATATGCAGCAACTTTTTCCCTTTTTAATAGCATGAGTGTTAACTAAGTCCTTCAGAACCAGTGATGTTTGTCCTGAAGCATGCTATGGGAGGTCACACCGATGAGCTCAGTGCAGATTAAAGCCACCTGAGCACCATGCAAGTTTCCAAGATAACTGTGGAAAAAAGGAGATGCTACTGTGCATATGCTGTGAGGAAACAAGAACTCCAACTCCCTGCTAGAGTGGACTTGTTAACTCATATCTCAGGTATCCAACCATAATACCTAAACTACTTTCAACAGAAGCAAGTAATTTAGAAAAGTAACCTGTAGTTATTATCTTGAATTTTACTTCACAGAGTAACAAGCAACAGAGATGCAAATACAGTCTCACACAAAAGACAAGAAAAAAATAATGTTCCCTTTTTATTGTACACAGTCTAACTGGGCTTAGATAAACAAACAAAACATGGAATATCTTAGTTTTGAATGTTACATGTACAACTCTGTCCAAAATCTTCAGGCAGTTTTGCAGGAGCTAACTCCTGTAATTGAACAGCTTTATGCATATGGGAAGCAATCAAGCTGTACAGTTAGAAGTTCTACACCTATAAAATATACAGCACATGTCCTTAAAACAAGAGTAAGTACAGGGTGTGTTGCTACATTTCCGTGGAGATAACTATTACTGGAACTCAGGAATAATTGCTAAAAGGCACCCAGAAGACAGTTATACACAATTCTGCTTTCTGAGCTATTTATTTCAAAGAAGTATTGAGGGAGTAAAAGGTTCCTAATGTGAAGTGCTCAAAACATTTTAGAAACTATGTGGATTTTTGTGCCAAAAGCCAAATAAAAATCAAGCATGAGAGGAATTAAAGGCAATATGAGCAGGGCTAAAAGCAGAACAGAGAACACAGAGTTTTAGAAACTCTGTGGAGAATATAATCTGTGGAGAATGTGGATTAACAGACATTTTTACAAAGCTATTATCAATTAGAATCAAAGCATAGTTCTGAAGTTTGTTCTTTTCCACTCTGATGCGTCCAGTTTTGTTTTTATTTATGTCAGGAGGTATGGGACAACACAAGCTCAAAGCAGTGCTGCTGATACATAGTGGCAACATTTATGATGATTCCTTATTCCTAGAGACCACTTCATAACCAGGATTAACCCAGGAGAAAATGTCATCTCCTGTGCAGATCCAATACAATGTGCCTACAAGCCAAAGGCTCTTTTCTAAGTGTCTGGATACCAAGTCCAGCCTTTTTCAAACAGAGAAAAACAACAGCTGCTGTGACAATAAGGTATATTACAATCCTTGCTTCTTACTGATCCTATGGCTTAAAAAGCACACAATAGTGTATAATTAACACAAAAGGAAGTGTTTTCTACAAAGCTGCAAAACTGGAAAAGGTTTTCACACAACAGAAATGAAAAATCTGAGGACAGAATTTAACAGACAAACAAGCTCATCTAATGATTATTGTAATAGAAGGGCATACTTGTTGGCTCTGAATCTCATCAGAGCCTTCCACAAATTAATGCATAAAAAAGAATATTCCCCAGGTTTTTTGCTGTGCAACGTTTTTTAGGTGAATTAATGTAGCTCAGAGGCAAGCACTTGACCTGCACGTTAAATGATGGAAGAAGGTGGAGAGAAAGAATTCAGCTCACCTGTATTTCAAGAAACTTCAGTGTGAGTGACTGAGCCAACCTAACACCTGTCTTGTTCGTTCCTCCCTGCCTCGGGCAGCACCATCACCTGGACATCCTGTACACCTCTTCTGCCTCCAGTAGCTCTATTAACTGACCTGGTCACTCACTCAGAGAGGTGTCACAGACACTGGGAGCTGTGCTCTTTGAGGAAGGAATGAATGAGCTACCCTACTCTCACAGCAGGTACCATGTGAGAGCTCCCAGGAGCTGGAAAGTCATTCTTTCCCATGAACTGCACTGATCCAGCTGGAGATCAGCAATAGCAGGCAGCGAAGCTGCACACAAATAATACACTCCTTCAACAAACACTGTACAGTGCAGAGAGCTACATATTCATAATGCAATTAATTCCAGAAGACTGAACTGTCAGCCACCACCTCAATGCAGAATTTCAGACAGTCTGTCCAATTCTTTGGACTCCTATCATAGAGTGCCCTAATTTAAAATACAAAGCCATCACCTCAATTCAATATATTCTACTGAAAACTGCTATAGTGAAGGCCAGCTAGATCCAACACACTCGCTGCAGATCATGTTACTATGTTTGTCACTTGTCAAAGGCTCAGGTATCTGCTGTTGTTACAGGACAACTGAGGGGTAACAATGCCGGAAAGAAATGGGAACTTAAATGAAATGTGAGAACTCAAATACCAAAGCAAGATCTAAGTGCAGATTGTACTTGGATCTATAAGATCACACCACTCTTAAAGTGTTCCCAGATGAGGACCCAGATTTGGAAGAGCCATGCTTCACTAGCCAAGCTGATCCTTCTCCCTAAATCAGAATATAGACGCAAATGTGGACACTATTTCCTCTTGCCCCAGGGAAAACAAACAAGAAAAAAACTTCTATTATCCTGTTTCAAGGAGGGAAACAAATATATATGCTCACTAAGGCAAGAGTAAGGGCTGAGAATGAGTACAGCTGGTGCACAGCAAATGCACACAGCAGGCCCACAACAGCTGTCAGCTCTGTCCCCCGAATAACTCCAGCCATCAGTCACAGGGGTACCAAAGCAGGATGAGTGCAGCACAGCACTCCTCTCTGCCTCAGGTTAAGGAGGATATACCACCCAAAACCATCCCAACAAGTGCAAGAACAAGAGATGCAGAAATAACGCACAATACGAGGTATTCAAGCAAATTTTTAAAATGCCAGCTTGGCTAACAGAAATATATTGGCAGCACACAGTACATCCACTTCTCACTGCAGCAGCAGGACTGTTTCAGCAGCCTGGCCAGTCTACCCAAGCTTACTCAAGTACATTAACACTCCCACTGCATAAACAGACCAAATGCTTACAGACAGAAATGTGCTGCAGTGCACAGAGCTGAAGGCAAGACCTCCAAGTACCCAGCAGTGGACTATCTCACCTGCTGTCCTTCTGCACTGCCACGTGCTCACCTTCCCCACTGATGGATCAAACTGACTCCATGCCACTCTTTGACTCGATCTTGTTAATTTGTTAATTAAATTAATCTTCTTAATTAAATCTTACTGATTTGTGGGGCCTGTTGGTACTACCAGTCCCTGTGAAGCGTCAGTGGAGATGATCAGTGAAGATAATGCATGGGGCATGCAAGTGCATAATGAAGAGATATTGAAGATAAAGATAATGGATGGAAAAACGGGATCGGGATACAGAAATAAAGAAGTTAGCTGACAACCAGACTACTCTGTAACTAAAGATTATTAGCATAGAATCTAAGGAGACAGAGAGAGAAGAAGGAAAAATTAAGAGTTCCATGTTAAAATGTTACACCAGCAATATTCAAGAAGACATAGTACCCTCCAAATTACCTAATAAACAATCAAGAAGTTTAAATGACATATTAAATGGTATTTCAAAATTTCCAGAACACCGAACTTAAAAGGCAAAAGCATGTAATGCAATTACTAGAAATCCACTGTCTCCTGTATCAGGATTACATGCCTAGTTTGTTACATCCTTAGAAACGTATCGCACAAAACGAATTAATATTTTAGCAATGGCAATACAAGACTCAAGAGAGACTACAGAGTCAGGGTTAGCAGAAATCCCTTCTTTTCTGCTGAATGCTTCCTCACAGGGAGTCTGTCAGTCGGAACAAACCCAGAGCCGTCCCTGCGGGGAGCCGGCCCGGGGGCTCGGCCGGGCTGCCTGGCCAGGGTGCTGCGCTGGGCCCACGGGGGCCCCGAAGTTTTAAGAACTACGAGGAAAACGCTAGTTACTACGGAAAGAATAAAAAAAGTCTCAAACAACCGCAGACCCACAGATATACCAACACTGCCAGCTCGCAGAGGGCAGGGCCCCGCGCTCCGCCGCCTTCCCGCGGCGGGGCGGCTGCAGCGGCTCCGGGCACGGACCCGCCGCACCGCCCGCCCGGGCCCGGCTGCGCCCGCGGCCGCTCCCCGCCCTCCGCCGGGCTGCCCCGCGCGGCTCGGGGAGGGCACAGCCCGGCACAGCCACTGACCTGCGGCAGCAGATGCAGGAGCAGCCAGAGGCGGAGCCGGGCCGGCCACGCCGCCATGCCGGGCCTGCCGCGCCGCCGCCGCTTTGTTCCGACCTGGGCCGGGCCGGACCCTTCCGCACAGGGCACCCAGAGCCCGCCCCGGACGTCCCGCCCCGCCGCCCCGAGCCGCCCACGGGCTCCGCCGGGGCGGCACGTCACTTCTGGCGGTGCCGAATGAAATGGCGAGCGGCGGCGGTGCCGGCGGCGGCGGCGCGGGGAAGATGGCGGTGAGCAGCGGGGTGGCTCGGGCGTCCTGCGGCGGCGGCGGCGGCGGTGCCCGTGCCGGTGCCCGTGCCGGTGCCCGTGCCGGTGCCCGTGCCCGTGCCCGTGCCCGTGCTCCCTGCGGCGGTGCCGGTGCCGGTGCCCGTGCCCGTGCTTCCTGCGGCGGTGCTGGTGCTGGTGCCGGTGCCGGTGCCGGTGCCGGTGCCGGTGCACCCGCCGGTGCCCGCGCCCCGTCCCGCCGCCGCGGGATCCCGCAGCAGCGGGATGTTCCGGCGCTGTGTCTCCGCGGATGGATGGCGCGCTTTAACCCGGCCGTCTGTGCTCTGCCGTAGGATAAGGAGAAGAAGAAGAAGGAGAGCATATTGGACCTCTCCAAGTACATCGACAAGACCATCCGGGTGAAGTTCCAGGGCGGGCGGGAAGGTGAGCCGCAGCGCGCCAGCTCTCGCTGCTCTCCTGGCAAGGGAAGGCGAGGAGTAGCGGGGCGCTTTTACTTCTTAGTGGTTGCAGTTACTGGTGCGAAGCTTTTCTCGTTTGACTATTCCATTCATCTCCTGGGTGCGCTATCTTTATGGCTCATTTGTGTGCCTCATATTAGTTCTCTTGAACAAGCTTATTTTGGCTCGTTTGTTGGTTTCATTTTGTTTGTTTGTTTTTTTCTCTCTTCATTACAAGGGTACAGTTAAAGGAACGAAGAAACATTTATGGATGTAACAATTAATACAACTGTCGTGCCTTTCCATCCCCGTGCATTCCCAGCTGGGAGGGCACGTCCCCGCAGGCGCTTGTTTGTCTGAGTTAACCATGTGCTGCATTTTAAAACTCCACTGGGTCAGAATGCTTGTGAGGGTGTGCAAGTTACTTGCACTCCTTACCGATAAGTGTATCTGTCAAACTCAGAAGTAGCTGTGTGTGATTTTGTGGTATATTTAGCGAGTAGTTTTGTGGAATCACATTCTCCGTTAGGACAAAGTGCCGGTCTATCCGCAGTGCCTTCCTGTGCAGCAGTACTTATGCTAAAGGAGGGCACCTCGAAGATGGAGTTCATGAGGAAAGAACTTGAAATATGGTCTTGCTTCATTTTTAACCATAATCTTTCATTAAGGATATTTATTTCATATTGGAGTTGTCTTTTTTTTTTCTTTGTGTTATACAGTTATTTGTTATACAGTATTCTTAAAACACCCTTGAAATTGGCTGAAAGCAGAAGTGTTAGTGTCTTGAAGAACATTTTGAAGAATTGATTGAAAAGCCTGTAAGTTTTAATTGGTGCAATGCAGACCAGCTTTTGTGTACTTGCCACTGATAAAGAAGACACTGTTTAATATCTCTGGCCTCATTTGTTTGGCCTTGCCTGAAGGAGGGAACAGGGCTGGAGAACTGAATATACCTGTCATGAAGTCTTGTGTTGCTGTATTGTTGTTTTGTCCTGATCATTGTTTTCTGTGTGATCTTCAATAGCAAGTGGTGTCTTGAAAGGATTTGACCCTCTTCTGAACCTTGTGCTGGATGGTACCATTGAGTATATGCGAGGTAAGTAATATGTGGTCTTTGGGAAGCTTCCCCTCCCTGGGTGGTTTTCCTGACAGAAATCTTACAGCTCTGTGAGTGAATAAGCAGAAACTGCAGATTAACATCACCCGAACTGCAGCATGCTTGGGATAACTATCTTGTAAAGAAAGAGATAAGGTGACAGATCTATGGGACATGACAACATACACCCAAGATTCCTGAGGGAATTGGCTGATATAGTTCCCAAGCTACTTTAAAACATTTAAAAAGTGATGGACGTTAGGTGATGGGAAAGAGAAACATTGAACCCATTTTTCAAAAGGGTAGAAAGGACCCTGGGAACTACTGTCCTGTCAGCCTCACCTCTTGTGCCTAGGAAGATCATGAACACATCCTCTTTGGAGCTCTGCTAAGGCATTTGGAGGACAGGGAGGTGGTTTGAGACATCCACCATGGATTTACTAAGGGAAAATGCTTTCTGACCAACCCAGTGGCTTTCTGTGATGGAATGACTCCATCAGTGGACAAGGGAAGGGCTTACAAATGTCTTTTGTCTGTGCTTCTGTAAAGCCTTTGACACAGTCCCCCACAAGATCCTTCTCCCCAAATTGAAGAGAAGTGGATTTGATGAGTGGACTGTTTGGTGATTGTGGAACTGTAGTCAATGGCTTATTGTCCTCATGAGCATCAATGACAAGGGGTGTCCCTCAGGGGTCTCTGTGGGGACCAGTACTGTTTAGTGTCCATAAGTGACATAGACAGTGGGATCAAGTTCACCCTCAGCCTGCAGGTGACACACCTGAAGGATGAGACCATCCAGGGGACCCTGGGCAAGTTTTTGAAGAGGGCTTACAGGAACCTCATGAGGTTCAGCAAGACCCAAGTACAAGGTCCTGCTCCTGGTTTGGAACAACTGCTGGTGTCAATCCAGGCTGGGGGATGAACAGATTGAGAGCAGCCCTGCTCTCAAGAGAGGGACTTGGACATGCTGGTGGATGAGAGGCTGGACAATATATGCAGCTTACAGAGCTAGCTGCATCCTGGGCTGCATCCCTACAGGATGGGGGGATTCGTCCCCAGGGAGGGGATTCTGCTTCTCTGCCTCGCTCAGGTGAGACCCCACCTGGGGAGCAACATCAGGAGGATGTGCAGCTGCTGCAGTGAGTCCAGAAGAGGCCACAGAGATGCTCCAAGGGCTGGGGCCACTGTGCTCCAGAGCCACGCTGGAAGAGCTGAGGATGTTTCACCTGGAGAAGAGAAAGCTCTGAGGAGATTTTATTGTGGTCTTTCAGTACTTTAAAGGGACATGAAAGGAAATTACAGGGGGTTGAATGCTTCAGCAGGCTCTGTTGTGACAGGGCAAGTGGTAGTGGGTTTAAATGAAAGTAGAGGTGATTTATATATAAGGAAGAGAAGGTTTTTTTAGATTTAAGGAAGAGGGTTTTGGGTTTTTTTATAATGAGGATGATAAAAACACTGGGACAAGCTTGAGAGGTCGTAGGTGCCCCATCCTTGGGAGCATTGAAAGATGAGACTCTGAGCAACTGAGTTTACTTAAAGATGTCCCTGCTTGTTGCAAGGGGGCTTTACTAGATGACCTTTAATGATGATTCTACAGCAGAAGTTAAGCACATTCCCTGTGACAGAACATCCCTGGTAGTCCTTATTTGAGCTCCTCTGTAGTTGTCTCATTGGCCACCCTTGTCCTCTAAAGCTTGAGTAAAGTAGTGTCTCTTTCTCCTCTCTGATGGTATCATTTGATAGGACAGTGTTTTTGAAGAGTAATCTCCTATCTGCTTAAAAGGGAACACCTGAAGCTTGGAACTTTCTCTCTGAAAGAGAGTTTTAAAATGTGTTGTTAATCTCTATTGAATATAGAGATATCTCATGGAAGAGAGAACTGATTTTGTTTATCTGTCCCGATCCAGCCCTGTTTGGCCTGGTCTGGGAATGGACTGATGCTCTCTTCCCTAGTGCATTGAGAAGTCTGGGTCATCTTCTGATTTGAATTAATTCCCAAGTGTTTGTCTATAATGACATTTGAAATGGGATCAGGAGCTTTTTTTTAATCACTTCCATATATACTGTTGGTTAGATGAATGAAAGGGCCTTTGAATTCTTCAATAAATGTGTTCTGCTTTTTGTTACATACAAGGCAAATTTATTGCTCGCTGTCAGTAAGGTCTTGAGAACATCAGATGGCAGTGCTGCATCACCTGTGTAGTGCATGTGTTCAATAAAACAAAGCAGTTATGCCAGGAAAGAACATGCCATGTCTATGCCTTCTGAAGCTGGTGGGATTTGGTTTCTTTTTCTTATTTTCCTGTTCTAACTGTGGATCTCTGCTTTTTAGATCCAGATGATCAATTTAAATTGACAGAAGACACACGTCAGCTGGGACTTGTGGTTTGCAGAGGGACTTCTGTGGTTTTGATTTGTCCACAGGATGGAATGGAAGCTATTCCAAACCCTTTCATTCAGCAGCAAGATGGCTAATGCTTCCTTTGGATTGTCTCTGAAAACTTCAGGAGTGCAAGTCATTGGAGAAAACTATCAGTGTGTGAGAAGCTTCCTGTTTTGGGGGGGTAGTTTGAATGTGTATTTGTTAGTGTGAAAAAAAGTCAACTTTTATTTTTGTGGCTTTCATAGATGATGAGAGGATGGGGAATGTAAGAAGTATGTTCTTGTTTTCCTCCCACCCCCAAATAAGTGTGTAACTATGTTGTTTAGAGCTGACAGAAGAGAACATATTGACATGAATTGTCTGAGACCTTCTTGATCTTGTGAGTTTTGAAACAACCCCATAAAATTAGTTAAGAATGCCCTGAATATTGGTTATATTCTTTCCGTTTTTAAATACATTTAAATGTATTTAATCCAAATTAAAAGCCTAAATACAGTAGAATGTGTTTTTCTTCCTCTTAGATATCAGTACTCAGCTGGGGAAGCATTATGTTGTAGTCTTCTGCTGTTGAGTTTATTCTCTTTTGTGCAGGAAAATTACTTCCTTGTGTAGTGTCATCACCTTTACAAGCAATGTAGCCAAGAAGGTCTTTTTCAGCATGTGTTCCAGAACTGGTGGGCTGTGATCTGTGCATCAGCAGGCTTACACATTTCTACAGGATTCCTTGGAATTTTAGGGGAAGAATATTTAATACCCTAACGTTTGTTCAATTGTAGGCATTCTCTGGAAGTACTGCATATTTTTATATTGTGGCTATCCACATGTGGTTTTGATTCTTATAACTTGATTTGTAAGTAAACATTTTTATTTCTTTTGTACTGCAGAAAATTCAAGATTTGAGGAGTTTTGAGTGAATAAAGACAAATTAATCTGTTTCTAAATGTCTGGTTTTTAGTCTGTAAAATTGCACTGCAGCTGACATTACAGTTCTCCAGCCATAAATCTAAATTAAATTAATTCAGGAGGTGCATAAACACTGCAGGATCAGGAGGGGCCAGAGCAGGAATTGATGGGAAAGGCCTGAGAGTATCTCATCCCTCTTCTGAGGTGTTTTAAAGACTGTTTCTGCCACCTGCCCTTGCCTTTAGAGGGGACCCTTTATGGGGAGGCTGTGGCAGAGTGAATTGTTTTGCTGGCACCAGCAGTTTTGTTCCTGAAGGTTTTCAAGAACGCATGGCAAGCACAGGTTGGATTGGTTATTTTGGCCACAGCATTGTTGTCCCATGCATAGCCTTTCCTGGGTCAGCTCCAAAATGGGTGGGAGCTTAGAGTAAATTCCATGTCAGTGAGTCTGACTTCCAGGAGGCTCTGAAACAGGCCCAGGTGTGTTGTGTGATGTATTGCCTGTGTGAACTTGGGCACATCTGGATTTTAATCTGGGGGCTCATGTAGCTCATGTCTATAAAGTTGTGCTGCTCACAACCTAGTTTCTTTCTAATGCTTCAAAACTTGCTAGTGAAACTGCACAATTCAAAAGAGAATCCTTATTTAGAGCGTGAGGAGTAGAATTTCTCACCATCAGCTTGAGCAGAGTCTTGAACTCTCCTTTAGGTGGGAGAAAGATTGCTGCTGTTGATGCCAGAAACATGCTGCACTATCTTTGTGCTCTAAGTATAGCATCAGAAACAGACCTGCTGGGGCTCTCTGGAGTGGATTCTGGGCTCTCAGTGCTGGGAGATCTGCCTGGAGCCACGGGTCAAGTGTGTAAACTGGAGAGGGGCACATTCCCAACATTTCCTGCTCAGGTGCTTGGTTGCTTGGTCATCATTGTGAGCTGCATGGCTCTCCTTTTCTGCAGCACAGATTTTGAGGTTATACTTAAGAGTCAAATACCTGAAAAGAAGAATATGAAAATGATAGGGGACAGAACATGTTAGCAGGCCCTGTTGTGATAAGACAAGGGGTAATGGTTTAAGATAAAAGAGGGGCAATCCAGACTAGAAATTAGGAAGTTGTTATGATGGGCATGGAGAGGCACTGGAACAGCTTCTGTTTGCTGAGCTCTGCCAAGAACTGGGAGTGAGTCTTGCTGGTATGGACTCTTTGGGTAAGGGACTCTACTTCAAGGTCACTATGCAAATCTCTTCATGTTACAGCTTTGGAAAAATTCCCTGTGGCATTAGCTGTTGCTTGTCCTACATCTGTATTTATTTTGTGCATTCAGATTGAGGATGTCTGAATGTGAAAAGCCATCTGGGTCTCAATGGGGGTTTACTCCTTCCTCTTCTCTCTTACTAAAGTAAGATACATAATAAAAACTGTAATAACTTTGGTATTTGATTAAACTTGAACTAATGAAAGATGAGGTAATGGTTGCTTTTTTCCAAATGGGTTCAATGTTTTCTATAACTTCTTGATATTTACTCAGTGCTTAGGAATCTTTTGGTTGTTTCTCCTGTTTTTTCTTTCTAGCCCAGGCTCTTTGCTTGGCTAACAGCTCCCCTTATTTGCTGTAGCCTTACCTGGTAAAAGTAGATGCCAGTCAAATCTGCATTTTTTTTTTTTTATACAGCTGTTCTGGTATTGCTGTTCAGAAAGCAGCAGAAAAAACAGAAGAGCAAAGCAGGAGAGTAGAAAACATTCTATTTTTAGAACAAGATTGGCTTATCTTATATTTATCCTAGTGAGGGGGATAATGTTTCAAGAGATCTCACATGGGTAAGGGCTTCATAAGACTGAGTTAAAATTAACTGCCTGGCAGTCTTCAAGCATGGATCCTGCACAAGAGCCACAGGAGCTGGGACCTGAGACAGAAATGATTGCAGACACAATTCTTGAGGTTGGAGAGAGACTCTTCCAGGTCAGCCGTAGGGTGCTTTCAGTCCACAGTCGATACTTTGAAGCCATGTTTTTTGGAGGAGCAAGAGAGAGCTCTGAACAGCACATAGTGATCAAAGGGATCGACGCGGTGCCTTTTCAGGCACTGCTTGAGTTCACTCGCACAGCCCAAGTGCTCATAGGTCAAGAAAATGTGATCAGCTTACTGGAAACAGCTGATTTTTTTCAGTTTGACAGGGTGAAACTGTTGTGTGAGAAATTTCTGGAGAGAGAACTGCATGTTTCCAACTGCTTGGGCCTGATGACCTACTCACAGCAATTTGCCTTTACAGAGCTGTATGTGTCTGCTATGAATGTGGCTCTCACTCACTGGGGGGATGTGATATGCCAGGAAGAATTTAAGGCATTACCCAAGGAAATGCTGATGCAGCTCCTGAAAAGTGATGACCTCTTCATTTCAAGAGAGGATGTGATTTTTGACAGTATTATAATTTGGATAATGGAGGACCCAGCTACGAGAGAGGAAGAATTTCTGGATCTGGTGGGCGAAGTCAGGGTCACTTTTCTGAGTTTGTCCTTCCTTGATACCTTGGTGAAACGCAGTAAGCGTACTGGAGAGACAGATACCTTTTCCAGGCTAATAAAGAAGTTAGACAGCTGTCCCCCACCCAGCTGGCAAAATCCCAAACTGTGTTCTTATGCTGGTCGGAGCTATGACACCTTATATGTCCTGGGAGGAAAACATGACAAGGAACAGCAAGAATTATATCTCTTTCAACCTAAAACAGGGACCTGGCAGGCTTGTTCTCCATTGCAGCGCAGGAACCTCACCCAGTATGCAGTGGCATCAGTAGGTAACTTACAGAGAAGGGAGACTGAACAAATGCAAACAGAAGTTGAGAGTCCAGCTGTTGCTGTAAAACAGTTGTGCTCAGCATTGCTAAAACCTCATTCATATTGGTGTTCATATTTGTTCAAATAATGGTTTTGTTTTCCTTAGTCCTGGGAGAATGCTAGATGACACTATTCTCATATAGCAGAGACTGTGCAGTCTGCTGAGCTCCTTACCTTGGCTTTATCTGGAATTAATCTAAGCACTTGGCTTTAAGTAGTGTATTTTTTGGCCTTCTCTTTTGTAGTGGTTTAGACAGATGACAGGCAATTTCTGATTTATAGTTGCCATTACATTAAACTTACCCATAGATGTTGGGAAATCTTAATGCTTGGAAACTTTCAAGCCAGCTCAATACTATGGCTTCCTGTAGTAGTGTTGTTAAGAGTCCTATTTCTGGTAGGAGTTTGGAGATCCCTGAGGTTCTTTCCAACCAGTGTTTCCATGATTCAGTTCAAAAATGGGAGTAGGCTTGGAAAGACTGGCTGCATACTGTAGGCCCAATCTATGTCTGTGGATGAGGAATTAAATACTGCAAACTGATGCATAGAGCAGTGATTTTCTCTCCTCATCTTTCACCTTATCAGTACAGCCCAGGGTGAAATGAGAACCCCAGCTATCAAGAGCAATGTTTAGCCTTCATGTGACTACTGTTTTCTGTGCTGTCTTTACAGGGAGCTTCCTTTTCGTGACAGGAGGGTATTTCCGGGATGAGTTTGTGTGGTACAGTGTGGATTGGGTGCTTATCTACAACTGCCTGGACAATTGCTGGCTGGAAGGGCCAGCCATGAAGCAGTCCCGCAATAGCCACTGTGCAGTAGGAGTGGGGCTCTACCTGTACGTGCTCGGGGGGAGCACAGACCAAGGGATAACCCCAGCAGTGGAGCGCGTGGCCCTGATGGAGTCAGAGTGGGAAAGCATGAGTCCCATGGCCCAGCCTGTGGAGAGAGGCGACGCCGTCAGCGTGGGAACCACCATCTATGTGGTCTGTGGGCTGGATGAGAATGGACATGTGTATGATGGAGTGCAGAGGCTGAACACGGAGACAGACAACTGGGATGTCATCTCATTCTCCCCTCTTCCAAGGTAATGTTGGGGATTAGGTTTCTTTTGTTCCTTATTACTGTCTTGGTTTGAAAGACAGGTGTCTGCTAAGGAAGGCAGGAGCCTCTCTTGAAATGGAAAATGTAACCCCCCTCCCTCCAAATTACTACAATTTGAAATTAAGGAGCTCTCAGGCAAAGATATGGGAATAGGAATAACAGTTTTTACTAGGAAAATTTAAAAAATAAAAATACAGTAATACAAAAACCCAAAACACTGACAAAGTCAGAATCCAAGCTGACACCCGTCAGTCAGTCAGGGTGTTGGTAGCAGTCACATTAAATGGTGGCTGCATCCTCCTGCAGTGGCAGATGTGGTTCAGCTGGAGCAGTGCTCCTGTAGAAGGTGCAGTTTTCCTCCAAAGGTCCAGGGATGATGTGGAAAGGTCTGGCTTTCCTCTGGAATCCAGTGGAAAAAAGCTGCCTTGGCATTCCAAATCTCAGTTTTTATCTGGGTAGGAAAGGCTTGGCTCCCCCCCCGGGTGGAGCATCTCCCAGTGGGATGATGTAATTTTATCAGTTATACAGTGGGACTCAATGGCCCATTAACAGGAGATATCTCCATAGAAGGAGGATGGGCTGTGGGAAAGATAAAGAACACTGCCCCACCTGGTTTTAACAGATGGCCCATTAGCAGAAGATAACCCCCTCTAGAGATAAGGATCACTGCCCCACCTGGTTTCAACAGATGGTGATAGAATACAAACTTTTGGTCACATCCTGCTTTGCAAGCCAAGCCACACATCCAGTCTGGCCTTGAACACTCCCACTTGACACGACACATTCCATTGTGCCAAACACATCTGGACATGGACTGGTAACTCTTGAATTTTCTTCCAGGTACCTGGCTTAAGAGGCACCATGCATTTATCTGCCTGGCAATAATTTGGGCCTATGCTACCTTCTGGGCTACAGTGCCTTTTGCTGGGGTGGGAAGCTACGCCCCTGAGCCCTTTGGGACCTCCTGCACTCTGGACTGGTGGCTGGCACAGGCTTCAGTGGCTGGACAGGCTTTTGTTCTGGGCATCCTTTTCTTCTGCCTGCTGTTCCCAACTGTGGTGATTGTGTTTTCCTATGTCAAAATAATTTTAAAAGTCAAATCATCCACCAAAGAAGTCGCTCATTACGATACCAGGATTCAGAACAGCCACATACTTGAAATGAAGCTGACCAAGGTAGGTAGGAATGTTTTCCACAGTTTGATGTGTTGGGTCATAGAAGCAGATTTGGAGACAATAACATGATGCTTTGAAGGTGGTTTTTGTAGTTTTCTCCCCTGTTACTGTCAGGATGGGGAAAAAACAAGAGTGGAAATATAATTCTTTGATTAGGGCACTGGGGTCCCTGAGATCATGATTCACTCTGAGCTCTGCCTCCACTTTCTCACGTAACCTTGCAAGTTGTATCATCTCCCTGTGGCCCTGCTCCTCATCATAGAACCCTCTTTGCTTTCAGAAACAGTTGGGAAGGGTCATTTAGGGTGTTTGATGTGCATTGGAATTATTACAGAAAACAGATAGAGAGCAGATTATTGAAGCAGGGAAATAAAACTTTCAGACAGTTTACGTTCCTCTGTTAATGAAGACATAAACCAAAATTGGTCCTGTGACACTGCAATTGTTTTTATGAAATAATTTATCAGTTAGGCTCAGACATGAACTGCAGATAAAAATGCTGAAATGCTAAAATTAATTTTCCATCACAGACCAAATCCTGTTTTCCCTTTCTGATTGAATCTATTTTCTGTTTGGCAGTGGTGACAGCCATGATACTTGGTATTGCTTATTGTGCCAGGAAATCTCTCAAAAGAAAGACTTGTATTGAACAAAATCAGATTCCGTAGCTGTAAAAGATTCACCAGCCTCTGTAACCCATGCCAAGACCTAGACAAGCAGCAAGTTTTGTTTGGCTGATCAAATTTTATTACAATTTTTGTGAGTTGAACTGAGAGTTACATAGCATACAGCAATAAGGGACATTATGTCTAAATATATCTGAAAATCTCAGCTATGTACCTGTACAGCCAGTGCTGACAGTACAGCTGGTACAACTGCACTTGCCTTTCAAAAGGATATTTCAAATAGTTACTTTTATTTTTTTTAAATGGTTATTCAGCAAATTCCATTTGAAGAGCAACGGAAACTTTTGATTTGAAGATACAGGGTTTTTTTTTAATTTTTCCTTTTTTTTTTTTTTTTTTTTATATTGGAAGGATAATGTAAAACTTCAATGTAATCTGAGTTTCAACATCAGTAATTTTCCCTCCTGTCTTGAATCTACAGTGGAGAACATAATAGTGGGATAAATATAAATATGGAAAATTAGTCTCCCTTAAAAACCATTTGACTCTACAGCACAATTTATGACAAACAGGCTGTGCTTGAGATCCCTGGCTCACCTGCACTGTTCCTTCAGTGACAGACAACAAAAAGAACAGGCTACAGGAAAGGTTATGCAATGTCTAAACCCCTTCTGCTTTCTGGTGGTATATTTTTTTTTTTCCAATCTGATCCTGTTAATTGCCTTATTCCAAATGAGTGCACATGTGCTGCTGCCAGTCTGGATGCAGCAATAATTTGCAATGGCAGCAGTATAAAGGCAGATGTTTTTCAGGATGTATGATGGCATGGCATCATTTGAAGTGGTATCAGGCTGTGACCGAGTGCAGACAGGCTGGTTCAGGTAAAGTATACAAACCACAGATTTTGTCCCCAAACAGTTTCTCTTTAGCATCTGTACTAAACTTTCTTATGGTTACACTTCCTCAGATTATAAGGAGGTCACTTGCTAATTTACCAGAAGCATGTTTATCAGAACTAAAATATTTAACTTAAATTTGCTTTTAAAGTATCTACATATTCTAATGGAGTGCAAATCTATAAATAAATCTTGATATTTTACTAGCATTCTCACTCTCAGTTAAATTCCCAGTTTTCAAAAGATCTTTTTTCAAGAACCTTCGCAGCTCTGCTGTTATCAGTGTATTATCCTAAAAAGAAGATTCTGTGTTTTGAAAGGAATCCCCTCCTTAAATAATTTGAATTCAATATCAAGCTATTATTATTTTCTGAAATCTCATTTACTTTCCTCATATTTAGCCAGACTTTACTGTATTTTTAAAGGTCTGATAGCAGACTCATTAGCTGCTCTGTGTCAGGCAAAAGGAACACAGGAGTGAGATAAAGAGGCAGATTTTGTTCATATTGTAAATTTGTATGCAAAAGCAAGTTCTTATTTTTCTTTTCCATTGGAATGTAATTGCCTTGCATTCTGCCTAGCTCTGTGCTGCTCTGCCAGTGTCTGGCTGCCCTGGATAAACCCTGCTGTCTCTTTTCTGCTCTCACAAGGTGGCAATGTTGATCTGCGCAGGGTTCCTCATTGCCTGGATCCCTTACGCCGTGGTCTCGGTCTGGTCAGCCTTTGGACAGCCAGACTCGGTCCCCATCCAGCTCTCAGTGGTACCAACACTGCTTGCAAAGTCAGCAGCCATGTACAACCCCATCATTTACCAGGTCATTGACTGCAAGTTTGCCTGCTGCCGCTCGGGAGGGCTGAAGGCCAAGAGCTCTTTGAAGAAATCAAGGTAATTCCTTCTCTGGGGAGTAGGATACCTTTAGGAACACAATGATCTAAAAAGTACCGAACTAAGATCTACCAAGAATCACAGCTCATTGAATCACAGCTCATTGAATCTTATTTCTTGAGTTTGACCGTGATCATTTTGATTTGGGATTTTTCTTGCCGTGAGAATTTGTAAAGTGACTGTAGGTGTATAAGGAGAAGCAAGAAGACAGTCCTTACTTTTAGATCCAGCTGCAACTCCACTGATATAGTTTGGAGAAAAGTCCCATTGGTTTTAGCAGGTTTGGGATCAATCCTGCCTTCCTAATCCTTTTCTTTCACATCATCATATGTGTTTCCTCCAGAAGGTGTTGATGACCTCTATTGCCAGTGTAGCAAATGGAAGAGAATTCTGTTAATTCTTTCCATAATTAGCCTGTTAATGCTGTGCCTTTCAGCCACTGAATCAGCAGGGAGAGACAATATTTCCTCAACCACCCAGCAGGTACCATTCATACCAAGAAAACTCACCTTAAACCAGACAAATCAAAGTGTAATTGTCTTGTGAGAAACTCACCTTTTTTTTTTTATTATTTTTTTTATTTTTTTTATTTACAACCTTCAGGCAAAATTTGTGCTGCATACCTGTGAAATTCCTGAAATTCCACAACTATGCATGTGGAGGAAAAGTATAGTTCTGTGTTATGCCAGACAAGGACAATTTGTGGTTGAATTGTCTGAGATAATGGTGGATGTTAATCTGGCAGCATACACTGTCACAAGCACCATACCACACATAAGTGACTGTGAAACAATAGGATTCCAGTAATTTGCTTCAAAGACCAAAAATATATGTGCCTTGATTTCCATAGAAATGGAGGACTATTTTATCATTCATGTTATTCCCTTACCAATTCCAGAATTTTTGGTGCATTGCTCAGTGAGTCAATCTTGAGCATCCACAGCTTCTTGTAGCAGATAATTCCATAATGCACTGAGATTAATTTCATCTGCAGAACATACAGAGTTTATATATGTTGTAAATGTCTGAGGTGTGGAATTCATAGTTTGCCAAAATCCTTTCTGCAGTTTTAGTCCAATGAGACACAAATTAGAAGTAGCCTTCAGAGGATTTTTGGTAACTGGATTTGTGTTTAACATCTGGAGAAGGTCTCACCCAGTCCCTCAAGCTAAATGCAAGCTGTGCAGTGAACAGAATGATCTGAAAGGATCACAGAATTCCCAGAAGTAGGAACTTGATTTCCAGCTTGGTGTGAGCAAACTGACCATGGTACCTTCTCTGCCCCACAGGACATACACAATATCTGCGCACAGGGACTCCACAGCTGTGAGTGAAACCCAGCTGGAAGCATGAGTGCTCACCTTCACCTACAGCCCAGGAGAACCTGGTGACAAACAACCCTGCTGGCTCCAGTTCCTCTATCTGTACATGAATTAAAACATAGTGACAGGTTTATTTTACTCCCTATTCCTGTGTATAATGTACAGTTCTTTCCATCCTGACCAAAACTGTGTTGTGTTAGAGTTGGGCAAATATTCTAAGTATTCAGAGGAAGAAGAAACAGAGAAAATTTGTTTTTTATTAAAATTTTTCTTTCACTTCAATTGCTCGAAAATACACCTTTTTTTTTTTTTTTTTTTTCTTAGCACTAATAGAAATGATAGTTTGGGCAATATTTTCCCTCAGGGGAAGGAAAATATTCATAAAGGCCAGCTTTAGTTTACCAAAGTTAATCTCCCTAAATTCCTGCTGCAGTCACTGGAGGCCTGGAGCATGAGAGAAAGGATTCCTTAGAGGACAAATCTGAGTTGGAGCTTCACTTCTTGGGGCTTTGAATTACCCAGTGGGGAAATATTAGCTGACTGAATTTCCCCAGTGAGCATCCCTCCAAATTCTGAGGCTACAAGCTGTGTTAAACCCACTTTGAGTTCAGTACTTCAATATTCAAAAATATTTTGATTTTAGTTACAGCAAAGTCAGAGGTGCCACATTCATACACAGGATGACTTTACAGGATATAGAATAACAAATCCTTACTCAATTGTGAATGAGAGGGGAAAGGTCTCTTGCTAAATCTGTAGATTAATTTTGGAGTTATGAATAACTTTGCAATAACAAAGCAGAACTGAAATGAAGTCAGCCCAAGCCAAACTGAGCAAACCAAGATTTCATACATTTTTATCATTCTCTGGCCAAAATCACAATGAAATATGATGGCAATAAGCAGAAAGATTTGATAACAGAATTTTTCACTGTGTATTTTACTCATCACAATTCTTTATGAGATCAATTAATGAGATATAAAATGGCAAAACATTCCTCAATCCAAACCATGGAGCCAGATTCAAAAGTGGTGTGTTTGTGAGGAGGGTCACAGCCCTGGTAACAGAGGAGTCTTTCCAAAGTGCAGGTGCAGAGTAATTCTTAAACACTAAGTCCTGGAAGGATGAGGATTAGTAACTATTTGAGAGAATGAAGTTCTGTAAATTCTAATGCATTCAATAGAACAACAATGTGTCTTGAAAGGACCTGCAGAGTTGTGTTGGATAGGAGACATAATTATTCTTATTACCTCCTTTTTCTCCTTTGGATTTATCTTAGAGTGGAGACATCACTACAGATCATAAACTAGCATTTCAGTAAAGTGGATTTTTAATGCTTAAAATAATGATTTTGGTGTTTCTATGAAATTTCTTCAAGAAGGATATGATTTTATTAAAAATAAGTTAATTGTAAATCAAAGAGTCTCCCACAGTGATTTATGATGGCTGTTAAAAAGAACAAAGTTACAAGGGCAAAGTTTTCTTCTGAGTTGTTCCTTTAAGGAAAGAAAGCATTTGAGAAAGAGTTTCAATTACTTTCCTGTTTAATATTTCCTGTTTAACGTTAATTTATCCTACTGTTATTTCAGAATTGTATTTCACATGCATTTTCTGTCACACTGAACTGAACTTCTTTTGTAGCTGATCCATGGTGATGTTAATATTGCTTTATACAATAATATCATACAGGTTTAATGTGATGTTTGTTGGCATGTCTCAGCACTCCCATTCTGCAGCTGCTATTTTATCAAATGATATTCAGACCATGTAGCAGAAGTAGGATTTTGTTGAATTTCCTAAGCTGGGTACAGGAAAGTATTGCTTCCCCCTCTGCAATGCTTTAGCAAAAGAAATTTGAATAAATACTAACAGAACTTGCAGAGTTACAAAGAGTTGCCATGTTACCTATACATGTTTTTGTGATAATTTTTCCCCAGAAGTTGAATTCTTTCGTTTCTACAGACCTTTCAGCATAAGACCCACTTATTCCTTGACTATGACTGCAAATTGTGCCCACAAATTGATCCAGAGCAGAAAACATCTTTTACAATATTTGCAGACTTGGTTATGAAGACATTAACAACCTTTCCTTCATTATCCTGAAGCTTTTATTATTTTCTTCATCCAGGCAAACTTTTGTTTATATCTACAGGTGTTTATCATAACTAAGGTGTGATGTAAATCAGATGCACAGTGGCCCTATAAATGAGATTAGCTGGAGCAACACAGTTGGTAAAATTGTAGGAATTGCTCACTACTCTGGCCAGATTTAGGGGTAGATCAACTCACAGTTTGTGCATGAACCCTTCCTCTAATTTAAATTGGGGAAACTTTTCTCTTTATTTGTTAAAATTATGTACTTTCCTCAGAATTGCTGTTGGGTCATCCCAGAAGTGGATACACACTCATGGTAGAGCTGAATTTTATGTTTTAAAATAGTATAAGATACTTTTGGATTCCACTATGGCAAATATACTAGATACATGTGCTACCTAAAGAGTTCAGAGGTTTAGTAAACCCTAAATATGAACTTGCACAAAAATGATAAACATTTCATATTATTTAAAGAGATTTATTTTCATATTATTTAAATTTATTTATTTTTTATTCAGTGCCATAACTATTCTTGTCTGAAAAGTCAGGTTTTCCATGGCTGAACAGTATCTTGCTCTAGAAGAAGCTTTAGGACTCCAGCTTGTGCAGGAGTTAGAGACAAGTTTATGCTGAGCATGTGCTCAAGTGAAAGATGTTCCCCTGAATCAAGCAGGGCATGCACATTTCAGCATGCAGTGCTTAATTTAAATGCAGAATCTGAACCTAGGAGCAAATGGATCTCATTGGATTCAATGACAAAGGAGACCTGGAGCACTCTCTTTGTTCACCTGTATATAAAGCAGCTCACACAGTTTCTGCTCTGTTTGGGATCACAGTGGTGGAGGAATGAGGGGTCTTATTATGGATTCAGATTTCAAGGTCAGCTTTGAATAGATTTGAAGGTTGTAGCCAGATGGTTCTAAAGATAATACTTTGCCACTGATGCTCAGGACAGAGTTTCTTCCTCTCCCTGTGTTGAGGCTGATAACTGATTATTATATAAAACTGAGATATGTAAGCTTGGTCTGAGGTCATAAAAGGACAGTGAATCTTTCACTTTCCTATTCTAGAAATCTTCTAAGTGTTTTACAAATTTCAAACTTATGCTATTTTGTGATCTGGGCTTTGTCAAAGCACCAACAGTATAAAACCTACTCAGTGTGATGAATGAGTAAGGAATACGACTCTGAAGGAAGATTTCTTTATTGCATTTTCAATATTTCATCCTCCTTGTTAAATTAAGAAATTTCTTCTCTTTATGTATAAACATTAAACTAAATGTTTTTCAATGAAAACAGTGCCATCAAGAATAATAAGTATAAATGAGGATCTTTTATTATGTAACCTTTGTGTGCATTCAGACCGAGCTGCCAAGAGGCAAAATTCTATTTAAATTCACTGTCCACAACTTGAAGGAGATAACTGACACAAGCTAAGACTCCACTTAGATAATGAGCTGAGCTGAAACAGCAAGATTGAGAGTCAGAGAGTAATGAGAGCAATACTGTATTTTGAAGTGATAGTGAAATTATGCAAAGCATGTGGGTATGGAAATTTTTTATTTGTCATTTTCTGTCATAGATGGTGCATGATTATAAACATTCTTCTGCAGACTTGGAAATCTGTTGATAACGAAGAAAGATCAAGATTTAAAATACCTGAAGAGACTATTGAAATAGGAGATTTAAGCAAATTTTATGACGGAAGTTGAAAAAAATAAAGTACTAAAAATGTAAGTTATGGTTGTGGGATTTTGGAAGAGAGTAGGGAGCATTTGTCCATGCAGGTGAATGCAGCTGTAGCAAATTTTATTTCTAGGCCTGTAATAAAAATGAAAATAATGCAACCCAACAAGTGATTTGTTAAAAATATTTATCACCCACAGCACAAAACTGCTGATAGCAGAAGATTTTTTGCTTTGTGGCATCGATAGTGGAAGAGAAAATTGATGTGCCCTCATACAAAGAGAGTGTGATTAATGAATGACAGGCACAATGATAGTGAATTGGATTCCTTGGAACTTTTCTCTTGGCTGACAATGTCTTTTAGAGCCTGTCTCACCTCCTCTGTGCAAGGTGTTCTTGGTCATGAGAATAAACCTGGATAACTGCTAAATGACCAGGCACTTATTTTCCCTGTAATTATACATTATTCATTTTATGTTTGTGTTTCCACCTCTCCTTGCCACCAGGGAGATTTCAGACACATCAATCTCCATCCCTCAGGAAAACTGCTTTGGCATCTCTTTAGTCACTTTTACCAGCTCAGGATGTCCCCACATGAGTCTTGCCCTGGGTAAGAAGCTCTTGACAAATGATCACCATAACACATTTCTCTTCTTCCCTCCTCTCAAGGAAGGTTTGGTTGGTTCCCTTCACATCTGTATTTTCCCAAATTTCACCAGCCTGAAAGTAGATTCTCTGGGGAGCTGCTGATGAGCACCACCATAATCATCACCATGTTTGCACGTTCTGGAGCTCTTGTGCATCCCACACTGACCTCTTGCTTATCTACATGCTTTGCTTTTCAGGGTGGTTCACATTCTCCTTCACTTGGAGCATGGTGCACACAGTGAGGGCTGTTTCTGTAACTGTCTGGAATGATCCTCACTTCCCCAGTTTCACTTTGCAGCTGAGGGAATGGGTCTTGGACACACAAACCTGAGCAAAACCTTTTGCAATACAAGGTGTAGTTACAGATTTTCACGCTCCCATTACTTCTGAACTTACAGGATGCTTCACTAGTTTTGAATAAAGAGCCTTTTCCAGTCACTGACTGTGGTTTTGTGTCTCAGTTGGGTGGAGAAGAAAACCCACCTGGTTTGTTAGACATCTGTTCTGAGAGACACATCCAGTATCAAATCAGCTGACTCCAACAAATGGATGAAAGCTCCTGGTAAAGGTTTGGTAGGTTGCCTCAGTCAGTAAGATGGTCATTGGTCTGTATTTTGAAGACAGCACCCAGAGGGAGTTTTGGGAGTAAATCTACTAATCTTTGTGGGATATAGCTACTAAATTTGTGAAATGACAAGTGAACATTGCACTGACCAAAATCTGACATTGCACAGAACTATTTCAGGTATAGATGGTGGCTACATGTGTGGTACACAATACATTTTAAATGATAAATAATGTTTACTTTGCATCAAGCATAATCTTACATAAGTGAAAATATGAAACATTTAAGAAATAGGTATGTGCAGAAAATAGGTACAAAAACAGAGATGCGAAGACCTTTTTGGTTTCTAAAAGGGGCTACACAGATGCTCAGCATCCTAAAATCAGAGGCTGCTGTGAAAGTCTTGCTCTTTCTGCACAAATCTTGAAAGAAATGCCAAGGAAGGGATCTGACCTTAGGGTTTTGCATTCATGGAGACAGTCTGCTACACCAAAAAGTGTTTCCCTGAAGATTCGCGTTCCTGAATTACAAACCTTTATCTTGATCAGTGGGTGGAGAACCTGGCTGCCTGCAGTTCTGGTCCCCAGAGCTAAGGGAAGCTTTAAAGGAAGTGTAACAGGGAGGAGAAAAAAAAACTATAATGTACAAGCAACAGAAACTGAGGTGAAGGGGTGACAGGGTAAAGCAAACTAGTCTAAAAAAAGAAAGGTCAGAGAAAATTATATCAGCCTATAAATAACTTTGAGGAAATAATAATGTAAATGAAGAAAGGGCATTATTTGCAGTCTCAGAAGGTAACAGAATGAGAAATCAAAGCTGGAAGCTAAGGCAGGAAAAGCTGGAATGAGACTTTCTGAACTACAGGAACATTCAGGCTTTGGAAGGGTTCTCAAGGGGAGAAGCTGGGACATGATTAACTAGATACTCAAGAATGGATTATTTAATCTACTAACAAAATCTGTTAACAATTGGCAATATTTCTAACCAGTCATTTTTAGTTCTGATATCTGAATTTCTGAGCATTTGCCTGATTTAAGCACTGGTAGGAGCTCACCTGTGGAGCTGTCTGTGCTGCTGAAGCAGTGGGTGCTGACCTTGCTGTACCGATGGCTGGATTGTTTACACTGGAACTGGCTTCAAAAGACCCCTCACACCCTGAAACTTCTAATGAAGTGATTTCAAAATCCACAAAAGTTGGTGCAATGCAGTGCCACGTGCAGATGCAGAGTTTAACTTTATTATGAAAGAAGTAGCTTCGCTTTCACAGTTATTAGATGAGCTTTTCAGAGAGGTATCATTCTGCAACACTTGCAGTTCAAGCTGAAATAAAGTGCTGTAATTACTGCCATGGACAATTTGTTGGAGTAAAATATTTTCAGCTGTGCTATTTAGCTTTTGAGCACATGATAATAAATTTGGAATCCCAGAGTCATTAAATTAAAATACACCAAACAACCACAGGAAAATTACATGAGAAAATTACCTTCAGAAAAACATATATTAGTGGTTTGTGATCTACATTTTCATTCTTAGGAATTATATTTCTACTAGAGTTAAATTTACAAAGATACCAATAAAATTTTACTGATACTGACCCAAAATGACTACAATATGATTGTTATCTCAAAGCTTAGGTGTATTAATTGTATAGGCATATATTTCTACTACTGAAGGTGTGTCCTATTAAGAAATAATTTCAAGTGTAATTTTTTTGTGTAAATGTGCTGTATTTATTGTTTCAGTTTGTTGGTAGTAGGATTGTATTCACATTTAATGTCTTGATACTGGTCTGTGCTTAATATTGTAGAGCAAGAAATCACAGACATGTATTAGATAGATTTCTGTTCTGTTTAAGGGATCAGACTCCTTCCTGCTGAAAATATGTGCACACTTGCAAGGAAGTCCATGGTCTACATCTCTTTCCAGTTTCTAATGTAAAAAAGGGATCTTGTGTTTCCTTTGCCTTGCTCATCTCCCACCACAGAAGCCTCAGCAGCCTTTTTTAGTTGCACCTGGTTAACAATACCCACAGGGAGTCTGGGTCCATAGGGAAAAGGCAAAGTGGGGAAAATGTGGGTTCCTTTCTCAGTTAAAGATGAGGTAAACCAGGAACAACCCCACCAAAATCAGGGTATTGCACTGAAACTGTAATAGAAATGAAAGGAGAAAATATATTTTCAGTTTTATGGGACTCAAGAAATGCCAATGTTCTGACCACTGTTTGGTAGCTGGATCTCCAACTCTGATGGCAACAACTGGACCTTGAGCTAAGGTGGTCCTTTTTGCTAAGGAGACCTACTGACTGCATTAAAAATTTAACTTGGCTGGTAGCACAAATGTGAGGAAGGCTGAAGGCCACTTTGCACTTGGCTTTGAGTGATTTTGGCTTCCTTCACGTTCTGCTTCATTGTAGTCCTTAAAAGATGCACTTGACCTTCCCATGACCCACTGGAGTACACAGCTGAAGTGTGTCATAGCATGCTGGTGTTGTAAGCAACACTCAAAGCTGCAATAAACTAATATAAAACTTCCTAGAATATTTATTACTGAATTTTTTCAGCACATTGAAGCTCAAAGTGTAATGGAGGATCTCAGTATTAATGAACCTCAGAGGTCAGAGCAGTGGGAGAGTTCATTAAGTACTATGATTTTGTAACTCACAGTGTAAAATTCAATTGTTTGTGTCCATCAGTGTTTCCAACACACTGTGTGTCAGTGCAATGTCCTGGAACTGCAATCACCAATGTAAGAGAAAATTTATGGAGCGAGCCTGTAAAGAACTGTGTAAGTTCTCAAGTGGTGATGCTGAGTTAATATGTTATTAATGTATAACACTGTGTTATGAAGCAGTAAAGAACCTCACTTACTGGCTGCACTTAACATCAGGGGACACTTTACTGTCACTGTGTTGGAACAACAGTGATTTTCATTTTTCTCTGCCCTTTTTATTCCCCTAAACACACAACCAGATGGATGACATCATGGGCAGTCTTTATTTTCTGCACTTTGTTATCTGAATGTGCTTTCAAATAAAGCAAGAGAATGGATCAATGCTGTTGCCTGTGGTTTTGTCTTGGTTTTTGATCACAAAATTGTATGTTTTTACATCAAGGCTGCTTTTGGTGCCATTTAACTGCAATCCTTAAGCTGCATTGGTCTGTAGTAAAATTCTTTGCTCTGACTGAGGGTTTAGATTAGAGAATAGGAAGAAATCCTTCCCTCTGAGGGTGGGAGGCCCTGGCACAGGGTGCCCAGAGAAGCTGTGGCTGCCCCTGGATCCCTGGCAGTGTCCAAGGCCAGGCTGGA
>JAOTQP010001122.1:386296-397968 GCA_026413545.1 Cichladusa arquata
GCTTGGCTCCTCCCCCTGGGTGGAGCATCTCCCAGTGGGATGATGTAATTTTATCAGTCATGCACTGGGACTCAATGCCCCATTAACTGAAGGTATGTCCCTGGAGGAAGGATGGGTTGTGGAAAAGGTAAAGAACACTGCCCTACCTGGTTTTAACAGATGTCCATTAATAGAAGATATTCCCCCTGGAGATAAAGATTACTGCCCCACCTGGTTTCAACAGATGGTGATAGAATACATGCTTTTGGGCACATCCTGCTTTGCAAGCCAAGACACCTATAGAATTTTTCCCATGAGTTGCTGGGAACACACTGACTGCTTGTACTTACGGGTACTTGAGAAAAAAAAGGGTTTGCTGGGCCCAGGCAGAAGGAGGGCAGGGAGCAGCTGCTATCTCTTGCTCTGTGCTTCAGAGGAGGAGGATGCTTGGTGCTGCTGTGGCTTGGGGAAAGTAATTTGCCATAACCCAGCCTGGAGCTTTTTCTTTGACCTCTTAGGTAGGGTGAGGCTCTGCTCCTTGAGAGCAGCCACTGACCTAGGACCTTATCAACACCTACCTCAGTAAAAGAGGGACCTATCCCCATCTGCTGGGGTGCCTGGGAATCCTGAGTCCCCATTCCTGCCCTGCTCACAGCCGGGCTGTCGCTGCCCCGGCGCTGCTCTGGGTTTGTTTCTGTGCGCTGCAGCCCTGCACTCCTGCCCTGCCAGGATGTCCTGCAGTCCCAGCTACTGCCATGGTGTTCCCTGATACATCTCATCCACCAGCCCGAGAGATTTTGCTCATTCCTGCCTTCCAGCTTAGTGCATTTCCGAGTCCTGCAGGGGCACTGGGGATCGACTGCCCCAAAGCCTCTCCTCCCTCCTTCCTATCTTGGCTGAGAAGGCTGTCACGGGGTCCCTGCTTCTGTTTTCTATTAATTCCATAGTTGTTATTGTCTTCTTTGCCTTGCTATACATACTAGTAAAGAATTGTTATTCCTATCCTCATATCTTTGCCTGAGAGCCCCTTAATTTCAAAAGTATAGTAATTGGGAGGGAGAGGGTTTACATTCTCCAGTCCAAGGGAGGGTCCTGCCTTCCCTAGCAGACATCTATCTTTTCAAACCGAGACAGGTAAGAAATAATATTCTGGGACCTGGCAGAAGATGAAGGATTCTAATGTTGGTCCTGCCCCAAGAAGAGGTTGGGCTGTAGAAATCCAGAAGTCCTGTCCCTGCAACACTTCTGTGATTCTCTATTTAAACAGGACTTCCGAGCACCAAAGGCACCTGAATATTTCAGGGGCCAAATCTTTCTGGTGATTCTGATCAAGGGTTTCTTCTCTCTCAGGTATGACCTCTGCATCACATCCCTGAATGGGGCTCTGTACACTGTAGGAGGGGGAGCTTTTCGATTTGACGTGGAGACAGATGAATGGACACAGGTGAATGAGGAATGCTTGACCCAGAAGTTCTTCATGGGATGCAGCACTGTGAATGGACAGATTTATCTCCTTGGACAGAGGAAGGGAAACAGTGCCCTCCCCACTGTAGTCCTCTTTGATCCCTACATTGATGTGTGCCAGGTCATAGATAACAAACTCCCTTGCCCCCTTCCTATCCATGGCTGTGTCTCTGTGCGAAGATTTGATACGTGGGCATAAGAGTGGAAGATCATGTGCTTTACAGCTTAAGGGAGTTAGATTGCATCAACTTAGGCCTGTGACATTTTAAAATTTTTGTTCCTTTGTAATTTTACCCTTTTTTTTCTACTTGACAAATGAACTTGTGGCAAAAGCCAGAGAAAAGTTTGTCTACACAAAGGCTGCAGGTCATTTTTGAAAATGGTGATTGGTGTTGTTATGGTACATAAACTTCTTAGGGTTCATTGTCAATAAAGGTTGGTGCTCTTCTGACCTTTAACCTCTGTGCCTCTCTGTCCTTTGAACAGCTGGAAAATCACTGCCTCAATGTTAGAAAATATCATAAGATTTAAATAATAAATCAAATGTGTGTCAAGGGAATCTTCAGCAGGATTATAAGCCCATAGTGCTGTAGGACAGAGCAAAAAAAAAAGACAAAAAACAAACAGCAATTGCTGTCAAGTCATACTTAATATCAGTACCATTTTAGCCTGAGCAAGTTTCACAGGTTATGTAATTATGGCTAAAATTACCTTTATTCCAGGCTGGAGAGCACCACAGAAGAAGGGAGACTATTCTGGATTTATGGATTCAGGTATGTCATGGCAAACATTTGCACACTGTCTTAAGAATCTGGCTTCAGTTTCCTTAGTCCTCTTTGGATTCCCAGCTGCAGAGACTCAGAATAAAAAGACTCATCCCAAAGCACTAAAATGAGTGTGCAAGGAGCAGGGTCCTGCACATAGCTGTAATTAAAGACTGTGTATGAGGAAGAGTGTTTCCTGGGCAGAACTATGGATTTAGGGCAGTAGGGGATTGATCTCCAAGGGCACTCAGGCCTCCCAAGTGTGTGACTGCCCTATTGGTGCAACAGAAGTGAGCTGGGAGCTGCCCTGCAACCATTGCTGTAATCTGTGCTGTCAGAGTCTGTCCTCTGATGTGAGACAGCAAGAGAGCTCCTGAGCTGAATGATTAACATCTCCAGATGAGGGGAGAGGCCTAAAAGCTGAGAGGTGTTGGTTAAAAGCAAGCCTGCCACTGTGACAGCTCTGTCAGGATTGCAGACCTGCAGACACAGAGCCCTCTAGGTGCAGTTTGGCTTCCTCTGCTTGCCATCTCCCCCTGCAGAGCTGGGGGTCTCATGCAGCAGCCAAGGCTGGGCCTGTTCTCTGGGCCCTGGAGGCTGTATAAATCTTTTAAATGCTGAGATTCTCACGTGTCATTTGGGGCTTAAAAAGAAGGCATCATACTCAAAGGGACAAGGTACATTAATTCATGGGCAAACCCTTACACCAGGGATCCCAAGGAGGGGTCTTGTAGCCCCACCAAGGTGCAGCTAGTGGGGGTGAGGTGACATCCTGCTCAAGGCTGATGTTCCACAGAGAGAGGCTGGCTGCAGATCCAGATTCCAGAGTCCTTCAAGGGAAAGTTGGTTCAACCTTTGAGTTACATGATGTCAGACTGCGAGCAAGATTCAAAGATTTCCCTACTGACAGATAATCTGATATTCTAAGAAGATTTCATGTATGTATACCAGACTTGTTTTGTTGTGTAATGAATTTTTTTTTACATTTACTTAAATTTTTTTGTTATACTATAAATTCTTAAAATTAGATCTTATGCAAGAAATTACAAGGTGAAACATCATCCAACTCCTAAACTATCCAGTTAAAATGATAGCATTGTAACACTCCTATTTTCCAATCTTAAAAATGAAATCTCAACAAATTTAATACATCCATATAGAAAGCTTCAATTTGTTATGTATAATTTCTGATGGAAAAGTGTGCATTTGGAAGAATTTCATTCCTTTCAATTTTAGGAAACTTCTCCCTGAGTAGACATTCAGTAATGAAAATCTTTTAGATGTTAGAGTTATTTTGTACAATTCATACAGCAAATACAGCTTGTATCATTTGGCCAGGCCTTGGTTGCAGAGATGGTTTATCCTAGAGCCTGACCATTTTATACTTCCCAGGTGAAAACTTATTTGCCATTTAAGCTAGTGCCTTTCACATGCAAGCCCTTTCATGGGATGGCTGGCAATGACTGCCACTGTCTCTTGAAATTGCTAATTGGTTAAATCTTCCCCAGTTTTAGTTTATTATCTCATGAACCTTTTGGGAAGGCTTTGAGATAACCACAGATAGGAGTCATAACTTCAGCAGCTTGTTCAACACCTCTTCTCTTTATACTGTGGGACTTTGGCTGGTATACCCCTTTTTTCCTGGATGAATGATTATAGAGTAGTAGTAAAAGAATAATCCTAGCAGAGTAATTACAGAAAACAACCCCTGAAGTGACTTAACTGCCTAAAGATGTGGTAAGATTCACCTCCACCTAGGCCTTAGGCACACTGCAGTGAGGTCCTGTTCAGCCTTCCTGCATTCCTAAGACTGCCTGGATCCTGGTGTTTTGCAGCCAGCCCTGTGGTGTTCTTTTTTCTTTGCCAGATCCTCTCCTTCACTCCTGTCACTCTCTTTGGTGTCACTTCTGGTATCTCGTCTTTTCTGAGAAAAAGAAAGTTTAAATTGTATTTGAAAGAACTAGTCCTGTTTTCATTCATAGCCCTGGGGGCTTAACCTGGCAGCTAAAATGAAAATAAGAGGTGTGATCTTGTCCTTAAAGCCAGGTCCTGCACTGGGCGATTGACTTAAGCTGACAGGTGTTAACTCTATTACAGTTTCACCCAATTTTTCTCACCCTCATAATGCTTTTGTACTGTGACTTCTTGAAAATAAGTTAATATTTATTCTACATATAGTTGTTCAGCATATTTTCCTATGCAATTTATTACTGTGAAATAAAGTAATTTGAAGCTGTGAAAGCCAAAATAGATTTGTCCAGCAAGAATATGTACTCAGCTCCTTATTTTGCTATTGTCTACAACCTTGATGAGCTATCTGTCTTAGGTTACAATGTAAGATGTAATCAAAAGTATGTATTCTATCACAATCTTCATAAGCTGTTAAAAACAGGCGGGGCAGTGTTCTTTATCTCTTCCATGGCTCATCCCTGCCGACTCTCTCCTGGGGATATCTTCTGTTAATGGGCCATCAAGTCTCACTGCATGACTCATAAAATGACACCATCCCATTGTGAAATGCTCCACACAGGGGGAGGAACCAAGCATTCCTGCCTGGATAATCTGAGATTGGGAACACCACGAGGAGCCTTACCTACTGGATTCCAAGAGGAGAACTACATAACATCCATGGATTTCAGAGGAATACCAGACCTTTCTACAGGATCATCACTTCTACAGAACCACATCTATCCCTTCAAGAGGACTGCAGCCACCATTTAATTGGACTACTACTACCACCCTGACCAACAGGGTGTCAGGTTGTATCCTGACTGTCAGTTTAAGCCAGTGTTTTCTGTCTTTATTTTAACTTTCCTATTAAACTGTAGTTCTGACTTGGAAGCTCTCACTGCTTTGTTTTCAAGCTAGTAGAGTATCCTCCACCATTTCCTTAGAAAAGCTGCTTTTTCTTGTAATTTAGCTTTGATGTAATTTCCTTTGATGAAGGAGTAACTCAAGAAAGTTGAAGGCATAGCACCAGCATGATGGAGAAGTTTTTTGGATACAGGTCCTCAAAGCTTTCACAAATCTCAGATGTTCCCACAGTGCCACCTCCCTGCATTAGCAAGACAGGCTAGGGAGCTGCCCTCTCTGACATTTCTCCCAGTGATCCCTATACAAACTCTGGCATGCATCAAGAGCCTGTGGATGGCACCCAAAACTCAGAGATGCAAATACACAGTGTGCTATCTACCCAGCTTACCTGGCTGCTCCTTCCTAACACCACTTTGGGCACACCAAGAGGTTCCAGTTCTCTGACATTACATACTGAGTAGCCATTAGGCACTGAGGAGAAAGGTCTGGGGGTGGCTCCCATGTCACTAGAACATAGCTGCAAGCTGGAAGTGAGCTCCTGCTTAGTGAGATAAGGTATCCATACAACTCCCAACATACTCCTATGAGTAGAGCTCCTTAAGGAGTTCTTGGACTGTTTGTGGAGCAGCCCCATTTCTCTCCTCCTTTCCTGCAGGCAGGTAGGACTCACCCTGAACCTCATGCTCTCTATTGAGTGGTGGTGGCACAAAGGAAACAAAGACTTTCCATACCTCACCACAGAGGATGACATTGAAGATCATCTGGATGATCACATAGGACCAGAAAATGTGTAACATTTTTTTTTTCTGCAGGATCATCAGGAAAGCATTTATGAGACAGATTATGGGGAACAACAAAACTTTTGTCACTAACTAGTAATATACACTGTGGGAAGGAGAGGGAGACACAAATCACAAGACTCAAGAACTAAAGCAGGCTAAGTATCTTCAGACTTACAAGGATCAGGTGTTTTTCTCTGCAATGACTGGGCTGATGTGTTCCCAGGGCAGAGCTGAGCTGAGCCAGGATGGCACCACCTGGCTTCATGCTGTTCCCAGAGCAGGCAAGTCCCAGAGGACGTGCAGAAGCTCTGTATTAAAATCACCAACAATTCAATAAGCTTTGCAGACAGGTCATTATCAGAGACCTGCAATGCTCCCTTAGAAGAGGCAGGAACTGGCAACATTTCTCCTAAAACAAATCTTGAGAGGAAAAATGGACAAAAGTGAAACCATAAAGGGACCTCTATAGTGCCACTTAAATAAAAAGATAATACATGACTTTTTAAACTGAAGTTAGGGAAGAGTTCAGGGTGCAGATGATCAGCTGGGTATGCCATTATTTTTAGCAAAAGCCACAAAAAGTGTATCCTCAGTGATGAGAACAGAAAGGAGGACAGCACTGGTTTGGAAATGGAAAGCAGACAGGACAGAGAGCAGTTCAGCACAGGAGAGAAATGATGAGTTGCTGGTATGTGTCTTCCTCCACAAGTTACCTATGACATGAATATACTGTATGCTGGGAAACCTTGTTGAACATAGCATGTATTTGCTCTGCACTTGTTTTTCCTAGAGCTCTGCTGCCTGCTGTTGCTGCTGAGATGTGCTGATCTCAATGGACCCTTAATCTGATCCAGGACACCTGTTATTTCCTTTGTCCTTACATCATGGTACAGCAGCTTGGGTTACTGGGGCTTCACACTTTGTAGTGGAGACAACTGAAGTTGTGCTTGTTCACAGGAAAGTTGCCTCAAGCTTTTATTCCTTTTCTCTCTAAGGCAGACATATGACCCCACAATCTGGGACTTGTCATGCAAAGTCAGCCTCATAGGCATCCAGACTAAATGGCAACACGACCAAAGTTCAAAACTCAGCATTTTCAGTGGTGGTATGCAGCAAGGGCAGGGACAATAGGGCAGCAACAGACTTAACCCTTTGTGTGTGTATAGCATGGCCTATTTTTAAAATTCTTCTTGGTGTAACGAATTAAATGTTTGGCTTGAAAGAAAACAGAAACTATAGACTATAATGCTAATGTTGTGGAATGAGTTTATGGAAAGTTAGCCACTATCAGCTTTTCCAGGCAACTTGGTAATGGTAAAGAAAAAAGAACAACTTCAGCCTAGTTGAAGGCTGTAAGGGTTGCCAGATGTGTGTACACAAAAGCCATTTTCCAAGAGAGACACACCTGTGTGTGGCTTCTTGAGCAATCATTGAATATGTTGAGTATCCCACCTCCTGAATCCCTCATGGTTTTCTTGTTTTATTTCAGACACGAGCTGGGTCACTTTAAATTTACTGTGCTGGTTTTTCTATGCTAATTGTATCTTAATAGACCTTTGAGTTTTAAGGCCTTTTTAAGTCTGCTATGAATTTCTTGGGAAATTCTAACCAGTATGGTTTGCACCTTCCTTCTTCACAGCATGACTATCATCCCAAACCGTATCATATTGGCACAGCAGAGGACAAAGATCAGCGTGATGGTGGCGATGTGGTGGATAACCTGTTGCTTAAAGCAAGAGAAGAGAGATTGTCAGTCTTACCTTGCCCTGGCAGCATCTGTTCCTGCATGCTGCTGCTTCACTGGGATGTGACAAACAGCTCCACAAATCATCAGTGCTCCCCACCACACCACAGGTCTCTGAGGTCCTGCACAATCTCAAGAACAGAATTTTGTCCTTTTTGCCCAATTTATGGAAACCCACATAAATACCCGTGAGATATATGTAGGTGCAAACATGCTGGAAGACAGATTTTAATGAGTTTCTGTCAATCAATCTGCCCTTCCAAAAATGCTCTCTTAATAGCCCATATTTTCTTCCAGATGCCTCCTCCGTGTATTGAAGGCCTTTTGTAATGACAGTAGATTGCCCTTGGCCTGAGGCAGGTCCTACCCACGGGCTATGATGGAGGAGCTCTTCAATCCCCGAGCTGCAGAGTCACACACACATTTACAGGACCCTCATCAGGGCAGGCAGGTCCCTCCCACCAGGAGGGCACAGCCCTGTGGTGCTGGCAGCAGCTGAGAGCTGGGGAAGGCTGTGCTGCCATGTTCCCCAGTGCCCATCCCTTGGGGAGCCGTGGGGAGCCAGCCCCCAGCACTTCACAGCCCGGCAGACTGAAGGCCATGCCACACCTGAGCAGGGCCCAGTGCGGGGTGCAATGGTGGGATATGAGAGCTGAAGGGGTTCACATGCACAAGGGGCCTCATGGCAGCACTTGTGCCTTCTCCTCTGCACCACAGGGAGCTGGGAGCAGGATGGGGCCATAGCCTCATGGTGGGGGCTGGCTGAACCACCTGGTAGTGGTTGTGCTGCTGTCATTGTCCTTCCTCTTCACATCCACGGGCAGGGTAGCCACCAGTGAGCAGCAGAAGGCTCCAGGAGGTAGAGCCAGCCCAATATGAGTGGAAGAGGCTGTAAGACAAGGGGCAGGCAGTGTGACAGCCCTGCCTAGCCCTGGGTTCAGGAGAGGGAAAGAGTCTTCCCCTTCATTCAGCCCATGTTTGGGACAGCAGGTGTTGGTCATGCCTAAGTTTTCCTGTTCCCACTGACTGAACCATTTGCTGATGCACTGACAGGGTGAGTCCAAAGCCAGGATTAGCCCTGGTCTGTCTGCAAAGGCACCGGGAGCAGCTGGGGTCTCCCCTCTTCAGGGGTTCAGACACCTCATCTCTATCCCTGCTTTGAGATGTCAGATGTCCTTTTGTGGCCACAGAGAGCCACTTCCAAACAGACTTGGGTGACAGAGAAAGTGAGAAGTGGTGCCTGCTCTGGGCAGAGCTCTCCCTAGGCTGTCATGGGAGCACGTGTGAGGAGCTCATCAAGCAGGTGTCAGACTGTTTGTATAATGCATAATGTGAGGACAAGAGATCAGAGGGGTGTTGAAATAAGACAGGTGGATATAATGAGTTATAAGTATAAAGCTTTTTGTCATAAGGTTGTGCTGTCTCCATACTTGAAGGTTTTCAAAACTGAACTGGAAAAAACCTTAGGTAACGTGCTAAGTGCTGCAAGCAGGAGGTTGTTCAAGAATCTTCCTTATTTCTCTTCCAATATGAATTATCTTGTGATTTCATGTATTTGCTGCTCACCTGTTGTGGAAATTTCAATCAGCACACAGTGTGGTCCCAAAACCAGGACTTCTGTGCACGGAGTGGATTGCAGTAAGAACCCAGCACCTTTTAATCACAGGTAAAGACCACGGGAAGAGGTATTGCAAGAATTCAGTGTGCCCATGCTAGATCCAATCTGGCTCTGAGCTCTGGAGAGAGTGGTTGGCAAAATGCATTTATCATTAGTGAATGCACAGGATGTCATGCAGAGTCTTTGGAGCAGTGGGCAGGGTCACAGTCAGGACAGGGTCTGCTCTTGTCTGAGATGCAGGAACTATGTGTGGGTATCTGTGGGCAGCACTTACACAGGGATCTAAGACAAGAACAGCAGGGTAACATCACTGACACCTGGCCAGCTCCACCCAGGGAGAAGGGAACTGCTGACTCAGGGCTGGGGATGATGCTGCTCCATACCCCTGAATTTGTCCTTCTTTGGCTTTGCACCCTTAGTCATGACCACACATTGTCCTTGGACGGGCTCTTTAGAGTGGCCTGGGACCATCAGCCTCATTTGCAATGAACAAAGAACCTTTGAAAGGTGTCACTTCACAGCATGACCCTTCTCACATACTTACATCATACCAAAGAGCCAGTCCAGAGAAGAATGAGGTGAAATAAAATGTAAATCTCCAACTAAAACATAAAACAAGGAATTAAGACCTCCTCCAGAGTTGATATAGCTCTCCAGGCTGTGCCCAGGACATCCACAGGGCAACCTGTGCTTGTTTGGACAGAGATTTGCAGAATCTCAGTTCTGTTGACACATGGAAGCATGTGCTGTGAGGCATCAGGGTCTCCACTGCCCAGCCAGGCTCTGCTGAGGTCCATGCTTTGCCCAGATTCCTTGGGCATTCCATCACTGTTAAAAAGGATGCAGTAAGACTATCAAGATGCCTCTCCCTGTCTCCTTTTTTTGTGTGGATGTTTGTAGATCACCTATCAAATGCTTATACACCCCAGACAGTGGAAGCCACCCAATTTTTCTCAGTGATGGCACAGGAGTACTGGGGGATTTATTACTGCTGCAGTAGGAAGCACTGAACAAGCTTTCAGTTGGAGAATATTTTTTAAACATAATAACATGATTAAATTATATATATGAATTATATAATATATAATTGAATATTATATATATAAATTTTAATATTAATAATTTATTTTTCAGAGGGGGAAGAGGAGAAGATGTCTTACCTGATGGGGGTCATTATCTACATACAGCATTAAACCTCAAGGTGAGAACCAGGGATGACTTGTCTTGATCAAGACACTTGGTAACTCCTCTCTTCACCCTCACTCCACGTGTTACTGAGATATGGAGGAAGATTTAATATGAGGAATTTGGAAAAGATTTAATATGAGGAATTGAGGAAAAGGAAAGCTGTGAAGATTTTGGTACTTTCTTGTGTTGTTCAGTTTTAACCTCCCTCTTTCATGGCTTGCACTGCCTCCTAACTGCACTTCATGGATTCATTTTCTGCCCAACCATCCATGCTGACAATATATTACAATTTTAATTTTGTATCAAGATCATCTTTGAAAAGAAGTTTAACACATTTTACAAGTGGCTTTGGTGTTCAAAATCCCTCTGAGCATCTGAGATTTAAGCCTGTTCTCCATCAAGGCCAGTAGACTCTGTTGAGGCAAATTTAACTTTTCAAAGGTAAAAATGGGAAGGAGGGAGGAGGGAGGCAGGGAGCTGGCAGTGCTAGCAGGGCTCTGCTGTCAGTGTGGGCAGGAATGGGACCCAGCCTTGGTTCCTTCATCTTGGCCAGCAACATCCCATATCTTGTTTGCATTGTGGATCATGTACTGAGCACAAAGCTGAGGCACTGCTCCCCAGAGTGCTCACACACAGCCCAGCACTTCAGGACACCTTCTCTCGTGCCCCTGCCTTCCTCTGCTCTGCTCAGATTCCCCCGTGCTCTGCAGGCTCTCAGTGCTGTGAACTGCAGCAGTGTTGGGAGTTGGTTTTTCTTCCACCCATTGCCTGTGGAATTTTTCCCACTGACTTGCTAAAGAAGCACTGAACGGCTGGGGACTTGAGACAGGGGAGGGAGAACCCTTCTGGTTTTCCAGGAGTTTCTCTCAGAGGGATGGACAGATACACCACGAGGTTAGAAGCAGGTAAAAAGACAGGGGGCAGTCACTCTTGTCTTCGGAGGAGGAGGGTCACTGCTACCACTGCCATAGCCCAGCTGGGAGCTGCCTCTTCCTCTGCTGCTAAACCCTGCACCCCTGCCCTGCCAGGATGCCACTTCAGCGTGCTGTTTTCTGAGAGTCCCACTGGAGCACCGGGACTGACACCGCCAGGGCTGGTGAGCAAAGCCTCTCTTTTCCATCCCTTCCCTTCTGGGCCCAGCCGCCATCACCGCGCGCTGCCCCAGCCCGCGCCACAGCGCCCCCTGCAGCCGAGCAGGGATCATCACACCTGCCCTGCTCACAGCGCCCCCTGCAGCCGCGGGGGATCATCACACCTGCCCTGCTCACAGCGCCCCCTGCAGCCGCGGGGGATCATCACACCTGCCCTGCTCACAGCGC
>JAOTQP010001122.1:398068-408199 GCA_026413545.1 Cichladusa arquata
ATTAAACAATTAGGCAAGTACTTTTTAACTGTTCTTAACTAAACCTAGATCCCAACTTGGAACAGTTTTAACACATCATAATGAAATCCCCGAACTTTTAACTATTAGAAACACCTTAGCTAAAATTTATTCATTACACAGCCATCTTGCCAGTGTTTCAGAGACTGGTATTGGCTTCCAGTTTTTTTCTCAGGATATTTCTTGGCCTGCTTTATCACATGCTTACATTCATCTGACAAAGTTATAGGTCCTTTCCCTTGTTTAGACATGACTTCAGCTTTTTGAACAAGGCCTTGTCTTTATTTGTAGGCACTGTGTCTGCTGTACCTGTGAGAATAAGAAAAGCAATGTTGTTCCAAGTGCAGCCACCCAAGAAAAGGTTCCCTTAGGCATACATTTCTGAATGAAATGTGAAACAATGTGATAATGGAGATCTTTGAAATTTACTGTGTGCAGGAAGAAGGAAACAACTGTGCCAAATTATCCTTAAAATAAGATTCAAAATGGCACCAGATGTCCACATCTACTGGAGTCAGCAGATTCATGTCAGCCATAATTTTGGGCTAGGGAAGCCTAGGGGCCACACTGTGCCAGCCTTGACTCACCCACCTCACAGCAGCCTGGAATCATCCATATATGCTCTTTTTCTCATGGCTCACCTGGAGCTGGATGCCTCATCTCCCACAGTTGCTCACTAACAGGTGGGCACACATCATGTGATGCACATCTCAGCTGTGCATATGGGAGATAAAAGTGCAGGGGAAAGAGAGGCCCTGCTGTGGTCCCAGTGCTCCATCTGGAGATGGGACTCTCCATTAGAGAGTAAGTCCTATGAGGAGAAGCTGAAGGAGCTCAGGGTGCTCAGCCTGGAGAAAAGGAGGCTCAGGGTGATTTTCTCACTCTCTACAACTCCATGACAGGAGGATGCAGCCAGGTGGGGGTTGGGCTCTGCTCCCAGGGAACAAGTGACAGGAACAGAGGCAATGGACTCAAGCCATGCCAGGGGAGGTATGGGTTAGACACCAAGAAGAATTTTTTCATGGAAAGGTTGCTAAACATTGGAATGGGTTGCCCAGGGAGGTGGTGGAGACACCATCCCTGGTGGGAATTAAAAAGTGACTGGACCCAGTGCTCTGCTCTGATTGATAAAGTGGTGACTGGTCACAGGTTGTACTTGATCATCTCAGAGGCCTTCCCCAGTCTAATGCATTTGGTGGTTCCAAGATCTGCTCTGGTGGGTTTCTCAGCAGACAAGTGACAGACTTGCTGCAAGTTATCTCCAGCAGCTGTTCTGTGGGGGGAGCTGTGGTGCACCATGTGTGAACAGAGGAGGGGATGGATACACTAAATTCTTAGACACTATCACACTACTCAGAAGCTTCCCAGCCCTGGAGCAAACATAAAGAGAGAAGGTGGAACAGTTCAGGGAGGAAGCTGAATGCTTCTTCAAGCCTTAGCAAGTTGATGGCAAGCAAACAAATTCAGCAGCTGATCTGCCTCAATGGCTCATGACTGTTATGCTCAGTTCCTCAGTTAAAGGCAGCACTCAGTAGTTCTTGCTCAAATCCAGAAGGTCTCCTGAATCCTTGATGTATCTTTGACAAGAACCAGATTAGCTTCCTAACAAGCTTATCTCAATCTTCAGGGACACAACAAAGCCCTGAGGATCAAATCCAGCAGGCATTAACACACACTGGCTCCACTGGGCATTGTGCAGACTCTGGGAAGCATTCTGCTCCTCAGAATAGAGGTGGTGTGATTTTACAACAGGGAAAAAAGAGTAATAGATATTGATTTCTCTCCTCCTTCCCTTGCAAGGCCAAAGCTCCTCCCCGGCGTTGCCATCTTGGACTTGCCACTGTCCTGGCAGTACCAAGTAACCTGGCCTGTCCCCAGGTCTAGTGAAGGGATGTCCCAAATGGTCCCTTGTTCCAGGGCCAAACAGTATTACTGAGCAGGACACAAACCTGGCAGCTGCAGTTCTTTAATGGCAAGGCTCAGTGTGGCTGTGTCCTGTGTATGCAACACCTTCCCTCTGGCAATGGCACCCACATGGGTCTCCCTCATCACACATCCACCTGCAAGGCGCAGCCAGCCAGGTTTACCTCCTGCTGGTTAAAGAAGTAGAAAAGAGACCAGACAATCAAACCTTTAAAAGTAATTTATAAAGAACATTTACAGTCAGTAGTACAAAATGATATATAACTTTCCTGAGCACACCACCTTCAGAGATCACAGCGTACAGAACATGTGCTTCCAACTTCCAATTATCACAGAATTACAGAATATTATGTGTTGGAAGGGACCCACAAGGATCATCGAGTCCAACTCTTAAGTGAATGGCCCATACAGAGATCAAACCCACAACCATGGCATTATTAACACCATGCTCTCACCAGCTGAGCTAAGGTTCCAGAGACACACTATCTTCAGCAAAACAAGAGTTACATGACAATGCAGAAACCTCCTCCCACAGCATATTATTGCCCTGGAATCACACATGCTGGAACCATTTTTTCCCTTCTCAAATTATCCAATTCCAGTTTAGAAATCCAATTACCCAAATGTATTTTGACTGAAACAGAAGATGAGCATACACAAGCTCAGATCAAAGCTTCTCAGTCACGTCTCAGGTGACCTGAGTGGAGTGATGATAATCCTCTTGTCTTTCCATGCTATCACTTTCTTTATAACCTAAACATGTGCACCCCTCCTCAAACATGGTATTTCCTTGGTCCATGCCCCATCCCTGCCCAGTTAGCAGTAGGTACATAAAGAGCAGTGTCTGCATGGCCTCAGTAGTCTAAGTCCCTGAACTCATTACAGTGAATCTGTTAATACTTGAGTTTCATATATTAAGTAGCCTATAAAACAAATATTCACATAACACTAATTTAAATGTTTTAAGAGATTACACAATCCAAAAGGCTAAGACTACACATAATACAAGATATGGCAACTGAACAAACTGAATCAGCACTACATCATGACTTCATGGACCACTGCTTTATACTTGCTATTCTTGATACACCTAGGCAAAGGCCCTAGAGTTAGAAGGCCATGCTAAAGCATTATTCCATAAGGTTCAGCAGATTTTCTCTGGACCCTTTTTTCTCTGAGAGCAGGGGAAATGCATCCCCTTCTTGCCACAAGCTGACTCTGTAAACATTTCCCACTGTGCCAATCAAACTAAGTGAAAACATGAGCACTTTCATCAGTGTTGTATTCTACACTACACAGTTTTTTATTACCTCCCTTCTCCTGACTACTTCCTTCCAAGATAGGTTTAGATGATTACTGGACAGCTGAGAAACAGCTGTCTGGATTTTCCAGCTCTTCCAATGTGATTTGGGTGGGTACTCCTCCAGCCTGGGCTTTGGAGTTCCCTCCTCAGGGGCAGTAAGTAGGGACTGAGATCCACACCATGACAAAACTGGTCACTGGCACAAACAGTGCTTCCTTTGAGAAGAACATGTTTTATCTTATGCCTTTCCAATGCTTTCATTTCACTATGCTTAGTTTTAATTTTGTAAGTGTATACAGGGCACCTGTTTTCTCAGAAGAGGTACCCCAGTGGTAAGATTTGTCACTTGTCAGCCATAATAAATACTGGCAACAGGCCAGGGCCTCCAGAGACTGATCCAGCCTCAACAGATTCCTATCAAACATTAGGTGGGTAAAACTTGACACTGCCAGAGTTTATCCACCTTTTTATTTTTAAAGTATTTTTCAGGATTAATACATTTGACAACAATTATGGTACAGTCTTAATACAAGTCAAACCACTTTGATCCCTTGCTATCTCTTTGAGGCTACAACCTATAGGAAGATTTACTCAAGGAAGACAGAAAACTTCCTTCAAATATCACTGACTATATACACTTCAGTTTATGGGAAGCAGGAATTCAAGCGACAATACTGCAATTGCACTCCAATTTATCTACACCGTGAGCAGAACTGTTTCTACAGATGGTGGCCTGGGTTTGCTGGAGGCCAGAGCAGCAGCACATGACAGCAGCTATCTTTCCTTGGCACAGCCATTGGCAAGGTGGGCTCTGCTGTCCAGGGGCTCAGACCCGTTCCTCTGGATGTAACCATTGCTTGTGACGTTGCTGAAATACGTAATCCCATTTTTCTCCTTTTCTCTAGTTTTATCTCTTTCTTCATCCTTGTCACTTTCTTCGGTGTCACTTCTCATGTCCTTTTCCATCTACAAAAACAGGTAAGTGAGAAGCCAGACAAACACAGCAGCTGCACAAGCAGCAGTGGTGGCTGAGCCACAGGCTGACCACCCACCTGCTGCCTCAGCCACTCACCCTCAGCACAGTCCTGCTCTGTCCCCTCAGCTTTCACATTACCCTTGGGAACAGATTCTCCCTGCCTCTTTGATTTCAGTCTCACTGGAATCTCATCTGGGATCCTGATACACATTAGGAATTACAGGTTGCAGAGCAGAACAAAACCACAAGTGCCCAGGACTGAGGACAGCTGTGCAAGCCTGAGGAGATCCACACTGCTGCCCAGGTCATCAGCACGAGGGAGAGGGATGGGGGAGGCAGTTAACCAAGCTCTTCTACGCTTTCCAAAAGGGACAAGGAGCTAACTTCTGCCTACATGGCCTGGGTGGTTGCAGAGTGACAGCCCTGCTTGGGACAGGCTGGAAACACGTTTCCCAAAGGCTCAGCACAGCCACTACACTCCAACTACATTCAGTTTTATGGTCAGGCTTTTCCTCTTGCTGTTTATTGACTGAGACACCTGTAATCCACTTCTGAAAATGTTTATTAACTGCCTCAAAAGGAAGGCAAAAAAGAAATTATTGGATAAAATGACAGTTCAGAAAAAGCAGCTCAGCGCTTCCTGGCTCATAAGGCTGTCTCTACCATGCCATATAAGATGCCAATATTGGGGACAAATTCACAGTGTCACACTCCTTGTTGAAAAGAGGGAAAGTTGCAAACCCCTACTGTGACCTGAGCTTTAGAAACTGCTCAGGGGCAAATCAGGTGCTGCCCAGAAATTTAGTCTCCATTTATGGCTGTCCATTTTTCTTGAGATCTCCCAGACCATATTGAGAACTCTGTTTGGGCTCATGCTCTTTCCAGAGACCACTACAACCAGATGCAGACAGGATTTGTAAAAATCTAAACCTGCACTGAATTCAATCTGCCTCCAAGGACAGTATGGGTGGGAGATGCTACCTGCTGTGAACAACCTGCACCTTGGATCACTCTGGAACTGACAGATCAGGAAATATGCAGCAGTCTGGATCTGCAGCATAAGGACAAATTGTAGTCAATATTTCTAAATATATCAATTTATAGCCAGAGAATGTGGCTGAGGCCTTAAAATCTGGCAAGATTCCCAAAGGAACTATAAAGCTGCTCCCTCTACGAGGGAATGAAACTTGTACTTCAGGATCTAGGCTGAGTTCTAATTACTTGGGATTAAGGAACATCATGTGAGAAGGTGGTAAAGTTATCCTGTAGACAGAGAAGAAAACCAGACCAGAAAGGCCTGCAAGAAGAACATGAATGGATTGCAGCAAGAGTTTCATGGCTCTCAAAGAGAGAATGTCCTGTATTCTTGCTGATACTGCTTTAGGCTACTAAATAGTCATTGAAACAGAACTGTTTGGAACAATTCTTTTTTGCTTTTTACTGCTCAGTACAGAAAGTTACAAATATATTTTTATATCAAATCTGGCAGATCAATTTTAGATAAAATAGGAAAAATTCTGGATATGCTTCAGGATTTTCCTCCCAGATGGTTCTTTTCTTTCTAATAAGACTATTTATTACCTCATCATTTTACACTACAATAACTGCAGTGGTAGTTCAGCCACACAAAAACTAGGAGAACAATAAAAGGCTATATTCAGTTGTGTCTTCATTTCTGGCCCTGTTTCCTAATCTGCAAGTAATTTGCTCTGTGCTATCTTAAGGGAAGGCAGATAAAGAAAATGGGAATATGGATAAAGAAGAGCCTTTAATGCTAGCTCTCAGTTCCTCTAAGACAGAATTCCTCAGCTGGATACTAATAAAACAAATCATCCTGGGCTCTGAGGTCAGCACCCACGAGGTGCTGACTGGTCACCTTTGGACTGCATCCTTGGCAGGTGGCCAGTCATGGCTTTGATTTTGGGAGAAATTGCATGCTGAGCAGCAGTTTGCTCTCACAGCAAATACTACAGGCCAGAAAGAGTGGGATGTGGGATGCATTTCATTTCAGTTTATACAGCTGGAGCTGGAGACACTCATCTCTGGTTGCTCTGTGCCTGTTGAGCAGCACTGCCAGGTGCAGTATGGCATGGATTATAACTTGGGCATGCCTGTTACCCTCCACTGCTGCAAGAAGAGCACAGGCAGCTGGTTTAGACAGAAATACCTCTGTAGCACTGTAGCACAACTGTAATCGAAAATCCTGTACAATAAGGGAAACACTTCTGCACTGATCTCACCAATCATGACAATTTTCCCTTCCTTGATTTCTTAGACTTGTTACAAATGCAAATCATACTGCACAAAGTGTTGGGATTTTTACTCAGATGTCACTGGCTTTGTTCACAGACATCTCTCCTGGAGTCCAATCCACATTTTTGTTGAATATAAGCATCAGAAGTGGACCAAATATTGTAGTGACTCATAAAGATTTTTTTGGTCAACTTTCCCTAATATTGCTGAGTTTCCTTCCACCTCACTGTTGGTAATATACACGTACAATTTCACCAGAACAGTAAGGAATCCATGTCTGTATTTTCAAGCAGTCTAGGTGGGCCCTCCCTCCCTGTGTGATGTAAAGGATACTACAAACTGATGCATACCGTGCCCTGGAGGATGAACTTGTAGACCATGTGAATAATTAGGCAGGACCAGAAGACATGGAGCAGCTGCAGAATTATCAGCAGAACATTCACAAAGTAGTATCCAAAGAAGGGTTGGAATATCTCCATAGAGTAATAGTAGGTGTTATAAAGCACTCTGCAAAACAGAGGGGATTGCAATGAAACATGTTATTAATAAGGCCACAGTTAAGCCCCAGAAATTTGTAATCACAGAGGAAGTTTCTGATCAGCCACTTCCATCTTTACCTATCACATGTGAGCCAACTATCAGCTCCCCACCCGAAGCAGACAGGCTAGAGCCACTAGACCAGGGTTCCTCCTCTGCTGCACCCTTCAGGGCTCAGGAGTGCTCATGAACCCCAAGGCAGAGCACCCTCGTTTACCCCAAGGCAGCTGCAACAACCGTGTGGCACTTCAGCCTGTGCAAAGGGCAGGAACACGTGCTCCACAACCAGAAACAAAGGCTGCAGCACCCAGCTAATCAGCCTCTCTCAGAAGGCAGCTTGTCCACATCCCCTCACTGCAGCACTCACGTGTAGGGGTAAATGACCAGGCGGCTGATCAGGAAAACAGCTGAGAAGATCATAAAGAGGCTGTCACAAGTTTTTTTCCACTTCATGTAATTGAATATCTTAGTTGGCTGGAAGGAGAAAGAACAATAAAACAGCAGCCAAGACAGCATCAGCACACACTCTGGGGGGTTAATGGGACAGGTATGACACAACCTGCATGCAGGTAACCACAGCTCTGCCCAGCTCTCACTGAGTCAGCAGAGCAGCTCGAGGGATCTGTGCAACACCCCAGTGCTTGGCCCATAGACAGAAGGACATTCTGTGACTGAAGAGCACCACAGCTGATTAGGCTCTGCCTGGCTCACCTCTAGGAAGCAATCAGAAGCATCATGAATCACCATCACCAGTGTCCCGATGCGGATGTAGTTGGCACAGTATGAAAAACTGATCAGGAAGATGGTGGCAGCATGATGGACTATCTGCTCCTTGAAATCCTGATGAGAAGGGGAACAGCAGAGAATAAAATACATAATGCACCTCCTGTCTCAGTGCAAGTGTGGTTCCTGCAGGTAGCAATGATATATCTCTCTACCTACTGACTAAGAAACTTCCCACTATAGTGTCTCACCCATGTAATTCTTTTACCAAATGCATTCTAGAGATGTAGGCAACCAAGAGACTCAGGAATGAAAAGTTTGTGGTGTAAACTGAGGATCTCACAACAAAGAACATTCCCTCCCTTCACTAGCCATGATCTGATGCTGCACCCTGTCTGTTGGGACACTGGCACCAGGAACACAAGCAGCTTTACTGGCAGAGAACCACCTCTTTTCCCATCTCTATGATCAGTGCAGCCTAGAAGAGTTACAGAAGAACAATTTTTATGTTTGGATTTTAAGTTTGGATTGAGAACTCTGCAGCACTTTGCACCTTTCTGTGACAAGGTTGGTGTGCTCCACTTCCCAGAGTAGAGAAAGCCACTGATTGGGAAAGAGAATTCCTGTGAATGAGCAAGGAGAGAGTCCCACAAAACTTTGAATAGCACTATACACATGCACTTAGAGATCACTCTCCTAAGTGTTCAGCTTGTGTCCTGTTTGTACTTGATTCTCTCCTGAGACTTCCACTCACCTTCCTCTTCACGTCGAAGGGCAAAGTGAAGACCAGTGACCAGTAGAAGGAGAGCTCCAGCATGTAATACCAGAACAGGGAGGGCTGGAGAGGCTGAGAGAGAAGGAGAGATGGGGAAATACCCATCAGATACATTAGTGCAAGGGCTGAAAGTGGAAACTCCCTTCAAGGCAAAAGACATCTGTAGTGGATGATGGTGTGGTTGATGCTGACTGCATGCCAGGCAGCCACTAAAGCTGCTCTGTCACTTCCCTGCACAGCTAGAGAGAGGAGAGAAAATACAACTAAAGGTTCATGAGTTAAGGACTGGGACAGACTGCTCATCAAATACAATCATGGGTAAAACAGACTCTAATTAGAGATATGAACTAAGTTCATTGCCAACAAAATGAGAGCACGATCATGAGAAGTGAAATAAAGCCTTAAAAACATCCTTCCCCCTGCCCCTCCCTCCTTCCCAGCTCTACCTCACACCCCAGTGATGCAAGGAGATGGGAATGGGGGTTATGGTCAGTTCATCACCCATGGCCTCCCCTGCTGCACTGTGCACCCCTCCCATGGGAGACAGCTCTTCATGAACTTCTCCAGTGTGAGTCCATCCCACAGGCAACAGCCCTCTGTGAACTGGCACAACCTAAGTTCACCCCATGGAAAACAGTCCTTCCCAAACTGCTGGGGTGTGGGTCACTCTTCCACGGGGTGCAGTCCTCCAAGGACAGGCTGCTCCAGCCTGTGAGCAGGGCTCCTCTCTCCATGGGAGACACAGGGTCACAGCCTCCTCCAGCCACCCCCTGTTCTGCTGTGGGCTCCTCCAGGGGCTGTGGGTGGATCTCTGCATTCCCCCATGGATCTCTGCATTCCCCCATGGATCCCCATGGGCTGTGGGTGGGTCTCTGCATTCCCCATGGATCCCCACGGGCTGTGGGTGGATCTCTGCATCCCCCATGGATCCCCATGGGCTGCAGGTGGATCTCTGCATCCCCCATGGATCTCTGCATCCCCCATGGATCCCCATGGGCTGTGCATGGATCTCTGCATTCCCCATGGATCTCTGCATCCCCCATGGATCCCCATGGGCTGTGGGTGGATCTCTGAATCCCCCATGGATCTCTGCATCCCCCATGGATCTCTGCATCCCTCATGGATCCCCATGGGCTGCAGGGGCACAGCTGCTTCACCATGGTCTCACCACAGGCTGCAGAGGAACCTCAGCTCTGGTGGCTGGAGCACCTCCTGCCCCTCCCTCACTGACCTTGGTGTCTCCATGTTGTTTCCCTCACATGTTCTCACCTCCTCCTCTTGTGTAGCTGGAATTAAAACTGCACACTTTATTTTGATTTTCGTCTTAAATTTGTTATCAGAGAGGTGTTACCATCTCTGCTAATTGGCCCAGCCTTGACCAGCAGCATGTCCATCCTCAGAGCCATCAGGGATTGGCTCTGCTGGACATGGTGGAAGCTTCCAGCAGCTTCTCACTGCAGCCACCTCTGTGCTACCCCCTGCCCTCTGCTACCAAGCACCAGGCTGTGCAAAACCAACACAACTCTGTGTTGTTTGGTCTCAGTAATGTGTCAGGGCTGGCATGGAGCTCAGGGAAAGGTTCTTCCCCCCGAGGGTGCTGGCACTGCCCAGGCTCCCCAGGGA
>JAOTQP010001122.1:420455-444940 GCA_026413545.1 Cichladusa arquata
ATTTTAATTTTCCTAGTAAAGAACTGTTATTCCTAATTCCCATATCTTTGCCTGAGAGCCCCTTAATTTCAAAATTAGAATAATAATTTGGAAGAAGGGGGTTTACATTCTCCATTTTCAAAAAAAAGCTTCTGCCTTTATTGGCAGACACCTATCCCTCAAACCAAGACAGTCATCTTGCCAATTCCTTGAAAATCACTCTTCTCACCCCTCAGGGGAACACTACCCACCAGCTGTATTTGCAGGTTTCTGAAGCCCCTCACAATCTCTGTGATGATGACCAGGACTCTGGCTTCTTGCAAGGCCAATCTCAAACTCATGGATTGTACAGAATGACAGCACTAGGAGAATCAAGGACGGGGAGATCAAGCAAGACACATTGGCTGAGCTGCAGGGACTATCAATATGGGAGCTCAAGGCAGCTGATGTGACTGATTTTTTACAGGGTTTGCCAGTATATGAAAAGAAGCTGTCACAGAATGGCTGGGGATGGAAGGGACCATGGAGGTCACCTCACCCAATGGCCCTGCTCAAACAGAGCCATCTAAAGCCAGGTGTCAAGGATCATGTCCAGAGAACTTTGAGTTCTCCCAAGGATATAAATTCCACAACCTCCCTGGGCACCCTCACCTCACAAGAAAGTGCCTTTGATGTTCAGGCAGAGCCCCTGTGTTGCAGTTTGTGCTGTGTGTAAGGTAAGCAGGGAGCAGAAGCTGTCACTCTTTTGGGAGCACAGTTTCCACCCAGGGTTCAGAAGCAGAACTCGGAGCTGATGGCATTGCAGGAGGACCCTCCTGGCCAGCTGCTCTCAGTAACCAGTGCTACAGCATTTCCTCTGTTGACCTTCTAGTATGAATGACACGGCTAAACCTGAGGATTCCAAATGGGATTTTCTTGGGCTAAGGACACTAAATCTACAGGAAAGCAAAGGAAGAAAGGACTCACCTCTTCAGGGTTCTTTCGGCATGTACTGTAGAATGTTTCCAGCACGGGGTTGGGCTGAGCTCTTGGTCTTTGCTTGTCTCTCACACCCAATTTGGTACTGAGGGGCAGGGCTATGGCTCTGCAAAAGAAAACATAAAGGGTCAGCCAAAAATAGAACAGTGATTTCTGATTTTGCAGCACTGTTAAAACATGATGTAGTACATAACAGCTGCTTCCCACATGTGAATACAAACATGAGTATCATGTTGAGCACGTAAAATCACAAACTTAGAGAACAAACTGTTGGACTTGTACCCTACTGCTCTGAGCTCTGCACTGTGATACTCAAAATTACATGAGTTTGGCAAATGCTAAATCTTCCTTTGTCAGCTTCTGACTCACCAATCATGTGTCTCTGGCTTGTTTGCAGCTTATAGGGAGTATCACACTCTAATATATATATTATTTATATATATATATATGTGAATATAAAATAAGGCCTAATTGTTGCTCCCTGCTTGATCTAGAACATGGAACATACATGGCATCCACCTGATGGCTAAGGCCTTGGCTCAGGATCAAGAGGGAGGCTCTGCCAGAGGTGTAATATTAATGCAGAAGAAATGTCCTGCTGAAACAGGAAGCCACTTGGCCTTTCCTGGAGTAACTTACATCCATGTTTCCTAATATAAATCAAACACAGTTCCAAAATAAGGACATGGCAACTAGAAACCTTGTCACAAGAAATGGATGTTTGCACTAGCTGTGCATTTTCAGTTTCTCACAGTGAAATAAAGTAAAAAAAAATTGCGTAAATAGAAAAAAGTTACCCAAGGAAAACTGTTCAAAAAATTCCAGTGCTCAAAACTCAACTCCTCCACTACCAACATTCCCCTCTACCTCAGCAGCAGGAAACCTCCTCATTGAAGATGTGAAGTGAGATCTTGCATAAATACGGCACAAACAAGAAACTTGTCAACCAATATAAAAAAAAAAAGAGACACAAATAATCTGAATTTTTCTTGAATTTCTCAAAAATCAGCCATTCTTATTAATTGCTCCTTTTTACACACTGCCACTGGGGAAGTGTCCCTGTGTTACTGCAAACTGGTGCTGAAGCTGGTTTGAGCTGACAGCACCAAGCAGAGGCAGCGAGTGCCGAGCCCCACACCCGCTGGGCCTGGTCACTCCTGCTGTCCAGGCAAGTCCTCTGATTAGCTCTCCCTAATGATTTGGACACAGAATTAAGATTTTTTTTCCACTTTGCCTCAAAAAAGCTGCAAAAGCTATTTCACCATGTAGGTGTTTAAAGGTGTTCTACTTCAAAACAGCATGGGATATATTTATGGCTGTGATAATCTGGTGTGGTTACCTGTGGTTTCTGCTAGTCACAGAGCTTATAATCCATATGCATGTCTTTAGGGATTATTTCAGGTCCAGCATCCTTCAGATGGGTCTTTTAAAAGTTTTCTTTTCAATAACCCATTTCTTAATTTAATTAAAAAGTATTAAAAGCAATTTAAAAAAAAAGACTCTCTACCTAAGGAATTATGTAACTTCTGTTAAACCACAGAATGGGTACATATTTTGCTCACTGATATAACAGCTCATTTTCACTTTCCTTTTGCACAGTCAACCCACCTGCCTGTGTATCAACTGCTCTTTGTCATCATGTCTGAGAAATTACTTTGGCATCACTGGCTGTAGGAACATTCAAAGATGTACCAAGACCAACAAAAATTATGTTTCTACCATAAAAGAAGGGCTAAGTGTGCTTGCTGACAACACTTAGCTTGCTGGAATGATGCATAGTGATCACAAAAACATGGATAAGCACTGACTAGATTCTGTGAAATTCAGCAGCACTCTGGCACTGCTGATGAATGGCAAAGGAATATAGCCATCACTGGGAATTCTGGGTTTTGGCTCTGACTGCTCTCAAGGAATGCTTTAAGTGCATCAAATGATTTTTTTAATATGGAGTGATTGGTTTAATAAGAGTGATAGTGGACCAGTAGGTTCTGTGCTAAGAACAATAACACAGTATTTCAATAATATCCATAACTACATTGAAGTTGGGAAAACATCTACCTTAAGCTCTGCACTAGATCTTGGATCTTATATTAAACAGTTCCTTGAAGTGGGCCTGATCTTTCTCTTTCAAAGATCATGCATCAACACAAGCACCTCTGAAGAGGAAGATGTAATCAACTCTATTGTTGAAAACAACCTTATTGCCACTTGTCATCAGGCCATATTGGGAACTGAAAGGTATGAAATTTTCCAGACACATTAAAGCAAAGAGAATGTTTCTGTCAGGTGCCAACGCAGTTCACCAACAAATTTATTTTACTGAGAAACTACTTAAAGTGTCCTGGCAAATTTCTTAGTTTTGTTTAATCCCTGACTTCTCTATATTTCCTGCTGATTTCTTATGGCCATGGCATAAAATCTCCCTATAACAGAAACAAACCAGTTGCAGCAGATGAAGACAAGATAACCAGTTACAATCACTTTGTTGTTGAGGTTTTGAGAACATCCATGTTTTATGGAACCAATCCAACTTTCATGAACATCATTGGGATATCAAGGCCTGAAATTCTTCATAAGGGACCTCTGCACGTGTTGGCTCTATGCTCTGACTCAGTTCTCAGTTCAGTCCTGTTCCAAGCACAACCCTAAGAGGATGATGCTTGCACTGATTTCAACATCAGATATGTCATCTCAGTGGCAGGGACAGCCTCATTATGGCACTTTATCAGCTCTCTGCAAGACAAAAGGTAAATGTGAGGACTAAACTGTGCCCCTCTCAGAGTCAGGGAGATGATGCTCATCACCAGCCTACTTCAGTGAGCATCTCTCACTCCATGATTTACACGGCAGAGGTCTCACCAAGGCACTTTATTCAGTAATCACAGAACAAACCGTCTTGTGCAAAACCTGCTGAAGTTGAAACTAAATGGATTTATCATGAAGGGGCTTGAACTACTATTTCCCCACCTTTCAAAAGTGGGGAAGGGCTAGACTCCTTCTGCAGAGGCTTTCAGAGTTAGTGTGAGATACAATAAATAATTTCACTTTGGGGGTGGATTTTTTTATTATTATTCATATGGGTGCCACTTGCAAATACCTTCAAGCACTAAGAAATGCAGAACCAGTGACAGCAGCAATCTGAACTTCTATTTTTTGAACTGCACAGTCTCTTTCAGCCTCTTGCTTGCCTTTAGCAGAGGGCTATGGCTGTGCTGCTGGTGTAGTCTCTGCCTTCTCCTCTTGCAGGAGAATTTTCACACCAGTTAAACTGATTGCCCCGTTTGATGCAAGGTCTGCATTCTCTGTGGTGCTGCTGTCCAAACTGAGTCAGGTCCATTTCCAGGTGAATGCTGCAAAGTGTCCCTCATCTTTGTACCAAGCCCTGTCTGTTAGACCTTAACAGGAACTGTTTCCAGATCCTTCCAGATTACTGATCAACAATGAAAGTCTCCATGCAAAATAAACTTTAGAAAGGTACATTTCTAAATAAAATACTCAGAATTGGTGTCCTTTCTTTCTTCTGGTTTCGAGTCCAAGTATCTGTTCCTGGCAGACCAAGAGCATCCATTTATTTAAATGTACAACATATGGCTCACAGCCTGTCACCCCCCTCCCAGAAACAGACCTACTATTTCTGACTGAAATCCTCTTCTAGTGAAATCTGGGAGCTGTGTGGATTCAAACTCACTGGCAATTCCTTTCAACTGTCCAAGACTCAAAAATCTCTGGACAAGTCCAAAATCAGACAGACCAAAAATTGTATGTAAATGAGGTTTTCAATGGCTTTACTACTTCTTAAAGCACTTTAGCTGCCACATTTTAATAACCATGCAGGCAAGAAACACTTTGCAATATTCCTTCAGAATCATTGCACCCCAAGAACTTTATTTTTACAAAAAATGGTCTTAACTAGAAGAGAAGACAACATCCTTGCAGGACTATGTCCAGGGAAAAATTCTGTTAAGGTATAAAGGTGCTTAAAATCAAGGTCCAAGTTACGGTTACAGGACATTTCTCCCACTCACAAGTGCAATCTGGAAACATTAAAGGAACAGGGGAGGTTCCCAAGTTCTAGGTCCTCTCTTTTCTCAGGACATCATTAACTGCTTCCCCCTTCCTGCCTCACTACTGTGGCACAGGCCAGCACTGCAGCTCTAATGAGCTTTCTACTCCCCAGCACTGCATCCACTTTCCCCCACCCTCCTCAGCACAATGCAGCTCACACGGGAGTTGCTTCACGACCTGTGAGCTGTTTCTTCTCCCCCAGGGCTGTACCCACAACCTGCTCAGCTCTCCCAGGCCACACCCAGACACTGCAGGTCCTCTTCCCACGGCCACCACCTCATACCCAGCATAGTTGGCTCTCAGAAGGATGTTGTGTCTCAGTTTTCCCCAGCCAGTACAAAGGAGAGGAAAATCCATCCTTGAGGAAGTAGGTTTTTTCACAAGTTTAATGCTCAAAAAAAGGATGAAATAATTGGTCCCAGTACAGTGGCTGATGCAGATACTGCAGAAAATCCTCCAGACTTCCCCTGCCTCTTATTATTTACCTGGAGTTAGTTCTGACAGCTAAATCACATTAAGACATTATAACATGTCTGATATCCCAAAGCAGGCACCACCAGGAACTATCTAGAGAGAGAAAAACTTGGCAGCCAATGCACAGGTGCAAGTAATAGCTGGTGGTGGCTGAGGGTAGAATAAATTGCCAGAGGGCAAGCTATAGCCACCAAACCCAAACCTGTCTACTTGTTCCAGCCACTCATTTTGATCTGCAGACTAGGTGCACAAAGATATACAGTTAAGGTTATCTAAAGAGAAAATGAGAAATAAAACACACATTTCCTTCTGCAATTCTCAAACTTGGTGTAAATTACTTTAAACAAGGCCGGTGCCACTGATAAGGCAACAGAGAAACTGAGGGCTGGGTTCACACCTCACCTTCCCAGGGGAAGCTCTCTTCTCCAGGATGAACTGGATGTGAAACAGTAATGATTCAGAATGAGAAAAAGTCATGCTGAAATAAATGACTGCAGAGTTAGGACAAACAAGAATACAGCTCAGAACACCGGCTTGTAATTTGCATAGGTAAAATAGTGCTATGATTATAGGTTTCCTGGACCTGTAAAATGGGCTTGTGATGTTATCTTTTTCAAGGGTGTGACATGCAGCTTTTATTTAATGAAGTTTGTGAATCAAAACAGCTTTAAAATTAATGAGTAGGACCAGGCCTGTGGAAACACTCCCAGCTGAGGCAGCACTTGGATGGGAAAGAAAAAATCTTTTTACTTGGCCATCAGCATCTAAAAGTAGATGAAAATGACATTTAGATGGAGTGGGAGTGGTGTGGCAGGAGGTAGAAAAATGGAGGGACAGAGTCACAGAAGCACAGCATGGATGCTGAAAGGGCCTCTGGAGCCCACCCAGCCCAGCTGTGCTGAGTGAGCTGGGTCCAGCTGGGTGCCACTCTCTCTGCCCATGCAGACTCCTTCCCCCTCTGGGGAAACTGTTCCAATGCTCAAACACCCTCACAGTGAGAGGGTTTTTGTGTGTGCAGATGGAGCATCATGTGCTCCTGTTTGTGCCCACTGCCTCATGTCCTGCCATGAGCCTCCACAGCAAGAGAGTTTGGCTCCTCCTTCTCCCTGGTCATGTCTTGCACTGGGGGCCATAGACTGGGCAGTGTGGCACACGGGCCTGGTTTCCAGCTCCACACCAGAACACATCTGTGCCAGAGCCCACCTGAAGGAGCCCAGCCAGGCCTCGTGCATCAGCAGTGAAGAAATGTGAGTCACTTGTGCTCTAATGGCTACCCAGAGCACCTTGGTTTCCACATGAGTAGGGGTAACCAAGATGCCTGTGTCCCCAGGATAGTGCAGGATCAAAACCTTGGAATTTATGGAATGCACACTAAACATATTGTTTACAAAGAAGACATTTGAGTTTCAATTTTGTATCATCCTAAAATGATTATTTCAGTAATTCTTCACACATTCGGTTTTAATAAAATATCCCAACTTACAGCCAGTATTTCTACATAAAAACCTGACTGTAGGAAAGCTCTGAATCATTTCAACTTCTATATGCTTTTCCAAGCTACCCTTGTGTTACAGAGAATCTGCAGAAGAAACATCTTTCTAGTCTACAGGAAAGTCCATATCCATTTTGTTGTAAGAATGATAAAGTGTTAATTTAATTGTCATTTTCCCCCTTTCTAAACTTAAAACCATTGAAGATTTCAAAAGATTACCTCTTCAGAGAGCTACTAAAAATACTGGGGTTTGAATATACTGAAAAACACTTTAAAATGTATGCAAAATCATGAAAGGGGACTTGCTCTGCAGTCTTCACAATGGTTAATGCTGTACAAAATCTCCATTTTCCACCAGCAAATCGTGTCACTGACCACATTAACTAGTGACCAAACTGCATAAAGCAATGGCACCAGTTCAGGACTTAAACAAAACTCAGTGATTTTTTGCTATACCTTTGTCACAATCCCCAAACTTTCTGAAGTGTAATGTGTAAAATGGTTCTGACCAGAAAGATCCTTGAGCCAGACTAACTTCTTGAGCCAGCACTGGAGGATGTGATCACAGAGTCTGCAAAAAGCAGCCCCAAAAGCAGATCAGGTAGCAGAATTAGAGGAGCAGAAATCCTGGCAGCCCAGCACTGAAGGGTCTGTAGCAACTTCAAGCCAGAGGAAGCAGCTACAAATCCATCTCCAGGGCAGTGGAGGGCAGGGGCACTGCTGAGCCCACGTGGGGGTCAGTGCCACACAGCCCCTGTGCCAGGCAGGGCTGGAGCTGAGGGCACAGGGCTCAGCCCAGGCTGAGGTGCCTTATTCAGGTTTGTCTATCAGGTGCAATACTCCAGAACTCTATCACCCAAGACAAAGGATGTTTGACTGTATGATGGGGTCTTAGCATGATTTCTGCCACACTCAATCCAGAAACAGTGAGTAATATGCAACACACACACACACAGGCAAAACACACACAAACCTCATCTAGACTGACGTGTCTAATGTGTATGAAGTCACAGTGCTTGCAATTAGACCTTAAGGGTAGGGTTTGTGCTCTACATTCAACACACTCCTTTAGCCAGTACACAGGGCTGAAAAGAAGGAGCTGAAAAATGCATCTATGTCAGCAGACTCTGTGACATGGAGTCCTGTGCACCTCTTCAACCATGCACTGGCACAGACAATAAAGGCAGCTTTTGGACCCAAACTGCTCCCATTGTACCTAAGAAACCCAAACAGAATTCAAGAACTTACCTTTCAAAGGCACGACGAATAACTACTAAGATTAAGGCAAAAGGGATGCTGAGCAGGAGGTCACGAGGCTGAGGGTAATGAGTGTCTTCAGATTCCTGCATGTCCTCCCAGGTGATTCCTGGGGGCAGCCAGAACTCGTGCTGCCACAGCCACTCATACAGAGAGCGAGCCATCCTGGAAGGAGGAGAGACCAGAATAAAGTGAGCCCTGCACACAACAAAACCTGTCAGCACAAGCAGGGGAAGCCAAGGCAGGATTACACCCTTGCTGAGGTTGCATCTGGCTGTCAAAGCAGAACAGATGTGGGACGCAGCACTGCCCAAGGAACTGATAACCTGCTCACAGATTCTTATCGTGTGCTTGCTAAATGCTGACTCCTGGCACCAAACCAAAAGAAGGGTAAAATGGAGAAAAGCGCCTCAGAATTCAACAGAGTATTAGTGCCAAACTTCTTAGGTTCACAGATTCCTCCCTACAGCTGGGTATTGTGGGGATGCAGCAAGTCTGCTCTCCTTTTTTAAGTATGTATTTTCTTATTTTTCAGTTTTTGATATTTTGTATTTGTTTCTATTTACAGATTGTAATTCCATTATCTCTGTGTGTGTGTGTGTGTGTATCCATTATACTTATTATTCTGAGACTTCACCTTATAAAAGAAAAAATTAAAAAATCAGCTTTTTAGTTTGAATTATTAAGGAAGGTACTTCCAGGTAAGAATTTTTGTGCTAGGTTGATTTTGTGCTGGATTCTTAATGTAATTTTAAAGACCTTACTTGAATGTAGAATCTACATATATATCAGGGAATTTAGCAGCAAAAAGGACAACAGAATGTTGATATGACCATTCAACACACAAAGACTGTTCCTAGATAACTCTGCCTCATACACAAATATGAGCTGCACCACCCCCCAACGAGCAGGCTGCTCATTCTTAGCTGGTAACAACATTCCAAACACAAGCTCTGAAATCAAACAGAATTTGTGCAGGCATGGAAGAAGGAAATAGCAATGAAATGCCCATCGAGAAAATCAGAACTGTGCACAGGAAATGCCACCTTAGGAGACCAAGGGAAAAAGCATATAATTTAAGTGTCTGGCCCAAGTATTATAAAGCTTCTCTTCAAGCACAGGCCCAAGGCCTAGCCCATTTGCTGCAAGAACTGCCTATCAAACAAAAAATGAATCAGTCATTTTATTTTGAAGGTATCTTTAATTCTGATGCAATTTCTCTGTTAAACTCATTCTGCAATTTTGGAGTCTGAATCACAACCATGGAGTCACAGAATGGGTTGGGTTAGACAGACCTTGAATCTTGTTCCACCCCTGCCCTGGCAGGGACACCTTCCACCATCCCAGGTGCTCCCAGCCCCAGTGTCCAACCTGGCCTGGGGCACTGCCAGGGATCCAGGGGCAGCCACAGCTGCTCTGGGCACCTGTGCCAGGGCCTGCCCACCCACATGGGAAAGAATTTCTTCCAAATATCTAATCTAAACCTACTGTTTCTCAGTTTGAAGCTATTCCTCCATATCCTGTCACTCCAAGCCCTTGTAAAAAGTATTTCTCCATCTTTCTTGCAGGCTCCCTTCAGGCACTAGAAGGAAATGTAACATCTTTTCTTGATTTGGACTTTACTATTCACTTCAACGTGTCTTTTGATCTAACTACAACAGGGAAGAACAGGATGCTATTTCTTCAAATTTGACTCATTTTTCCTGGCACATGCACAGCTAATTCAGTTTGAGGACAAAGCTGATTAAAACCACATGTGTAATTGATAGTAAGTGGTGTAAACTTTCTAATCACTTATAGAAAAATACATATCCTATCTAGAATTTATGTATCATACACAGAAAGCAGGAAAACATTTCCCCTTTTCTGCAAAGGAAAAGGAAAACCATCTTATGAAAAATGCATTCTTCTCCTCCACTTTGCATTTCAGCTTTTCATAGTAAAACCCACAGCATAAAAATCCTCCTAAAAATCAAGAGCCTGACATACTGAAAAACTGCAACCAAAAGAAGTGAAAGTATGGCTTCACTAGCACTGAAAAGAACATCCAGATCTTTTACTGTTCAGTTTGACAATAAAACAGTTCAGTCTGACAATAATCAACAGCATTTTCTTTCTGCTGTAGCTTCTGGGCCTCTGGAAACTGCAGTTGTGATCCCACTTCCAGGCTGCTCTCCATTCCTTCTTCTAGCTCTCCTTCCAGACAATGCCTGGACAAAAACCACTGGTACACAAAACGGAGATAAACAGGATTTACAGACTCTTCAAATCCTGTTGTAAGAGCCTGACAAGCAGGATCCAACGGTTTTTGAACTGCCTGCCAAATCTCAAGTCTCTACAGCTCTCTGGGACCTGAAGTACAACCTGCCTGTCCCCACCAAGGCTGTCTGGATGTGGGAACATCTGCTACCAACCCCCTGCTCCTCTGGCAGGGCTGGAGAATCCTTTAGCAACAGTTCCCTTCCTTCACCTTTAGTGCTCCAGCAAAAACACCCGAAACCAGGACCATGGAGGTTGGTGACAGCTCACTGGTGACAGAGCTAGCTGCAGCACACATACACACCTGCCAGAAAAAGCCTTTCAGACTACTCAGTAAACATGCTGCTCACCAGTACAGCTCCATTTGGGTGCTGCAGTCCTGTGCCATGGGACAGGGTGGCTGTGCTGAACCTCCAAACCTAGGTGAACCATTTTTTCAGGATGTCCTCAATCTTCCTATAGACTTGGTGAACTCAGATTTCTCCATAAAAATCTACATTTTTACAGCAGAATGTGTCTGTAGAAACAAACAGTCTATGGGCTTAGCCTACGAAGAATTCACTATCCTGTCATCATGAAGCAAGGTGACACCACTCCAAAACAGCTGGTGCACTTCAGACAGTACTGGATATCAGCTTGGAAGAGCCAGATAACCTAAGTGAGGGGCCTGAATTGAAATGAACTTTACAGGCATTGAACACACCAACCTCAAAATGTTGCTAAATTTTCTCAGCTGTTAAAAATCTCAGTTCTAATCGGGAAAAGCATTAAGAAAGCCTAGGAAAAGTCCAGGGAGACATTACACTTCCTCCTTGGCTCAGCTCTTCAAAAAATATCTCTTCAGTGGTTTTCCCACTGTGCAGATAGAAGGCATGCTGGGGAAAGTTATCATCACAACCAGCTTTGCAGATACACAATCCCACATTCTCCCTCCAGAACTGTATATATATATGGCAACTACACAAAACCCCACTTGGTAGAGAACAGCAGCTGAACTCCACTGGGGACTCTCTGTGGGAAAATACAAAATAGATGTCCCATTTGCTTAGGGGGAATATATAGATTCAAAGTGCTAAGGAAGCAAACAGCCATTACCTAATCAACTCTCATGTGCAAAATATAGATAGGCAGGATCACTCTCATGGAATACTCTTTCATCTTTGCAGCTGTCTCTACACATTGCAAAAATACAGAGCAGGGTACAACATGAAGCAACACATATATCTTTTGCAATTTATATAGGTCAAGTTCTCAAGTCAAGGCTGCTGGAAGACGAAGCTGAAGACAATGGTGTGTCTAAAGGCCCTTTGAGCACCCACAGAAAAGTGTAAGTGGGCCCATTTCTTTCTCACAAGTTCTTTACACCTCACACAGCATCCATTCTGCACTGTAGCTTTGTAACACACAAACCAAGCCCTTCAGCTCAGAATACAGGTCTAACAGAGAAAACATCCCCTCACACAGAGCTCAGCAAGAAGAGAAATAAAAAACAACAGGGGGAAACACCGGACAGATCAACACAAGGACTTCGTAAACAGCCAACAAAATAGTAAATGATGAAAGGACAGCTTTAGGTTGGTTTTAGAAGGTACATGTAAGGATGAAATTAAAACCAGAGAAGTATCACAGCTACACCATGGGGACAGGGAGGACAAGGCTTCAGCACTTCCCAAGCCCATAGTGCACCAAGAGGAGACAGGAAAGGTGGAATTCACTGAGCTGCTTTGAGGTGACACAGCCAGAAGGTCTTGAAGCAACCGAACTCTGCAGCCCAGCAGCCCCATCCACTGCATTTACTTTGTTGAATCATGCCGTTCCTGGGGCTGCTTGTTTTTTTTTAATTTTTATGAACATAGTGCTTTTACCTGAATCCTCAGCATTACAAAGGCCTCTGCTGTTGGGCTTGCTGAGCTGCTCCAAGGAGAGCAGGAATTGCTGCATCGGCAGTGCCTGCAGCAGAGCAGCACACAGCACTCCCCACCCTGAGCCACAGAACACCACTGCACTCAGCCCCTCAGGCCAGCTTTACACTTGGTTTCGCTTTCCAAGCAGAACTGTTTGAGAAGAAGCAGGGCATCCAGCTAAAGAGGTTACTCCTTGTCTCACAAGTAAAATGGCTAAGCAGGTTTACCCAGGCAATGTTAACTGTTGCTTGTATCTTCAAAGAGTTACTCTGCTGCTTCACTTAAAGACTCCATTCCCAAGCAAAACCTTAATATATAGGTACACAAATATTCATGTAAATTTACATGTGTGAATATAGCAGATAAAGGGTGGAGACGAAACAGAGAGAAACAGCTTACACATCTTGGAAGGAACTGGCTACAAAGGCCTTCGAGTGCTCAATCACAGCAGACATGGCCCACTGTCTGCAGGTGGACTATCCAGGTTTGTGGGTGAACCATGCCACAATCACCCCTGCAGTGGCTCTGGGCCAAGCCATTTAGGTCAGCCAAGTCTTATTAGCTTAAGTGCAGCATCATGTTAATGACCTGGCTGTGAGAGCAGTGCAGGGATTCCTGCAGCAGCCTTCCTGGTACAGCCAGTTTTCCCAGGATGCAATTACCAACAGCAGCACAGTACTGCCACAGGGGAAATCACTAATTAATGGGGAAGCACACCACCAGAAGTCTGCAGTTATGTTGCTCCTCGAGTCAAGTTGCTTTATTTTTCCATGAGGTTAAGGCTAAAGAAAACCAAAAAAAGCCTCTTCAGTCTTGATATGCTAGAGACCAAAGCGGAGAGGCTTGTCCTATCTTCCCAAGAAACAAAGTCCTCCATATAGCTGTAAAGGTTTCTGCTATTTCAAACTGAAGAGCCACTGTATTCCTGCCCTACTCTGGTCCATACTGCCCAAATTTGAGTTTCCACTGCCTGTTATGCATTTGAACCTTTAGCTCATTTTACTAAGAAATCAATTAGTCAAGAACTCCATGGGAAAATTCTCTCCTGATAGCTTTTCTAGCCAGTTTCTTGTTTGATACTTCCCATAATCCTGATGTCTTCAACTAAAACTACTTGCTAGAACTACCCAACAGAAGTAACTAGCTTAGACATGAAACCTACTGTGTCTCTTTTAGGCAGAAATAAATAATTCTAACAAGTAAAGCTCTGACTAACACAGCACAGGTTATCTTTTGAACACCTATATTATATTTAGTATCTTAATCTCCATATCCAAGTGTTTTTCTTTTTTTTTAAACCTTCACACTAATGAACACAATACTAGTATTACACAATTATAGTTCTAGGACAATTTTTTTAAAATCTTTTATACATTTTTTCTTATATATATATCAAGATTTGGTAAAATCTATAGATTAAAAAGTCACTAAAGATTTTGTAAAATTTATGGATAAAAAAAATCTTTGCTACAAAATTTTAATTACATGTAGCATTATTTTCAGCATACTCAGACAGAGATTAGAGTCTCTTGCCTGAAGGGAACACATTAAGCTTTTCAAATTTCACTTCAGCTTTGTTTGATATGTTCATTTCCATTTCCTCATCTCTGTTAGCCATCCTAGAGTCATACCTGCTTTCAGGTATCTCCTTACTCATAACAATATTTGCTTTGCTCAAGATCCCTTTTTAAACTATGTTTCTCTTGGTTCTTCACCATTTTAAGGGTCTTCTTAGAATGCAAATTTAATCATGGATGGACAGTATTCAAGGGACTCAGGTGAAATTTATCAGTTAAGAAAAATGCCTAAGAAGGTCCTCCCTTGGTAATGAAAAGATATTTAAACCTTTCCATATAGTTCCAGTCCATGACTACCTACTGACCTTAGCCCTCCTAGCATGCCTTCTCACCCTGTTCAAGTAACATCCCTACAGAACCCACCATCCTCCATTTCTTTGAACTTCTTTTGCAGATTTTTATGAGCCTGCTTGCTCTGGCCATAACTGATGCAGAATCTCCAATCACATGTACAGGTTTTGGCATTAATCTCTTTTTACCTGCAGCTAATTCAGCTTTATTTCTCTAGCTCCCCAGCCTTCTCATCTTTCTCTTGTGACTCTACACACCCTTTTCCCTAAAACTACAGCTTCTGGCAGAACCTCCATTTGTTTTTGCATGAAATAAGATGTTTCAACTCTGACCAGTAGCAAGAGAAATGAAACCACAACCTCCTTACCTTTGTAATCACCAACACTATGTTCTCCAGGCTCACCCTCCTCACCCAGACTCTGTTCTCCATACCCTCTTCTTTGGAAGATAATTGAAAATTTGAAATTATTTGTGCAGCCTTGCTTCTCCACCAATGTCCAGTTACCCTCAACTTCTAGCATTCAGATGTTCTCTTCACTTAGATCTACCAGCTGACATTTCCTACCAAATTATTTCATGTCTGCTGTTTACACAAGAATAAATTAATTTTCCAAGTCATGTGCTGCTCTGTTCAAAGGCAAAAATTCTCACGTACACCATCTTTTGGGAGAGCTCTGTTCCAGAAAAACCATAAAATGCCCAAGCAAACATTTGAAACTGCAAATAAAAGTTCCACAATAGACAAACTTACTTACCTAGATCTGCAGAGAACACTGTCCTCCCCCAGCACAAATTACACACTAGCCTCCCATACCTTATGCTCCACTTGCCAGCTCCTTCCCTGCTGGCTGCTCTGCCTGTGAGTCCCTGCTCCCGAGCAGACTGCCAGGTCTGAGCACAGCACAGCTCTCAGCTGCAGTCACTCACCACACCAGAATGCAAATCACACAGCTCTTCCCATTCAATCATCCCTCACTCAGGGGGATGAATGCAACTTCCTGGTTTTGCCCAGCGAAAAACAAGTTTATTCAGCTAAAAACAAGGCCAGAAAAGGCCCTGAATACCTCTGGCTTCACCATTCCTTTGGTCAGAAGGTGCTCAGAGCAGTGTGCCCAAATCTTTCTTAGCCTCCCTCTTGCTTCCAATGTGCTTCCAGAAGCTGTTCTGGGTGCTCTTCACATCCCTCACTCCAGCTGAGCTTTAGCTTTCTTACCTGCATCCTTCCTTGCCCAGGCAACACTCCTGTATTGCTCTTGCCCACTCACACCCTCCTGATGCTTCATGCTTGTGTTTAAGCTCAAACAACAGTTCCATGCTCCTGCTTGCTTGCATGGAGGCTTGTTTGCCTCCTACCATTTTTGTTGTCCATTGTGATGGACATGTGCTTTGAACTGGCTGTCCTGGAAGATCAGCACCTTTACCTGCCAGGGGAGTCTCCCATTAAATCCTGCCAAATAGGTCCCTGAAGAAGTACAAATCTCCTCTCCCGAAACTTAAAAAAACCCAAGAAGGTACATTCAAATTTTGAAGTACCACAGCTGTTTCTGCCATATTTTTCCTCCAAGAACCTGGAGATACTTCCCTACTAATGCTGCAAAAAACCTGGGCTGAACTGCAGCACCCATCAAACTAGTCTGAAAAACAATGTGATGTATTAAACTATCAGGGTAAAAACAATAGTGACAAAAGCTGAAGACTTTTGCTGTTTGGCTGGTACCTAGTCCATGGCTGAATTATTAAATGAAGTAACATTCCTGTGTTACTTCCAGGGCAGCGTGAGGTAACATAAACCTTGTTGTTCTGATACTTGGAAACAACGTTCTGCTACTAAACATTAACGGTAAAAACAGAAAAAAATTCAGCGAATAACACTGGAGACTGACTGTTTGGGTAAGGCCACATCACTAAGCTACAGACCATACCACAGCTCAGTGAGAACATCAGACAGCACTGGTGTCCAAGTAAAGCAACTGAGGAACTCAAAAGCACCAGCTACATCTCCACAAAACACAGACACACTGTCCCAGACCTATGTGTGTCTCTCAAGAGTGCAAATGTAAAATATAAGAAGGAGGCACCTATAAACCCCAAATGAGCTACTTATCAATGTCTTTGCATTTTTTCCTTCATTCTTTCTCCTGACATCTACTATTTCCTCCAGCGTCACTGCAGAAGCAGCTGTCACTGTCTGACATCACTTGATAGAACTGAGGAAGAAAATCAAATTATTGGCCTCAGGCTACAGTGAGCTAAGAAGTCAGGTTGGAAGATCACTCAGAGAATCAAGATGAAGACTACTTCTCACCTGTTCTTTCTCTAAATTCACCAGTACCAAAGAAAGAGTCAGGCAATCTCAATGAGACTGTGTCCTTCAGTCTAAGTTAAGGGACAGTAAAAACTGCCAAAAAGCCTCTAAACAAAAATGCTACCTATCTGCAAAGATTGTACCAACAAGCAGCTCATACACCAACAGAAGCCTTTTGACAGATTTTGGAAGAGAAGGCACAGAAAGGAATCACACTGTGAGAATACACACTGAATAAGGCTCAAGACTTTGAGCCTGGGCAGCAAAAACTTTGTGAGAAACTCTTCCAAAGCCAAGTTCTGGCCTTACAACCCAATTTATGAACATGGATGTTCAGATGTTGGAGGAGCAAAAAATACTTGCCCAGATGATTCATGACAATACATACCCCTGACACTTTCTCTACTGCCAGCTGAAATCATTCAACTGATTATCACAAACCCTGTTACTCAACAAACACATACTGGGCCTCAAAAAACTTAATTCTAACTTAAAAATTTGGAATAATAAAAAGCAGGTAATAGGTTCAAGTTTCCAAGCCATACTCAAGTCACATCAAAATACCAACAGTTACCAATAAAGTCTCTTTCTTACAAGCTCATGGGACAGTGCAATGCTTCTCCAATGCACTACCTGCCTCTCCAGCCCTTTTCAAGCATAAACATTCCTCAATAGTCATGCTGTTGTGGTCTGATGGCTCTCTCCTAACCTATCCTCTAAGAATCACCCTTGGCAATCCCTTCTGGCCCCTTCCAGAACAGCTCCTCCTCTTCTGTCCTGCTGCCTTCAGCCACACACCAGGTTCCACAGTTTGTGGCAGCCCTTAGAACCTCTTCACCCTTAATCTCACCTACAGTTCCTACCTCCCTGTAGGGTGACACTTCCAAAGTGTCACCATTGCTCCTAATCCCTACAGCCAAGCCCTACAGTGAATCAAGCACTCTTACCCCTCTTTCTCCCCCAGCCAGGCCATTTCCCCAAAGACAAAGTTTCTAATTCAACACACCAGCACCTCTGAGCATCCACCTCAGCGAAGCACTGAGCTCCTGAACACCTGATCTTGGGTCAAAACCAGAGAAGCTGCTGAGTTAAATAAGGAGGCCTAAAGGACTGATCCGTGCAATCTCTGCCACAGACCTTGCAAAGATGAAACAGCAACGTGGAATTGGATCATCTTGAATGCCAACATAGATTAGAAAAGTGCTTACCTATCACTCAGGATTAATCCCTTGCATGAAGTTGAGGGAGGCATCCTGTATTCCAATGCAGTACATCTACACACACAGAGAGCAACTTCCCACACAGCCCTCGCTCTCCTCCCTTAGGCAGGAAATACACAGGCTTTAATTACTTTCTACGAGTTGGCTTCAAATTTCAGTATCAACAGTTCCATCAGTTTCCCAAGTATTTGTTCCTGCAAACTCCCCAGTCTTTTCCAAAGCTTAGGGGGGAAAAAATAGGCTAAAATTAAGATTCTTTTGAATTATACTTGTACCTGTAAAACTAGTACATGCTCTCATGATTTTTCATTTCAAAACACAAAACTTAAAACCTTATCTGAGAACATCTACATTCCCAACATTACTACAGAAGTAAAATATGTCAAAAACATTGTGAGAGCAACCGACAGAAAGATTTCCCTTTCTCCAAGATTAAAAGCATTGAGACTCACTTTTCACAAGCATTACTGCTTAATGAGTACTGCAATCCACCACATGATGATATTCATTTAAAAACAAACGTGAATATGAATTATTCTTCATTAGCACAGATAACTTAAAAGCTCCATGATAAGAGCAGCTTATAAAGCAGAATGTAAAACTCTAGTTGTTTTCATAGGCATTATCCTCTTTTCTTTGCTGGAGTAGTGCCTAACATGAAGAAAACCTGCCTCCCATAGAGCTTTACCTATTACATAAACAAATCACTACAGGACAGTACGCTCCTTGTCAAGATTTGAAGGCTGCAATCACACTGTGCTATTTATCCAGCAATTCTGGCACTATGGGATGGTTTAACTCCATATGCAGTGGGAACCTTTTAATGAATGATCCTGCTGGACACAGGGCTTATTCAGAATGCTTAGCCCTGGCGACCCCTTGGTCTTCTGACAAGCACTCCTTAACCTGGACTCCCCCTCCTGCTCTGCTGCTGGGGAACCCCGAGTTTGCTGCAGCCACAGGGGGATCTGAGACACAATCTGACACCACATTTATTCCTCCCTGGGCCAGTTCCTCTGCAGAGCAGACACTAATTGACCTCACTGCAGCCAGCTGCTCTGCCCTGCCTGAGCCAACACCATCCTGCCTGCAGCAGCTGCAGAGGGTGAAGACCCCAGCCCTGAGCCAAGGGCAGTGCCAGCCTCAGCCAGCTGGATCCCCCAGCACACCACCAGCACCTCTGGCTCCCACAGCACAGCCCTGATTCATGCTGGCTGAGCTCAGCGTTTATTTTTAAAATACCGATACCGAGGGTCACTTTCTCCTTGCTTCAGTTCACCACGAGCAACTTTACAAGAAGAGTCACACAGAAGTGATTATTTGGGGAATTCTGCTTTCATGCTTTTAATTCAGTATCCTCTCTAAACAGAAAAACTCCTCTGATCTTTTCTTTGAAAACATTTAACACAAACTCTGACAATTCATCCTTCAAACCCCGCAGAAGGATCTTTCATGTATGTATGAGGACAGACAGATGAACAACAGGGAAGCCATTGTCCCAAAAGCTTATAGTACTCAAGGATAAAAATAACATTGCTTATTACAAACGAAATAATCTGAATGCAGCCTGTAGTTTACCTGTTTCACAATTAATTTTTCCTCATCTGTTTTGATTCTAAGCCTCGGCAGTGGTTGGGTTGGAAGGCATATGCCATACCTGTGGCTACCAGCGCAGCAACCTCACAAAGAAAAGTATTTGATGAATTTCTTTATTTTTGGAACTGACTTTTAAAACAAAGACACTAGTTCTTATCAAAACCAGTTTCGGTAAAAGGTGAATCAGTCTTGAAGTTTACGTAATTACTGCAGTCCTCTTTGAACATACTTCCTATTTTTCCACTAAAACTCCAGAATTAATTAAAACTAAAGCATATTGGAAAAGGAGTGGGGAACATGCACTGGGTTCTTGACATTGCTATTTAATTCTGGACAAACTTGCTGAGGCATACTCATCAGTAAAGATAAGAAACACTACAAAAATTACCCCCAACAGAACAGCTTTAAATGGATTTTCATAACTGGGAAAATGATGGCATTTGTTTTCTTTTTACTTAAGAAGAATCTGCCATAGAGTGTCAGCAGAATTAAATATGAAACCTTTGATGCAGATATACTAAAGGTGAATACATGCACACAGCAGAGACCCACAGTACAGTGGAAACCTTTATTTGAATGAGGAGGGTGGCTAAGGGCATGGATTACAGATTTGCAGACACCTTGTTAAGGTGGAAAGCACCCTACAGCCAGGTCAGTGTGTGAGACCAGGAGCACTGAACCACACCACGAGTGCCCAGAAGGCCCAAGGAGAGGAGCTCTGCCTGCACCCCAGGCCAGGATGCACCAGAGGAGAACAACACTTTGCATCCTCAGCCCCTCATGGCAGCTCCACTGCAGGCCCAGCCTGGGCTGGGAAACAGCCCCTGGAACTGATCCAGAAGCAGAGCCTGTGCTGGGCATGCCAGGGCTGTCCCCAGCTCCTGGCAGAGGTCACTGTACACCTCTTCTCAGGTGTATTCCAGCTCTAGGGACTCCATAAGCTGCAGCTTTTACAACAGAACCTGCAGTGTGTGGCACTGCAATGGAACAGCCCTGGAAATGTGGGAACTCTACACCTGACACATACTCAGCTGAAGTGCTCAATTACTCAATTAATATTAACTTGAAGGAGGATAATTAATTTTACTAGTAAGAAATAATCACAAGATTTTGGCTTCCTAAAGAACATTCTGTTTTTAAGTAAGACTTCTGACTTCTGCATTTTCTTTACATGAAAGCATGGCTTTTCTCCTATGTGGTAGAAACCTGAACAGACATTAGAAATACAAGCAGGATATAAAAAGCAGAGCACAATAAATAATTCTGACTCCAGAAACCTTATGACACTTTTGTTCTTATCAACAGGCTCTAAACGTGCAGCCTATGTGGAGTCAGTTCAAAACTGCATGCCCCTCAGTTCAGCTGCATCCCCATTGGATTTCAGTGTGTACTTGTTATGCCATAGTAATGTCTGGATACATCCAATGAGTCTAAATTTATAAAACAAATATGATTTTTCAGATAATGTTGTGATATAATGACTCAGTTTCCAGCATTTCAAAGAACAAGTACATGTTACTTACACCCTACAGTAAGGAAAATCAAGATGGACTATTTGTCCTCACTTGTGCATGTTAGTTCTTTGATGTTCTATAATCTCCTTTCTTCTAAGTTTGCTTTTACCTGAACAAAGCCTAAGACTGGATGACCACAGTGGGAAAAGAAACAGATGTGTTTACTTTAAGATTGTATCGGTGGGTGGAGAGATTCACTACAGCCCTCAAAACGAAACTGCTGCTCTTTCCAGCATGAAGATTCCCCTGCTGAGGCAGGTTCCTTACAACTGAGAGCCAGTGTAAACCAAGAGTCATCAAAGACTGGCCCCTGGCCTCCACCCGTTCCTGGCCAGCCCTCCCACTTCACTGCCACCACCCTGCCATGCTTAACACAGCAACTTGTGAGGCTGCACAAAGAACCAGCTCGAGAAAAAGATTTGGGTTTAAACCAAACTTCTTTTGTTTTTATTTGAGGGTGATTTTACCCCATGCCAGTTCCCCAGTGCAATTCACTTGCTGGCTTCAAAACCATTTGTGCAGGCTCAATGCAAGGTGTAAGGGGAAATGACAAGTGGCCCAGACCTGGCAAAGGAGGCACCTCTCTCTACAGAAATGCAGCTCAAGCTAATGAAACTGTACCTCCAGTGAGCTCCAAATGCCCATCTGCTACACCATACCTGGAAATATCTGCATTCATATCATCAAGTCCTTACTGGCCTCTGCAAAAGGAACCTAAACAAAATAAAATCAAACCAACCAACAACAACAACAAAAAAAGACAGAAACAAAAACCAACAAAGAAACAACCCAATCCTCCCAAAAAAACAACCAAAAACCCAAAAACCAAAAAACCCAAACAAACAAAAAAACCAAAGCAGAAAATTAAGCCTAAATATACGATAGATGCAGCCCCAAGCAAATTCTGGGTGTTCATACACAACTAAATTGCAGGGACCCTCTGCCTCATATCACACCAAACACCATGCCTGTATTTCTCTCCTATTTCTCTCAGGAGTGAGTAGCAAGTTTATAGAACCATCCCCTGCTCATCTTAGACCTGAAAAAGTAGTGCACAATAACATTCAAGCTGCATTTTACCCTCTTGGAGAGAAATTTGCTATGAATTAGGATCTGAAGATTCTCTGAGGGATCTTTCATTTACAGTAACTGCTTCCAAAGCCTGGACAAATCATCATGACCTTAGCAGGTGGCAACCCAGCCCCTTCAGCTCAGCTGTGAGGACCCTTGATCTGCTGCAAGTATTGGTCACAAACCCAGCCCATGTTCTAGTTCTGTGCACAGTGCTCTCCAAAAAGAGAAGTCCCATGGACTTCAACCCTGGAACTGCCTTGGAAGAAAATGAGACAAAGCTTAGGTGTGTGCCCAGATGGCTGGAGCCTTGTCAGCTGTAGGTGTATTGACTAAACACTCCTTTACCATAATCACTTTTCACAAGCAGAATTAGCAGGTTTGCAGCTTGATTTTTGTGTACTGAGCCCACATAAGCCACTTCCTAGAATAATGCTAAAATAAGTGAACTACAGAGGCTTTCACTTCCTTCCCTGCCCTGTATTGTTTTCTGCCATAAACATATCAGAAAAGAAAAATTTGGATAACTCTCTGAACCTGAAAGCAATTTTCCCTCAAAAGCTCTGTAGAGAAGAGTCTAGGGTATTATAAAACCTAGAGTTATAATACAGCATAAAAATTTGGAAAAACAGTATCCATTTTCTTGTTATGTATCTCAATGAACAGAAAGCAATTGGACTTTCCTGACATCCTTTTGCTTCTTGAGCTCATGAATGTCATCAAGGATTCTCATTAGCTGCCTTTCAGAAAAAAAAAAATTAATTGCAGGAATGCCTGATTTAGTTATTTTTGTGTTTACTGGACACTGCCAGGTTTATAAAAGACTGGCTGTTGTCAAGATATTGACTTTCCAGAGCTCATGCTCTCCTTCAGATCAGGCACCATTTAGGTTCTGCACTCAAAAGGATGCCAGAAACTGTAAGTGGTGTTTAAAAACCCAATGAAAATGTGCTCCATAAATCTGATGACCTCATGAAGTGAAGAAAAAAAGCTCCATCATGAGAAGTTTTTTAAAAAAAGCCTTCTTTAGCTCTAGTTTGCAAAAAAGGCATATACCTCAGGAAATTGAACTTTGAAGCCTGTGATGGTGCCTGCAAGAGTACACAACCTAGAGGGTTTGGAGTTCAGACAGGCTGGTGTCCCCAAACAGACCTGGGAGGCAAGAGCAGATAGTTTAGACATCCTCAAGCACCACTTCACTCTCTTTTGGCAATGCAGGGTCTCCCTAGACACTATCCAAAAACATGGGAAAAGCACACCAACTCAGACAAATTTTTATTTTGATTAGAGCTGAAACACAGAATTAGCTCCTTAAGCCCAACACGAAAAGTTGGCAGCATTAATCTAATCTTCACCACACATGAAGAGAGAAGCTGAGTCTCTTATAGTTACTGGTGGGACAGACAGCAAAAATAAGCACATTTCTGTGGATTTTGGTAGACTATAACAGAAGGACAGGGCAATAATAATTTTTCATTGTAGGTATTTACTCTTCTTCCTGTCCGGAAGCAGTTGTCAACCTGTGAATTCTCAGCTTTATCTCCTTAACATAACTCTGATACGAGATGGGAATTAGATTAAGAGAATTCGTATTATACACAAATTCCAACAGATTTTAACAGCTAATAACCATCAGCAGCTTTGATTCTCAGTAAAAAGCTCTTCTGGGTTAACATAAGATGCACTTTTCCATTGTAGTAGCTTCTTTGCTGCTCTGAACACATGCATCTCACAAGTGTACAACTCCCAGTATGTCCTTTCTTTTAAACGGAAATACAGAAAAAATTCCTCTGCATTTTGAAGCCTCTTGATAAATCTGAGCTTGTAGATTCATCAATCACTAAGTGAGTCTCACACTTCACCCCAGCTGGCTGAAGGAGAGGTTGGCTCCCTCTGAGGACAAACTTCACCACGTGCGTCCTCTCTCACACACCTTCCATCTGACTCTGACAAAACTAATCTCACAGAACTCCATATTACACTTTCAAAAGCAGGCATTACCTTTAAATCATGATAAACTGATGTAGATAAAGATGCATTTTCCAATCTGGTGAGCTAAAATTCAGCTGTCAGACTGCAAATTAACACCGGTCTGTTCAAGACACACTCGCCTCATGCCCTGACTCCTGACTTAACTCTTATCCCACTGCCATTACCTCCTAAAACCTACCGGCTGGCTGGCTTTAAACCATTCCAGAAGTGGAATTTGCTATCAAGTATCTGATTTGAGGTTTTCAGCAACTCCAGCCTAAAATTAGGGTTGGTTGGTTTGGTTGGCTGGTTTTTTGTCGTTATCCTACTTGAATTTCCATCATTAAACAAAATTTAATCTTTCTAAAAACAATTCAAACCACAAAAGAAATACCTCAGCCTCCCGCCCAGCTTTGCCGTCCTTTTCTCAGGGAACATCTTCCCTCAATTCCACAGTTGTTCACGCGGGATAAAAGCGGCACCCCCGCGCCCGCCCCGGCCGTGCCCGCAGCAGCCCCGCGCTCACCTCCGG
>JAOTQP010001122.1:452967-491774 GCA_026413545.1 Cichladusa arquata
GATCTCTCAGAGGGGGAGAGGGCTCAGGGATCCTGGGGTTTCCCCTGAGGACCCGAGTGGATGGTGAGGGTCCTTTCTTTGGTGAGGCAGGTGTTAGTAAGGTCCCGGTGCAAAGGCCGCTGTCACGAGCAGAGCTTCACTCACGGTAGGAGAAGGCAGCAGGAGATGCCATCCCACAGTGGCTGCGAATTCTCAGTCTCACCTTGGTGTCGAGAGCAGAGCGAGAGCCAGCCCGGATCTCTCGGGATCTCTGCCCTTCCCAAGAGAATGCCCCTCAGCTGCCACAGTGCAGCCAGCTGCCCTCCTCCCCCTTCTCCTCGGCCATATCTTTTGTCTCTCTTAAGTATCGGTGCTTTTGTCTCTTAGCAACAAATGGGAGAAAATTCCCTGAGAAAAAGAAACAAAAGGGAAAATCCTAACCCCCAACACCAAATGACAGCAGAAAGAAGTGTAATAATTGAACCTCATAATTTAAATACGGGATCACAATCCCACGGGCATCGCTCCAGGGCAATCCCGCCTGCACAGGTGTGCAAAGCTGGGGGTCAAAGCTGGCTGTCCCAGACAGCTCCGAGTGCCAAGGGAAGGGTGTGAGTACTAAGGCCAGGTGGAGTGGAAGGAGCTGGGGAGGACCAGGTATCAGACACGCCAAAAGGGTGCAAAAGGAAGTGGTCAGTGAGCTTGGCCAAGGCAGCCAAGCTCCAGGCAGGGGTTTCAGGCAGGCAGAGGGTTCTCAGGGGTGTCTGCAAAGCCACCTGGCAGCAGCTGCCTTTACATCCTGCTTTATTTGTGCTCAGCTGGTGCCTTCCAGAGTGAAACAAGAGTGGAATGCCTTGTGTTCCCTGTGACTGGGAATAAGGCCGTCATCCCTCAACACCTGGAGAACTGCCTGGAGAGCAGAGGTGGGATGCAGAGCCCAGCACGTGCTGTTCCCCATGTACCCGCTGAGCAATCGAGGTAACACGTGCCCTGCAAACATCTCCACCATGAACCATGCAGCAGGACAAGACTGGGCAAACAGCCAGGGCAGGAGCCAGACCTCCCCTTTTCACAGAATGCAGCCTGAACCCCCAGAGCGTGGCCACTGCTCTGCAGCTGGTGTCCCCAGGTTCCATCCCAAGGGGCTGGAGGTGCCTGTGGTGCCGTGGCCCAGGAGGGCTCTGAGCATCCTGCACGGGGAGATAGAGACTCCTCCAGCACTCAGGGGCTCTTATCACCCACCTGCAGCTGGGCCGAGGGAGGGGAGATGCAGCAGACTCTGTGATGCAAACAGGACTGGGCACTGCAGGAAAAGGAGGAATTGCCAAATTCAAGTGTTGGATGAGGTCCCACGCGGGCTGGCAGCTTCAGGGCATGGGAGGTCACTGCCCAGAGAAGGGGAGGGGGAAACTCAGTGGGGTGGTACCCAGACAGACTCCCAGCTCTGCTCTCCAGGCCATCCAGCTCCTCTGGACTGTGCCCTGCTCACTCAGACAAGCTGGAAGTGCTGGGCAAGCTCAGTCCAGCCATGAGCAGATGAGGGGATCAGAGGAGTGGGGAGCAGACTGAAGACCTTCCAACCCATCCCAAACCTGCTTTCTTGGAGCCAGCCTGCAGGCTGAGCAGGTGAGTCCTGGCTGTCGAAAAAGTGCTGAATGCTGTGACCTTTTCATCATTCCTTCTCTGCTTTATCATCTTCAGACAGTCTTTGAGTCTTGCAATTCCCACTTTCAGCAGTGAATCCTGTATCCCGTCTTGTTGATTGACTGTTGATATGCTGGCATCCAGCATGGAGAGAGTAGAAAGTGAGACCCTGATGGATGAGGTGGAGGAGATGAGTGGAAGAGGTGAGTTTTCAGAAGGGAAAAGTAGGGGGAACTGTCCTCTGTTGAGAAAATGCATCCTGCTTCTGCTGTGGGACAACTACTGAAGGTGAAAGCACTGGGGCTTGTCCCCAGACTAGGCTTTTCATGGGTTGGGACTTGGCTGCAACCTGAACTCTTGGTGCTTATCTGTAGACCCAGCTCCAGCACCAAAGGCTCCTGAGCTGACATCCTTGGCCCTCTCCACTGCTGATAGAAAGAGATGTGAATTTGGGGCCGTGGGTTACGGGTCTTGGGGTAATGTCTGCTGTGGTTGGCACTGGTTAGTGCCCTGACCTGCCTGTTCTCCTCCCACACCACCAGAGACACCCAGGCTCAGGTCCAGGTGCCTTCACTGCAGATGTGCACCCACCCACTCAGGTGCCTTTTCCAGGAAACTGAGGTCTCCTTGGCCAGGATGTGTGCAGGCCCCGGGGGCAGGGACAGGACTGGGGCAGCAGGGAGACAGGGACAGTCCAGCTAGGGGGTTTTCCCACTGTAGGGAAAAGGAACTCACCCTGTCCCTTCTCTTGGTGGGGTGGATGCAGCCCTGGGGCTGCCTGTTCTGAGCAGCTTCTCCTCCTCTGTCCCCAGCCGACGTGACTCTGGACCCAGAGACCGCCAACCCCTTCCTCATTCTGGCCAGTGACCAGCGAGGGGTGGGGCGGGGGGAGGAGTGGACCTTGCTGCCCAACAACCCCGAGCGGTTCGACACGGAGCCGTGTGTGCTGGGCAGCCAGAGCTTCGCTGTGGGAAGACACTGCTGGGAGGTGGAGGTGGCCGAGGCAGGGGACTGGTGGGCTGTGGGAGTGGCCCAGGACTCTGTCAGGAGGAAGGGGGTCCTCAGTTTTACGCCCCAGGAGGGGATCTGGGCTGTGGGGCAGTGGTTTGGACAGTACCATGCTTTCAGTGATCCTGACTGGACCCCCCTGCACCTTACCTGCCTCCCCAGGGCCATCCTGATCCGCCTGGACTTCACAGACAAGCAGGTGACTTTTGCTGATGCTGAGAGTGAAGCCCCAATCTTTGCTTTCTGCCTGGCCTCGTGTGCTGGGGAGAGGCTGCGCCCATGGCTCTGGGTGGGGATGGACTCGTGGCTCAAGCTGTGCCCCTGACAGGGAGGGAACATGGGGGGCAGGGGAGAGGCTGGGAAGGTGAATGCCATCACCTTGGGTTTTGGTGCTGGGAACTGGGAGGGTCCTGCATCCTGCTGCTTTCTCCTCACATGGATCCCCAAGGAGAGGACTGGCAGCTCATGGAGGTGGACACCACAACAGAGCCTCCTCCATCCCCCCACCCCTCAGCTGGGACTGCAGGGGACAGGGGGAGCACAGACACTTGGTGCAGGGAAGAGCTTGGTTCCCAGTGGTCCCACGGCAGGGACCACCCTTGAGTGCCAGGGCACTGCAGAGCTGCTCTGTACGAGGCCATGGAAAATACAGCAGGCCCAGCTCCCCCAAGGGTACTGAGTAGTGCCTCTGGCTTTTTTCAAGTAAGTTAAAAAACCCCAAACATAGCTGGATACTCATGATAACGCTTATCTTCCCCACACATCCAGAGCCTCTCCTTGCCTGATGTGCACTGGTAGCAGTGCAGGGGCAGCAGTAGGGGCAGCCCAGGAAGGGAAGCACAATGCTGAGCTGTGTCTGAAATCCACAGGAGAGGCAGTTCCCACAGATCTGTCATTCTCTGATCTCGGCCCATCAAGGTCCCACCTCACAGGATCCTGCTGAGTCCTGTACTTAGGAGAGGAGAAGGTGGATGTAGGTGAAGAGGACGTTGCCTGGGTCCAGCCTAGATTTAATCTCTCTCTGGTTGGATCTTCTTTAGTGCCACCTCAGTTGTCATTGCTGTGGTGGCATCTGTGCACAGGCAACAGCACTGGTCTCCCTGCTCTACTCCAGGAGCTGCAAAGAGATGCAGCACTGCATGAAGCCCAGGTATCTGCCCCCAGAGCTCTGCCCTAAGCCTCTTCCACTGTGGTAGCACCAAGAGGGGGGAACCCAGGGATCCCTGCTCCCAGTGAGGCACTTCCTACTCTCCACAGGCAGGAGCCTCTGAGACTGTCCTGTCTTGCTTGGGGTAGAGTTATCTTTCCTCTCAGTAGCCAGCACAGTGCTGGGTTTGGGATTTAGGTGAGAATAATATTGAAAGCAACAACCAAACCATCACTATGGGGTGTTTACCCAAGCCCAGGACTTCTCAGTGTCTCATGCTCTGTCAAAAAGGAGCTGCACAAGAAGCTGGGGGGGAGCACAGCCAGGACAAAAAACTGGCCAGAAGGATATTCCACACCACAGAACATCCTGTCCAGTCTGTAAACTGGGGGAGCTGCCTGGGAGGGGCCAATCACTGCTGGGGGACAGCCTGGGCACAGATCAATGGGTGGTGAGCAACTGTATTGGGCATCACTTGTTCCACTTTTTTTCATTACAATTATTGTTATCATTAGTATTATTACATATTACTTTGTCTCAATTATTAAACTGTTTGTAGCTCAAATAAAAAGTTTTTTTTTCCTTTTTTTTCCCCCATGCCTCGAGGGGTGGTGTGTGACTGAGTGGCTGTGCAGTGTTTAGTTGTCAGCTGGGGTTACACCATGACAGAGGTTCACAGCAGAAAGTTGGTGTATGGAGATGGCAGATTGTTAGATCTGTATTTTTGTCCTTTGTCGTGCAAAACACCCCAAAAGAGTTGTGCTGTGCAGTTAGGGACACCTACCTCCATCATGAATAAATTCCTTTCTGAAAGCCAGCTCAGTCCCTCAGACTGGAGAAAAGTTGGGTTTTTCAACAGATTGGTGTCTGGGAACCTCTTCACTGGAATTTTATGGTTTGGAGGGGTAAATTTTGTGCTTTGGTTTCCTTTTTGATGTGCCCCACAAAAATTACATTTAAAAAAAATCAGCTCTCTGAGAGCTGAGTTGCCTAATTGCATCATTTGTGTGAGAAAGACACAATTTCATGTAGAATTGCACCACAAAGACTCGAGGGACTTTAAATTCAGCTCTCGTGTGCTAGAGATCTCTGCATGCTGGAGCCACAACGGGTAGGAAGGCTTAAGGAACACCAGGGTCCTTGAGCAAGGCTGGACCCACATGGGCTCTGAGTGGTTTTGGAGACAGCTGGGGCTGGGAGGTTTGTCCCATACCCAGCGTGGGCACAGCCAGCACATCATGGCAGTGACTGCTGCACCTCAACTGGTGCCTGGGCACAGAGGCCACAGGGCAACCACAAGCTCCCAGGGCCACAGCAGGGTGTGATCAGACCCCTGGGACCCTCCTGCTCCCAGGAGAAAAGGCTGCAGCAGTGGGCAGTGGAGGCACCTCAAAGAACATGCTGTTCTCAGCATTGGTCTGTCAGATGCTCCAAGCAAAGCTTGCCTGGTTTAGCACATCAGCCAAGCAACTGTGACTGAACGCCCTTCCCATGAAACTGTGTTGTCCCATGAAACTCCTTCTCCACAGTGAGGCCTTTCTCTGGGACTTCTGTTCCTCTTACACTGTTCTCCCTGATGCAGATGCTGCTTTTCCCCCCACCCTATCAGACTGCTGTGTGACATCACAGTGTTATTTTAAAGGACTGGCTGAGCCAACCATGGCATGCTCTTTTTTTAAACCTTTCTTTTCTTTTAATATAAACAAGCCCAGAAAATCCTTGATTTGACAGCTTGGCCAGGAAACTCATCCAAGGTCTTGCTCAAGGCTAAAGCCTTATTCAGGACCTTGGAAATGCATCCAGCATTGGTGTTGCAGTGTTTTGAGTGGCACTTTAAATGGGCAGCTTCACAATTTCCAACCACCCCCACCCTGCAAGTATGGCATGACCAGATTTATAACACAGATCCAGGGCCAGGGGCCAAGGCTGCAGGGGGTGTTTGGCCTCCTCAGTGCTCCCCAGAACAGGGAATGATGGCTGCCCAAGCCTCTGCCCTGCAGCCCCTGCCATGGTGCTGGCCCTGATGGCTCTCAGAGCCAGCTGGTAGTGAGCACTGGGGTGCCTTCAGGGAGGCAGCCTGGGCTCTGCAGCCCTGGCCCCCTCCAATAACAACACAACAGCCCAAAGTTTGTCTCACTTTTATTTACATCATTGCACAGCCCGTTTCCCCAGAATGCACTGGAACGTGGTGGGTCAGACACCAATTGCCCACATCCACGAGCTGAACAACTCCTCTGGGAAGGAGGACAAGACTCCAAGAGTCACTATTGGGTCTTGCAGGGGCACATGCAACAACTCCAATTATTGGCAATGACAATAAAGCCACGGATGCTGAGTGCAGCTGCAGCCACACAGCAGCACAGGGCCGGGCCCCCACTGCCCCAGCCAGGGGCTTCTGGCTTTCACAGTTGCATATTTGGATTAACAGTGGGTTTCTTAACTGGACCACTGGCTCCATGAAGTCCTTACCCTGGAGACGTGCTGTGGGAGAGAGCATCCCTCATCACCTGCCAGAACTTGGTGCATTCAAGGACCAAGCTCCTGGGAGGCAGCCAGGGCTGGGAAGGTTAAACCACCTCCCCCATTTTTTCTTCACTGATGATGTCCTGGTGACAAGGGGGTTGTTGGGAAGGGGCTGAAGGAAAGGGCACCCAGGACAAGGCACAGAGCAGTGGTGCAGAGTCTGCTGCCATGGAAGGGGTGTGCAGAGCGGGGAGTGCCTGCGTGGGAATGGGATGGGACTGGAGCAGGGACTGCAGCAGCCTCTCCACCAAGAGTACCAGCAGCAGAGTAATCCCTGTGTGAGTGCATGACTGAGAAAAGGGCACACACCCACGGGCATGTGGAAGAAGGGAAGGGACAGTGGGGGGCTGGCCAAGAGAGGGGAGCAGAGATGTGCAGCCTGGCTGTAGCAGAGGACATTCACCCCACGCTCACACCAGCCCCTCAGGCTTGGAAGGGAGACCAATTCAGAGCACACCTCAGGGCACAGAGAGGCTGCTGCAAGACGTGTTGGGATATCCCCAAGCTGCACCAGAACCCTGGGAGAGGAGACAGAGGAGAGCAGAGACAGACCAGGGGCCAGGGCCAAAGCAATCCTGTTGGGCATGATGGCACACTGGTCCCTGCTGCTCAGGCCACCAGCAACTTCCAGCTCAGGGTGAGGGAACACATAAGGAAACACATCCTGCTTTGCAGCTACAGAGATGAAAGAGGAAGAAGTGCACGTGGTGCTTTGAATTCAGGAAATTGCAGATCTCCATCTGGCAGGGCATTGCACTGACCCACTTGCTTTCAGCAAAGGGGCAGAGGGACACAGTGCATGGCCACCACCCACTGCAAGGACACAGGCCCCTCAGAGCCTGCCTCCTGCCTGCTCTCTACCCTCACCACCATGGAGCCAGAGCCCAGGCTCCAGCAAAGCAGCTGGAGCACACACACCTCTGCACCACCTGGCAAGGCAGTGTCACTGCCAGTGCCCTCCCAGCCTGTGCCCATCAGCTCAGGAAAGCTCAGCACCAGGCACGGGCACTGTCGGGCAGGTGAGGAGATGGCAGAGGCAAGGACCAAAGCCAAACCAGGGGGACTCTTGGCAGAGGGGGCACTCTGAAACAGAGGGCTTTGAGAGCTGCATGTGCTGGAAATGCAGGTGAAAGGAGGAGGAGGAAGAGGAAGAGGAGGAGGAGGAGGAACACCAGCCCCATAGGACAAAGGACCCCCCCAGAGCCTGTTCTCTGGAAACCAGCAAACTGAGGGGAGGGGGTTTCACTAGAGGACACAACAGGCAGGCAGCGCTACCAGGGATGAACCCAGTCCCAGCAGCTCCTCTGGAATGTGCAAGTAAAGCACAGAGACAGCCAAGAGCACCTGCCAGTGCTGCAGGGCATGGCCTGTCCCCTAAGGTACGAGTGAAACTGATGCTACAGGAGGTCCAGCCTCAAGGTGGCGAAAGGACATCAGCAAACAGAGACTCCAACTCCCACCTTCTGGGGTCAGGAAAGCTCCTTTCTCCATCTTTTCAGAGCAAAAGGCAATGGGTTTAGCTAGTATGGAGCCATCTCTCCCCACCCTCGGATCCTCCATCTACCTTTGCCAGACTGACCAAGGGCTGAGTGCATCTGAGTCCTGGGGATGAGCCAGGATCTCAAGGAAAGCATTTTGTGAGATCATGTCTGCACCGGAAAAGATTCTCTCATTCTGAAACTGATTTTGAAATTCTCAAAATTACAGTACTTTACAATACAAAATGTCTCCATTCGGTATTATGTCATTTTACTCCTTCTGGGATTATAATAATTATTAAAAACACTCAACTTTCTAGAAAGGACAGAACACCACAAAAGATACCAAAGAGTAACGGGAAGGCTGCTGCAGTGTATCAAAACCAATTTAGTGCAAAGGAGAAGGGGACTTTCAAGAATGGTTGATGAAAAGTGTTCTTCATATGCTCATTTGGAGAAAAGGCATTGATTTAACCTCTTAATGAGATCAGGTTGCCAGCTTCTATCCTGAAGCTTAGAACATCAACACAAAAGGATTGAAACACAATATGCATGGCCATTAAAAAATAATATTATATATAGATATATATATATAGAGGGAGATGTTTTCCACGTATGGTATTTCATTATAGGAAAGTGTCCCTGCAGACAGGCATTTTCTGCCATCGGGCTCTTCTGGGCCATTTCACACACAGATGTTGGTTATGTGTCTCTTTGCCAAGGTCTGAAGCACGTGCCGAGCGCAGAGTCCCTTTGGGTGGGATGACTGTTCTCCAGTGCCCCCACAGCTGCCACGTTCCCTGGGTCTCTGGGGACAGCCGCCCCTCCACGTGGGCTGGCCGGGGCACGGCTCACACGGTGGTCTCGTCCGCGGTCTTCTTGATGAGCTTGGCAGCGAGGAGGGAGTGGGGCACGGGGTGGGGGCCGCGCGAGGCCGGGAGCATCAGCCGCACTTTCTGGTTGGTCCTTCGCCACTCCGAGTACAGCTGGCAGTGGTAGCGGAACGACACCTGGCGGCGAGAAGGCAGCGCTGTCGCCAGGCCCGGCACCGTGCCACGGCACACGGGCACAGCCGCCGCCAGCGCCGCTCTGCCCACGGACCCCCGGGCCCGAGGCGAAGGAGCCGCCGCTGAGCCCGAGCCCCGGGGCACTCCGAGCCATCCATCCCTTCCTGGTGACACCAGGCTGAGGGGGCACGGCCAAAGGGGTCTTGTGGGCAGCACCAGCACAGTGAACGGGGTTTGCTCAGCTGCCTTTGGGTCCGGGCTGGTGAAATGCGGTGGGGATGAGCTACAACTCGCCTCTTCATCCAGCCCCAAACTGCAGCCAGCACCTTGGGTGAGTGAAACACGGGTCTGAATCCAACCAGCCTCCTCCCATCTCACAGATCCCGGGTGACCTTCTCTATCCTGCACAAAAACCTTCCCTTCTTTGTCTGCAACAACAGGACAGCAGCTGGACTCGTTTTCTCCTGACAACAACGTGGCCTGGGAGACTTGATCACCCAGAGGGAGAACAGGGGAGGATGGAAAGGCTGCAGGGACCCGGAGCAGCCCAGCAGAGGCAGGAGCTGGCCCTGCAGTTTCAGAGCAGCCCTGCGAGGGGAGCTTCGAGCTCGACTTAAATACTGGATCCAGTCAGCCACTGATCTAAACTAGGCTTTCTCACTGGAAGCATTCAGCTGGCAGCTAGGATGTACCAGGAAGTGCATCTGACACAGAAAACTCAGTAAAACTAATACTTCTGGATGGGTCTATGACACATTTTATGAGAAATGGAGCTGTGTCACTGAGTTAATTGAGCTTATTGATCAGTGCACACCCCTCCTTACTGTAGCAATAAGTCTGGCTGTTTGCTGACAAACTCATCTCCCAGTTTTCAGAGAATGGGGAGCTAATGGGGAAACCTCAAGGAAGGCTTCTGCTTCTCACAAAGGAGATGCAGCCTTGGCTACAGCCTCTCTCACAACCCTCACACTGGTTACAGCCATGAACCCCCTCTCACATACTGGCCCCTTGTACTGCACAGCCTGGGGTTGAATGAGCTGAACAGGAATAACGGGGCTTCACCTAATGTCCTCCTCTGCTCGAGGAAAAGTGAGGCATAGCAGAATTAGAGCCATTTTAGTCAGGACTCGTTACTGCACAAACATTTTTCCATTTCCTCCAGGTTTCCAGCTCCTCCCCACCAGTCCTGAGATAGAGAAGACGGAAACACTTAAGGTTTCCAATTTTAGCCTGGCTTCCTACGGAAACAAACTTCATGCAGGAACATGCAGCATGGAAACTTTCCTCCATGGCTCCCGTGCAAGAAGTGGCTCCAGCTTTGCCCTCAGGCATTCTTGTCCCCGTTAAAGCACCAGCTCATCCTGCCCTGGCTCCCAGGTCTGTGGGGGAGAGTTGTAAGGAGTGTCCAGCCCCAGGGGAAGGGGTAGCTCTGAGAAACTGGAACACGAGATGACAAGGAGATGGACTGGGGAATTTCTGTTGCCTGCAGGACTGCCAGCTTTTCAGGGTCCCACTACTCATGCAACGAGTGCACTTCTTCTCTTCCCAAAATGGTGTTTCCCTGCAAACAGCTGGAAAAGGGCATGAGCACACACAGGGCTTAGAATAGGAGAGCCAAAATCAAGATCCAAACCCAGAAATCCACCCAAGTAAACGGGAAACAGACAGAAGTCTCTGACCTGGCAGCCCCTGAAGAGAGCAGCCCCGGGGCCCTGGGGAGGGGCTGAGTCTCTGCTTGTGCCACACCCAAACCCGCATTCCCCATCCTGTTCTTCTCAGCTCTCAGCAAGCTACAAGCTCCTGGCCCCCTAATTCAGCACACCCCAAGGTGCCAAACAAGGCATCTGCAGGAAGCTGTCTCCCAGCATGGATCAGTCCAACACCTAGACTGGCTCAAGTGCAGGTTCCTGCCAACCCCCAGTACCCTCCATGAAGCAGTGGGCCAGGGCAGGCTGGCTACCAAGGCTTGACTCATGGCTGACCACACAACCCAGCATCAGAGAAGCCACAGGTTTCCCCAGGGCCAGAGCTCCTTCCACACACCTTAAAAGTACTGCATAGGAGTTTGTTTAGTTGTGGCCAGAGACCCCCAAGGGGAGTGTGCACCCCAGCTGGGCAGTGCCAATCTGTGCTGAGCAGCAAAAGCACAGAGGGACACGGTGGTAAATTATTTAGGAGTCAAATGTGTTCCATATTTTACTTTTCCCCGCACTGCCCAGGTACCAAGTCTGTGTTTCTTCCTGAACCACAGATGAGCCACTGCCTGACCCAGCCCCAAGCCCTTCCCACCCAGCCCCATCCCAGCTCTGGCATCTGTGCCAGATACCTGACACTTGGGGTACACTGTGACAGGGTGCAAAGCAGATGACCAGGAAGGGGTTTTCCATTCTCAGCAGGACATTCACGTGCAAGAGCCCAAGGTGCTCTCACACAGGGAGGCAGAAATAGCAGGTGGCACTGCCAAGGTGTGGCCAGTGCTTGCAGCTCCTGCCTGAGCAGGAGCAGGGCCCTGCAGCTGGCACTTACCAGTGTCCAAAGGACGTAGATGGTGAAAAGTGCAATAGTGAGGGCTATGAGCCCGATGGCCTCCAGGCGGCTGTTGAACTGCAGGTGGTCCTGGGCCCCGCGCAGACACAGCCAGCCCGAGATGGCGGCCAGGGGGGTGATGAACAGGAAACACACCATGTCACACAGCAGCGTCCTCTTCTCATTGCGCGGCCCCGGCTCCTTCAGCCACTGCGGGGGGACAGGGGTCAGTCTGGCAGCCCTGCCCTGCCTCCCTCACAGCAACCTGCTCCAGAAGGGAACCAGGCACTGCCAGCTCCAGCTTTAACAACTAACGGGGGACATGGAACAAACAGCTAAGGAATGTGCACAGGGGAAGGCAGTCATGAATACAGGGCTCTCCTCTGGAGTGGTGAGGAGCAGGCACTGCAGGATGTCAGTCCAGTAAAGCCTGGCATAATATGGATCTGACAAGTCTTGGATTGAGCTTCAACAGAAACAGACCCAGGACTCAAACTGGTGAGTGGCCTGTGGGAAACGGGGGCACTGGGGTCTGCAGCAAGGCCAAGCTATAAGAGCATCTGTCCCAAATCTAGCCCTCGGGTTCCTTTGGGAGAATCACAGCATTTTAGAGTTTCATAGGCAATCTCCAAGTGTTTCCTTCTTTTGGGAGTCCTGACTTGCTTCCAGTGTGGGTTCATTTTAGATACTTAACTTCACCAACAGCAATTATTCTATTTTCCTGGGATTATGCTATTTTCAGCTTTTCCTTTCCTTTTTTAGAATGGCAAGAAGCTGTGGTTCCTACAGATACCAAATCATTACAGCACATCTTTACTGGGATCTGTGTGTGCTGGCCTGCAGATTCTTCCTCCTCCTCCTCACAAAGACAACTGCCTCATTCAGGATTTTTTAAATTTCATTTTTAAGTACAACTTGGAGAATATTATTGAAAAGGCACAGGCAGAGCAGGGAAGAGACTCTCAGGGTCTGGGCTGTCAGGCCAATCCTACTGCCAGACCCGGAGTCCAGTACCTGCTTTGGAACAGACAGCTTGGGAAGGGATCCATCTGGGAACTCTGCACAAAAAGCTCCTTTCCCACTCAGAAACCACGATTTAAGGAGCAATACAGAAGTGGTGGTGGCAGATACACAGTGAGACCTCAGCACAGGTAAAGTGAAGATGTGGCTGGCCAGAGGCATGCAGAGGGAGCAGGCCCAGAGGGGAGCAGGGCAGGGGGCACACAGGTAAGTGCAGATTTAACTGCAGCAGGGATGTTCAGTGAGACAGAGCAAAAGGGCAAGAATGGGACTGGAAGCACAGCCAACTTCTGTGGAAATGGGAAAAAGAAGGGGGAGCTGGCAAACCTGGGCATGGAACAGGGGGGTAGCTGGGCTGGTTAGAGCCACAGGAACAGCAGCACCTGGGAGGGACACTGAGCTGGCCATGAGTGGAGGAGAGGATGCTGCCAAGACAGGTATGAGGCTGGCCAGGAATTTCAGCTGGGAGGACTCAAAACCACAATATTTTAGGGATGTGACCTGAATCATCTGGAAACTTCTGTGGTAACAGTCAAGAAACTTTCATTGATTCTAAAGCCATTTGGAACGTGACTTCATGGGCAGTCAGCCAGAAGAAAAGCTCAAAGAATCACAGAATCACTAAGGTTGGAAAAACTTCCAGGGTCATCAAGTCCAACCACCAACCCAGAACCACCTCCAAACCATGTCCTCAAGTCATCCACCCATTTTTTGAACACTTAGAGGGCTGGTGGCTCCACCACTGTCCTGGAGCCTGTTCCAATGCCTGACAACCCTTGCCAAGAAGAAATTTTCCCAATATCCGCCCTAAATCTCTCCTGCCAGACCTTGAGGCCATTTCCTCTCATCCTGTCCCCTGTTCCCTGGGAGCAGAGCCCAACCCCCACCTGACTGCACCTTCCTGTCAGGGGGTTGTGCAGAGCCAGAAGGGCCCCCCTGAGCCTCCTTTTCTCCAGGCTGAGCTCCCCCAGTTGCTCCAGCCCCTTCCCCAGCTTTGTTGCCCTTCTCTGGACACACTCCAGTGCCTCAGTGTCTTTCCTGGACTAAGGGGCCACCCCAGGATTTGAGGTGGAGCCTCACCAGTGCCCAGCACAGGGAGATGGTCAGAGCCCTGGTCCTGCTGGCCACACTATGCCTGGTACAGGCCAGGTGACATTGGCCTTCTTGGCCATCTGGCTCATATCCAGCCACTGCTGACCAGCACTACCAGGTCCTTCTCCACTGGGCAGCTTTCAGAGCAGGCAGAACTGTTGTTGGGACAGGAGCTGGGAGAAGGGAGGCAGAGCTGCAGGTCCCCCCTTGTATGGCTCTGCAGAGGAGTCAGTGTGATGAGCTGATGGGGACAATAAAGGCCACACATGCAGTCTGAGCAGTCTTGGGAGGAAGTGAGAGTGGACAGCAACTCAATGGCACAGGAAAGCTGCTCCCATACACAGCACCTCCTGGGCAGCCCCAGGCTCAAACCCAGCCACATACCAGGCTCTCCCCAGTCCAACCAGGACAGGACTGCCTGTGATACAGCACTCAGATGAGTGCCAAATCACCCCATCTGGACCAAGTTCCCTCTAGCAGCAAGGCCAGAGCACCCCATTCCCTGCAACAGGACATCCTGGGGCACTTTTGACCCTTGTACAATAAGCTCAGGCAGATAGGTACTTTACTGCATCTTAATTCTGTTTTATATTCCTTGTGACTTTTGAAACTCCTTCCTCCTCCCCAAGATGGGAGACAAACATATAAAGGCAGGAAGCAAATTAATTTCCTTTTGAAGTAGTTGATTTACTTTGCTAATATGCACTGACACAGTAACGGAATGCAACACAATAAGCCACTCTGAGGGTGCAGCATTTCTGGCACAGCAACACATTGGTGCATACGGGACTTTAAATAAACTTTGCAAACAATCCATAAAGTGCTCAGGCAGATCAAAAATTTTTTATAGGGAAAACTATCAAGTAAGCATGGGAAAGCAACAAAAGCATAACTTGGTCTTCTTCCAGCAGCTTCCACACTGCAATCATGTCTGAGACTGAAAGGAAAGAGGCAGAGGTGGCTGCTTGCTGCCATTTGGGCTATGAACTGCGCCCTAGATCCTCTCACAACAACTTCTCTCTGCTTGTGTGACAGAATGCTGGGTACAACCACATTTCTTTGTCCTCCAGGTTGATCCTGAGGCTTTTCGAGACACTGGGATCAGCAGGGCTGTGGAAGGGAGCTCACTTCTTAGAGCCACAGCAGGGCTAGGGGATGATGAGAAGCTGACCTTTGGGTGCTGCAGTGCCCACGAAACTTGGGTTAGCCTAGGTGATGGGAGGCAGGAGGGGAGCAGGCAGTAAAAGGTACCAGGACACCATCAACTCCTCTGGAAGCCAAGAGCAGAACTCAAAGCATATCAGAGCAGTCTCTCAGCCTGTCCATTCCAGCACCTGCTGTGCCATGTATCTCAAGGCTGGGCTGCATTCTGCCCCTTGGGACCAAGGGGAGGGGACAGAAGAGGGACTCTCCCAGCAGCACTCAGCACCTTGCAGTCTGTCTGGGGGCTTATAAATGGGTGTTTTAAAAATGAGCTTTCATTGATTCTTACAGCTGGCTTACCTTGTGTGGCTCAATGTCCATGGCTGTGAGCTGTCAGCCTGTTTCATGAACACATCAGTGCAGCACCCAGTGCAGCACAGTACTGGCACTGGAGGCACCAGTGCTCTCCAGCCACCACGTGCTCAGGTCTCTCCCTGCCTTGCACCTGGACCACTTGCTCTGGTGGGCATGAATCAGGACCAGTGTGACCTGCCAGCCTCACCAGCTGACCCTGCAAGAGCTCCCCACGTGCTTCACAGCCACAGCACCACACAAGCACTTGGCTGCATTACAAAACATCCCACCTGCTTTCCACCAGACAGTTAGCCTGTGGTTTCTCAGGTACCTGTTGATTTTCCTTCTGCTGCTGACCTGATGCCTGTCTATAAAAGCCAGAAAAAAATCACATGAATTTGATCACAGCAGCACTCCTGGCCCTGTCCCTGTCCTGAGGAACATGTTGAATTAAAAAAAATACAGCTTCATATAAGGGACTCTCATATCCTTTCTCTGGGCCTGCACCAAAACCTTTCTGCAGGCCATCAAGCTCCATGGGCAGCCCCAGCAGAGGGAACACCTTCACTAAGGTGGGAAGGGATGTTTTCTAGCAGAGTATCCAGAATTCAGGAAGCCAAGACCCAAAAACACCCCTAGCCCTGCAAGCAGTGCAGTTAAATGCTGCAGCACAAAGCTGCCCCTCCTCATCCTCCTTTCCTCAACTACCTGCCACCAATGCTCCACAAACCAAATCTCTCCTTGTATGGGCACAAAAGCCTTCCCTACACCCTCAGCTGCTGGGAAGCACAAGGCTCTGGGCTGACCCAAAGGATTCAGGAGCACTAGAAATGGTGCAAAGCAGAGTAACAGACCCAAGCAGTGCTGCAGGTCACGGGGACACCTTCCTCCAGAGCAGCATGTGCTTCCATGGTCAGTGGCACCATGGCAAATGCCACACCACGACATGTGCCAATACAGGATCACAGCAGTGCCAGCAGCTGCACCTCTGAGAAAACTCACTGGTCTTCTGGATCAGCACAGACAGGGCTGGACAAAGCTGTGAAGATGGACAGGTAGGGAAGAGTAGTGCTGGTGAGTATCTAGAGTGCAGGGGTGAAGTATTTCCTGTTCTGGCCCCAAACAGGCCATTGCTTTGTGCAGAGCAGTGCCCGGGACTGCACAGAGAAGTGCCAAGAGGATCTCATGATGGACCTATGGCCAGCATCTCCAGACAACAAACTCAAGTAAAGAGAGAAAAGAAAAGATCAGAGGAGTGGGAACTCAGCTGGAACCAAGAAGGATTTGTTTTTCACTAGATCCAGGAGTCTAGAAGAGGCATGCATTGAGCAAGGAGAGACGTGGGCTGGGGAAGGGTAGACGAACACGGATTAGACAACAGTGCAGTGAGTTCAGCACAAGAGTTCGAGGAAAGCAAAGGGAAAAGTCTGTCTGCAAGGAAGATAAGGCTGGAGGAAGGGTGGGGGAGAGCTTATATCACAGCTCAGTTCTCTGAACTGGAGGGGGGGCAGCGAGCACTGCACCAGGCGCTGCATCCAGAGGCAAAACTTCTTTCCCTAATAATGTAAGCAGGAGTAACAGCACAATTCCTGCCTGCCAACCTCCCTGGGCAGGGACAGGGACATCTCTGCAGCACCTCCCACAGCCACAGAGGTGCAGGAGACGAAGCAGAGTGACAGACCCATGGGAGGTGTCCCCTACTTTAGTGTGACCCACACAAGTCAAGTTACTCCTCAGAGAATTTCAAACGCATTTTGTTGTGTGTGACATTGTGTTTTAAAGTTGCACTTTCAAGAGACAAAGAAAAAAAAAATCCACTGACCATAAAACATCCAGTTTAAGTGAACCCGAAGTATTAGCAATCATTGAAAAGTAACCATCTTTAATCAAAATTGCACCATAAACTCCAAGAAAAACAGTAAGAGCAAAAAACTGTCAGGCTCCTGTACAGCACAGCACCCTTGGAAGGAGGAGCTGTTTTGAGGAGGCAAAGGAGCACATCAGAATCACAAAAGCAGCCCATTTATAAATAAAGCTGTTAAAACACATATTGCTGGAAAATATTGGCACTGAAGACATGGAATCAGAATTTTCTTAGGACTCCCTGATGAGATTTGCTTGCAAGGACAGAAACAGGGAAACAAAAGGTGTGGCTGGACTGTCCAACAGTGACTGGTTCACCAGAGAAATCTTTTTTGGAATTAGTGAGAGGTTTTAAATGAGTTTTGCCTTAGCAAAGGTATTAAATGCTTGCAGAAGCATTATGATCAAATACTGCATTATACTTGTTAGATTTCACCATGAGAGTATGTTGACTTTCAACCTCCCAGTAATTTTAGCAAAGCCAGAGCCTTTGGTCTCTGCACCAGCAGTTTGTGTCCTCTCTCAGAACAGAGACCTGAAACCTCCTGGCTCCTCTCCCTGGTATTTACATGATGTATGAATAAAAATACACCCTTCCTCTGGAGTACAGAGTGATCTTTGCTGGGACTAAACAGCTGCTGCTCTGACACCTGCCTGGCCTGCAATCCTGGGACATTTCCAAAGAGACCTGGGCACAGACCTGACCTGACCCCTCCCCATGCCAGGACTGTGCCTTGGAAACCAAAGCTGGCTCACAGCAGGGGCAGATGGCCCCAAACAGGAGTCTTTGGGCTGCCGAGGTGGTATTTCTCTTCAGCCCACTGAGAAACACTCAGAGGGGATAAAATTAACAATAGCTTGAAGCTAAAACACTTCACAAGCAGTTAATGATCTGAAGAGAGAAATGAGAGGGTGGGTGCCACAGCAAAACACACCAAACAAGGCGGCCAGGGAAAGAAAATGCTTTTGCTGGTAATGTGGGAAAGTAAAAATGGGCAGGAGTGGCTCAGGTACTGAGCCTGAGGTCTGTATTATCAATACAGACCAACCCACACACCCACCTCCCTCTGTGGCCAGGAGCTGTGCAGGACTTGTGGCTGTAGAAACAGTCACCCTTGGTAATGCTTTCTGGAAATACACAAAGTTCCAACACAGTCCCAAAGGCCTCCATCCACACAGCTCTGCCTGAAATCCCAGAGAATAAAGTACCTCCAGCAGGAAGACCACTTTGTAAGAGAAAATAGGTTTGTGATGGATTTTGCCTCAGACCAAAGAGAAGAGTTTATGTGGAAGGGAGAACATTAAGGAGAGAGGCAGGGGAGGCAACATTTTGTTCACACACGAGTTGCCTGTAACACCACTTATCCTGTTCTCCTACAGCCAGGAAGAGGCATGCTCCTCCAGACAAGTTGGCACATCCCAACTTGGCCAGCAAAGGTACAGATACTCCCTGAAGAAGAATCCTGGGCAGCAACTGGGCATTTCCTGTGCATTATATTATTAGAACAAAGAGGAAAGTACTTCCTCCAGGAAAGCTGTGTCTGCTGCAACTTACACTTCAAACACTTCATCTAAATATGAAATGCTAAAATCTTCCAGGGAACACAGAAAGTATTTTGCCTTTTGACTATGCCAGCAATGCTGGCTAGAGTGTCCTGGAGTCAGATCACTTCCCTGCAAATATATAGAGGCCCATTTAATTAACAATCATATAGGAAAAATAAGTATTGCAAAACCGTCCCTCTCCAAGGCTTGGCCATTTTATTCTCTGCTGGGGACATGCTCCTTACTCAAGAACCCTGGTCCACAACTGTCTTGTGCTGGAGACCACTCCAGAGCCTAGCAGAAGCCATTCTGTCCTCTCACAGCACAGGCAGCAGCATCCTGCACTTCTTGCTACAAAACTCTCCACCCAGGGCTGCAGGTGAATTCTCCATCTCCACCTGCAGGTGTTCAAAACATGCCCCCACTCAGCCCAGTGATCTCACAGCCTGACAGTTTTCAAAAATCTTTCATGTTTTTTTTTTAGCTTTCAACCAGCTTCTCAGTTATAAAACAGCTCAATTAGGCTGAACTGCAGGAGGTATTTCCCCCTACACCCACGGGCCAGTATGTGGTTGCCAGAGCTGGCTCTGGGCTCAGACAAGTTCCCCACTCTGGGTTCAGAGATCAGGCACACTGGCAGTCAACACTGTTACTGTTTTTATATTGAATGGACCACAACATAAATCAATGCCTGCTTAAAGAAAACAAAAATACAATTTTATTAATAAATTATCTTTCATCCATGCTGGACAAAGTCGACACCTTTCCTCTGTAAAGGAGGCTGAAAAATTCAATTACTGTTTGTGAAGTGCTTGGATTTCACAGCAGTAAGTACCCCAGAGAAGCTTGTGAGAAAATGAATAGTTTGGTCTTGGTAAACAGGGATTAACACAGGAGGATTAACACAGTTAGCTAGTGAGTATCTTCCATCCATGGACTGCTTCTGGAAGACACAGCCTGTGACCATGAAGACCACACTGTAACACAAATAGACAAGAGGCCTGAAGTAAAAACTAAGGCAACTTTGGCCATGGCATTTCCTGACTTCCAAGAAATCAGGAAGTTTACACAGAAGCATTTCAACTTGGCCATGTAGCTTCCCCCCAGCACTCACCAAAATGTCTCTGGCAGCCCAAAATCAGCCTCAGGCCCTCTCCTTCTGAAGGATCTCAAAACCACATGGACAAAGCCAGTTCTTAATGAAGTTGATGGTCCCTTCCCAGAGATCAGCTGTGCTGAACAGTGACTGCCACAGCCACTATGACCAGCTCTAAGTTTCCCCAGGCTGGAAAGGCAGGACATGGCAGAACCAACAGCAAGAGCTGCTTTCTCCTCAAAGGCCCAGCAGCAGCAGGTAGCATGTTACCAAATTCCCTTGTGGCCAGGTGACAGCAAAGAGCTAGAATGCTTGGATAGCCTTTCACACATGGAACAGACTCTTCTGCCATGCAGCACGCTCCCACATCATTCCTAGTCCTAGTCACCACCCATTTATCCTCTGCTCTTAATTTCTATTTTGATTTCACAGCTTTATTTCGTCAGCAGTGGATTTTTATCAGGGCTCCTCAACAGCACACTCACCACAAACATCACTTCCCCCTAAGTTTCAAAACATTCCCCACCCCTCCTCACAACCAAGAGGCAAAGAACTTCCCAGATAAGATGGCTGGGGGAACTGCGACATTTTTAAATGACTAAGCAGCTTCTTTCCCCAGCCCTCTTCTCAGAAACAGATGAACAACTTGGAGATGACACTTCCCAAAAGTATTTGGTGAAGAGCTGCAGCCCGGTCTGGTAGGGGATGAGATCGCAGCACACTGCAGGCAGAGCATTAATGGAAAGTGCAGCCAGCTGGCCAAGGGGTTATCAGCTCCTTCCAAAAGGCTCTGCACCAAGGGCAGGGCCTCTGCTACCAGTGGGAGCTGCCCAAAGCAGTCACACTTTGTCAGTTGACCTCTAAGCCCCAGCAAAGCTCACAGGATGAAGCATACTCACTGGCATTGCCTCTGCCCAGCACAGATTGCAGTGGTGCAGGAGCTCAGAGTGGCTGTAATAGGTCCCAAGGAAGATGAGAAACTGAACTCCAGGTCACTTCCCCCAGGCTCCAGGCAAGGATCAGAGGGTTTATAGCATGGTAGAAGTAATACAACAAAACCAGGTGGCTTTCCAGGCAGGTGAACCATCTTGCTCTAGCTGGAGCCCTCCAGCCGTGGTGTGCCAGGCACGGAGCACGTGCTGATGAGCTGACATGGTTCTGCCATGTCCCAGCACACACTGCTGGGAACAGCACCCAGCACACTCCATCTGCCATGGGCTCTGTCAAACCAGGCTATATGCTGCTTTCCAAGCCAGGGAAAACCTTGCTGCCCCTGAGATGCTGCCAAGGGAGCTGCTCTGGGGCTGCACCATGAAGGTGAGCTGCATGTTGGGCTCTGCTCTGCAGCAGGGATCACTCTAGCCAGCCACCTGTGACTTTCCATCAGCTCCTTACCAGTCTCCAGGCTCACAAGGCACTTTAGGCAAGCTGTTCCCCAGCAGACACCACAACAGAGTAGATCATCCCCTTCACTATGCTCACGAAATACCAGAAGTAACAAATCACTGGAATCCCAAAGCCTTTGCCAGCTGGCAGTAATGGCTCAGGGAGTCCACTCATTTCTGAAAACACAACAGCAGTTCTCCTGTGTTTGAGTTCATTAAATTCTGCCCACCCATCACCTCTCAGCACTCACAGTTTCTTTGTTGATCAGGGAAGCCCTTACAGACTCTAGTCCAGAGGGGCTTTTCACAAATTTCAACAGGAATTAAAATTGATTGTCCTGGAATGCTCATTCACCCACACTGGAGTACAGACAAGACCTTTCTGTCCCACTCTCCCAGCAAGCTCCTCATGTCAGAGCTGGTGCCACAGGAGAAACTCCTCCAATACACACTGGCTTTTGAGCTTTTATTTGAGGGTGCAGTTTTCCAAGCCTTTGCTTGTTGTGAGGTGCCACAGCATCGTGAAAGCTGACTGAACACACTCCCCCGTGTTTGTTTCTGAACAGGAATATTTTACCAGCTCTTAAGCTAAAACATATGAGACTTGCACTCTCAACTTGGCCTGCATAAGCCCTAGCAAGCTCACTGCCCCTGGGTTGCCTGCACTGTGCCCTCAAAGCCAAGATACAGCCCTTCCAAAATGTTTTAAAGCAGTGTTTTGCAGCCTCTGAAATAACCATTTGAGAGATATTGGCCAAAATGTAAATTTACATGTTTGAGCAGCTAGGAGAGAAGCAGTAAGACCCCAACAGCACTAACCACTGAGGTAATGCTCATACAAATTACTGTGCTAGATACATGGTTTGGGTTAGCACTGTAGGCTAAAGCCTCCTCCTGTTTGGGGTTGTCAAATCCATGACAGTCAGTTTTAAGTTTAACAGTCATTAAAACTTAATATCCATTTTGGAAACTGAAGCTTGAATGCTGCCCCAGTTGGTGGATTCTTCCACTCCAAGGTTCACTAGGAGGAGATGGGAGTGTGAGAAACAGGGCTGGAGACTGTGGAAAAGAGGAGGTAACAAATATTGCTTCCAGAGAGAGGTGGAGAGAGAAAAGATGCAACCTCTGGAATTGATAGGAACAGAAAGAGAAATGTGAAAAGCAATTTAGAATTCCAGTTGTGACTCAGTTTTGATCTAACTGATGGGGCAAGGAGAAGGAAAGAGTGGACAAGAGCAGTCACCACTACAAATCCAAAAGAACCCTGCCTCCACACACACACCCTGCTGGCAGGCAGCCACAAATCTGCAACAGACAACAGGTAACAGGAGTCTGCTGCTAAGGATCAGCTCCCTGACCTCCCACTGCTGATGGCTGCAGGAATGTGGGGCACCCAAAGCTGTTAAGTGTAAATTTCCAGCTGCAGAGCGATGCTTCTCTGCAGTTGCAGAGTATGTTGAAGGAACCCTCAAGCCAAGAGCAGCACACTGACACAGGAGAGCTCACACAACTGCAGACATATTAAACCATCTTCTAAAACAAATCCTTAGGCCTTTTGTATTGTACCTCATTGGTTTACTTATTCCTCTTTTGGGGACGCACACTTGAACCCTGAGGTCAGACAATGGCCTGATCCATGCTGCCTTCTGTTCCCAAAACAAAAAAACCCAACCCACCAGCCAGAGTCTGTGTTGTATGTTCCATCTCTGGGAGGCTGATGCCCCTATGGTCAGTACAGAGAGGAACATAAGGACCAGCTGAGCCCTGTCCTGTTTTCTCCTTCAGCTGGGAGGAGCACAAAGCAGCAGGAAGGAGCAAGGCCTAAAGGCTTTGAAGCACACATCAGTACTAGTTTGTGAAGACAGGTCTTTTAGAAACAGTATCAGCAATCACCACATCTCACTTTTCAGAACACAACATGACAAGGAAGGCACATGCAAGAGAGCTCAGGCATTAAAGCACAGCCACAAGCACAGTGTTTGCCACTGGCAGGCAGCACATGGGCAGGCCACAGGTAGGAGCTGCCTCAAACACCACTACTGAGTGTTTGCAACCACATCACTTGATCTGACAAGGGACCTGATCTCTCCAAACAGATCTTCTTTGTGAGTACAAAGGTACTGCAAGGAGGAGGAGGAGACAGCAAGAATTACAAGAACAGTAGGGCAATCAGTCATTTTCTCTCAAATGATACAGAAATAAAAATGAAGCAGGAAGAAAATGGTACCTCTGTCAAAGGTCTTGGTCTTCTTTCTACAACAAATTCTGTGTGGCAGAGCTCACAGTAACTTGTGTTGGAGGAGGATAACCATTTTTCCAGGCAGCTCTTGTGCACGGTGCCCAGTGTTCCTGTGCAGTCACATGGGGAAAGCAGTCCCTCCCCATTTCCACCTTCATGACAGATTCGACAGATGGGACCATCACTAAAGAGGCAGATTGAGAGACAAACAGAATGAAATCACAGTCAGAGCAGGCAGAACAACACAGCCACAGACTCTGGTCCCACCAAGCCCCAGAAAGGCACATGAACAGCAGGCAGTGTGTGGCACAGCATGCCAGGAGCCTGGTCTCAGGGGACCATGGAGCTGCTCAGGACTTTTTAGATAATTTAAAATCTGGACGACCCATAACAACAAGAGAAGATGGTACATCAGGCTGGCCAGCTCAGCTGGCCCCAGGAGTGACTGCAGCACACATCCTGCAGTCTTCAGCTCTGCTGACAGTGGGCAGGAGCTGGACTCAACACCAAGCCTGAAGCACTCATGCAAATCCAAAAGCCCAAAGCAAAGCCAAATGACCCAGAGTAGTCACAGCACGCCTCAGCCACCTGCAGCCACTCAGGAGGTTGGCACTCAGGTCACATTTACCAGCTCACCCACCCACTCTCAGCCCACCTTGGCTCTGCAGCCTGGGCTCAGCAGGAACTGCACAAGGAACAGCAATATCTCAAGACATAACTGAACTGACCCTGAAAGCTCACATTTCCAAGAACACAACATATTTCACAGCAAGCAGGCACCCAGACCCAGATCTCCAGAATACAAACCCTCTGCCCATCACTGCACAGTAACTCTGCACACCCTCCCCAGAGCAACAACTGCTCTGCTGCTCTTGGCCTCTCAGTGCCTGCAGAAACGCTTTGGTGCTTCAGGAACAACACCTCCTTGGCATGAGCTCCAGCTACAGAATCACACAGAGCCTCACAGAACTGGAGATACCTACCAAAGAAACTAACAAACACTTTCAGAGACACTTGCAGCCTTCCCTGCGGGAGGCCTGAGCTGCTCATCACACTCAAATCTGTGCCCCTCACACCTTCAGCTGGCACCACTGACTGTCAGCAATTAGTGCTACACCCTTCACTAGACCAGCTTGCTCAAAGCCCCAGACAACCTGGCCTGGAACACTTACAGGGATGGGGCACCCCAGCTGGCATCCCAAGGCACAGGTTTCTTAGCAGCCCTGTGCCACATATGCCAGCCCCATGATAAGGAAGTTCTGGGCCCCCTGGGAAGCCCCACATGGCTCTAGACACCAAAGTTTGCTGTTCTCAGCAGTTTAGTTCATCTCTTCAGCATTCACCAATCGCTGAGATAATTTAGGAACAAAATGTTGGACAGCAGAGGCTCAGGGCAGGACTGCCTTCCCTAGACCATGGAAACCAGGCCCTCACTAGTATCTCACTTCCCACCCTCCAAACACCCATTTCTTTCACACAGTCTTCCTCTTACATCCTCTTACATGCCAATTTGGGGGTGCAAGAGAGGGTGAAAAAGGAACATCTTTATTTCAAAGACCCTATTGTAGGCCCTCTCGAAGTCCAGGAGAGCAGTATCAGATATCACCTTTCTCTAGATACTGCTGACAGAACAAAAGCCACACTGAACCCATATCACAATTCACACTGCACTGCTATTTTGACTTCAAGAAACTCCACCTGACTGCAGAAGTTTGTGTGATTGCAACACAACAGTCAGAGGAAGCACTTAGCAATCTTCAAAAGCAGCAGCACCACTTCCATTAGTTTGTACAGAAAGCAAGAGTGAGGCATAGAAGCACAGTTCAAGGAAAAGGAGCATGCTGGGGAAACAGGTTGGTGGGACATGAAGGAAAGAGAAGAGCCAGCAAGGAAGTGCATGTCAGCTCAATAAAGAAGCAGTAAGATTCCTCTTTTTGTGTGCCACAGCAAACCTCTACCACTTTCAACTCAATATTTAGCTGGTTTCATCCCAATTGGACTTTTATTCATATTTAGGGCTCTGAAGCAAATTAAACTCAATGTATACCATCCCCTTCTCTCTGCCAAACATCACTGGTGAACCACTGACCCATGTTCTCTCCTCCTCTTTACACGCTTTTTACTGAGGGAACTTCTTCAGCCAAGACAATCCCTGCAAAACGTGCAACAGGAGTCTGGGGAGGTGGTGGAAACTTCATCCTCAGAGATCCCGGAAACTACATCAGACAAGATTCTGAGCAGGCTTGCTCTAAAAGGAGGCTGGATCACACATCCTACGGAATTCCCTTCCAATTTGAATTATTTGATGATTCTGTAACATTTACTGCCATAAGATGCTATACCAGAACAGCCTGCATACAGAGCCCTAGTGACACAGACAGACAATCCCCTACAGCCTCCAGCACTCTCATGCATCTGTCATGTCCTAAGCAAAGCATCTGTTAAGATATTTCACCCGTCCTCTTCCTGTTTGAGAAGTTTCATATTTCCAGAGCATTACTATAACCTTGGCTACCAAGAAACAATCCAAAATGAAAAAAATGCTGACAGTGCGTGAAAAAAAATTCTTATCAGACTTCATTTTCCTTCCTTCCTTTCTCCCCCAGGGTGGGGGCATGCTCACACTCCCACATGATACACATCCAGACACAGTTTCCCAGCAGGCTGAAGACATCATATCAGTAATTCAACATTCCAACGCAGTAACGCTGCTCCTGGCTTTGCTGTGCTAAGTGCTGGTGACAAGGAAGACACTGAAATCCACCACCAAAAGAAACAAACTGGTGTCCATGTAGAAACATAAGGAATCCTGTTGGGGTTTTTTAACCTGCTTCCAGGCAGTTTTCCCACACAAGTATTACACCTCACAAGTTCTAAAGCATTAAATGACTTCTAGTCTAAACAGATTATCTACTGCCAAAGAACAAGCCCAGTTACTTTCAGACTCCAGGTTTGCTGGATGCAGCAATTATGTTCGCCTCTACACTCTTCCAGCTTCCCTGCATCTCTCACCCAGGTCTGCAATCACTGCTTCCACATTGCATAAATGTTTGACTAAACTCATTGAAAAAAATAACAGCTGTTCAGACAGGATTTCTGAACACAAAATGCGACCGCTCTCAGTAGCTGGACTGAACAATGCTGCCAAATGTCCTCTACTCCGGAGTATGCTCAAAATAAATGACAAGAAGTCACATCAGGAGGAGTTTGAGCCAGGGGAGCTGCCATGTGTCCCCTCTAGCAATAACTGGACGTTGTAGCTCAAGCAATACAAACACACGCCCCTCCCTGCGGCTGAAGATCAACACCACGCCTTTACTCCATGGACGTTCTGGAACAAGGGCTGTGCTCCCCTGCCAGCCCTTCCAACACCGCCACGAACAGCAGTGTCCTGCAGGCACGGCCCCACCTCCAGTGCCCCCCGGGAATGCACCAGCTGCAGCCAGCAGCGCCCGGGACAGCGGGAGCCCAGCGCAGGCACAGCTGGCAGCAGCCGGCTCACGAGCATTCATTGCTAGTGCCTGGCAAACTCCTTCACCAAACACGGCTCTGTTGTCCCCGCAGCCCTGGGCCAGCAAGCGCGGGGAAGAGCCGGGCTGCAGCTCCGAGCCCGTGGCTGCGCAGCCTCACCTCTGGGCGCCCAGCGCCTTGATGACGGTGGAGAGCAGGCGGCCGTCCTTGGCGGTGACCTGGGTGATGTACTGCGGGCGGCCCAGCGCCGACTCCTCCACCGCCTTGGCCAGCGCCGCGCTGCCCGGGCAGTCGCACAGGGAGCCGGGCAGGTGGCAGCAGTCGCCCGTCGTCATGGCAGCTCCGAGCCCTCGGTCCCGGGCCCGGCACCCGGGAGACCTGCAGCGACAGCCACAGTCAGAACCCAGAACCCAGAACCGTGCCGTGCCCGACCCCCCGCCATCCTCCACCCCGCTCCCGCTAGCAGCGCCCCGGGGCCCCAACAAACGCCTTTTGTGACTCTTCTGGCCCCTTTAACAGGCTTTGTCAGGATGCCTTACCATAAAATTAAGGCTCCAAGTGTTCTACTTATATAACTTACCATCAGAATTGCAAATTTGCCTTTCCCAGAGAGAATTCCTGGTAGTCACCCTTTAACCTGATGAAGGCTTTCAAACTCAGTGTGCTGACACACAGATGGGAAGGGCAACCAGAAGCCCCCACAGGGCCTGCGCTGTGCTGGCTAGAGCCATCCTGAAAACTTATGTTCATACTCTCCATAAATACAGCAAAATTTCACCTGAACAGGGCACCTAAACCACTTTATGTGGCTGGGTTCAGGAGGCCCCTCTCAGCTGCTTTCAGGAGCTTTCTGAGCACTTGAAAGACTGTCCAAGCTCAAAATGCTTCCCCATCCCATGTTTGATCTTTTTTCCTTATTTCATTAAAGAAATGCACATGCTCCCATTTCTATATCCCCTGTGGTACATCCCAACAGTGAATGTGTGGGTATGAACCTCCCAAAAGCACCAAAAATCCTCCCTGGGAAGGGCAGCAGGCCAGCCTGCCTCCTTCCTTCCCCTTTCAACTGTTCAGACCTATCATGACTTTTGCAAGAGCCACTTGCAAACAGCAAAGCACACCAGCACACTTTCAACATTTACCCAGCAAAGGGAAGATACGGACCAAACAGAAAATGCAAAAATAGGAGAGAAGATGCAGAGAAAAGCCCAACACAGCAAACCAGAAGCTGGCTCTGGTGAGCCACGTGTGGAGAGGAGAGCTCTGCCTTTGCAGTAAGGCAGCAGCTCACCCAAGCTGCCAGAAACAGCCACATTCCTCCCTGGCAGGGGCATCTCATCCCCAACATCAGGTATGCTCCACAGATTTAGAAAAATCCTGATTTTGTCAATTGCCTTTAACCTGGTCCCTGAGAGGCAGCTGTGCAGAAATAAAGAGCTGAGGTTACAGTGAGTCACACTGAACACAATCCAACAACATTGTACTGCTGGTAAAACCAAAATCCCTGTGTCTGTAAACAGAACTGCCTTATGTAAGGCACGCACAGTAATCCCTGTGCGCCAGCGCTGCTGGGATCAGAGCTGGAATGCTGCCTCATCCTGGTGGCTGGATTTCAGGATGAAATAAATCCACAAAAGAAGTTCAAATGAAAGCAATGAAAAGGAAAAAAGGGAAGGAATAAAAGGAAAGGAAATAAAATAACCACAACCCCAAATAAGATATATGAAAACAATTAGGTTTGTTAAATTTTGGGGGAGTGGGGGGACCTCGGTCCTGGAGGTAGGAGCAGGCAAACAAACCTTCACCATCCCATCCAAGCAAAGGCTTTTTTGTTTTGAGATCTCTGAGCACAACAGGAATCAATCATTCCCCTGAAACTACAGTTCGGTCAGGTACAACTAAGCCAATAACGGCTTGTTCCTGGTTAGAGGCTTGGCCACACTACAGAGGAAAAAACACAAAAAAGCTGGTACAAGAACATGATCCTTGGAGCCCTGAAAACACTGATTTTGGTAAGCACAAGTGCTTTTTCACGTCTTGGAAATTAAGCAACTCACATAACCAAGGGCTTCATCTACCAGGACAGCTTCCTTTGTGCACATGCATTCAAGAGAGAGAACCCTTCACTGGTGTCTCAGAACCCGTGCCAACCTTGGTAGCATCCCCTCACTTTACAGAATAGTTTCTAATTTCTAACAGAAGACTTTCTAATCTCTTTTTTTAAAGCTGCTCTTGATAACTATCTGTAATCCTTCCTTTGTATCTGAGCAGGAATAAGCTTGAGCTTGTGGGCAGGTCAATCTTCTTCAAAACGAACATGAATCTTTTCATCAACTTAAAAATTAACTTAATAAACTCAGCCTCCCTCTCCACCTGTGCCAAGAACAGAGATACTTTTCTTAATTCTCTTCCTCAAAAAAAATGGCTACAAACTCTCCAACTTCAAGGAGAAAAAAGTAAGATGATAAATACTATTGGAATTACTTAAGTCAGCTGTTCTGCAAGTTAAGGAATTCTTTAAAATTAACAACCTCTTACTGAAACAAGTATGAGAAGATATATGCTTTTAATAAAAAGGTCAGTTCCATTTGTTCGGCCAAAATGTTGTTTATTTTAAAGTCCAGAGAAAAAAGTCCACTCTGCATACTGGAATAAAACTGCCCTCACTGACTGTGTCCTGGGAGTATTTATACTGAGGCTCTTTGTGCTGCACACCTGACAGACACAGGCAGCCCCATGGCCACCCTGCCATTCTTAGGAAACACGTGGGTTTCTGGTACCAGTTATGTGGTGTTTCCTTGTCGGGGTCCAGCCCAGGGTGGAACCTGAAGTCACTGCTTTAGTATCTGACTCATGCCATTCAGCAAATATGAAGGAAAAGCAGCAAGATTTTCATGGTTAGTAAAGGAGTAACTGAAATCCAAAGACAACATCTGCAGTGCACTCGGGTCCCAGTTCCATAGCCCGTGGAACATGAACCATGGTGTACAGCCAAGTCAGTCCCTTTCCTGATCCCTGAAGGATCAGCTCATCAGCACACAGCCTTCTCTCTCAATTACCAACAGCTCATGCAACCCAAACCCAGTGTTCACAGAATCATTCAGGCTGGAAACAGCCTTTGAAATCATCTAGTCCAACTGCTCCCCCAGCACTGCCAAGCCCACCACTAACCCATGTCCCCAAGTGCCACATCCACACAGCTTTAAAATCCCTGCAGGGATGGTGACTCCACCACTGCTCTGGGCAACCTGTGCCAGTGCCTGACCACCTGTTCCATAAAGGAATTTTTTCAGCCTAAACCTCCCCAGTACAACTTGAGATTGTTTCCTCTCTTCCTGTCACTTGTTACCTGGGAGAAGTGACTGACCCCCCTGGCTGAACTCTCCTTTCATAGTGTTTTAGTGAGCAAGAAGGTCCCCCCTCAACCTCCTTTCCTGAACACTCAGCTCCCTCAGCCACTCATCACCAGATCTGTGCTCTAGCCCCTTCCCCAGCTCTGTTTACAGCAGAAACATTGAAATCCCAGGGTGAGACACAAGACCCAAACAGCTGGTTTGAACCACACACTTTTTTTTTCCTAAGCACCTGTGTTTTCTGAGCCCATTCCTTGGGGATACATTTGTTGTCCACATTTTTAAAAAATTCTCAGAGACACTAGGTTTATTATCAACATTCCCTCTGCTGCCACAGTCAGACATTAAGTAAATACATGGGAAGTCTCTTCTCAGCAACATTTTGCATCCTCAGCTTCTGAGCAGATCCAGAATATAAAGGGCTGAGGTTGTAGAAGATTCTCAAACTGAAAAAAGCCAAACCCTGTTTGTGGAAAGCTGTCTCAGAGGAGTGAATTCTGCACTAGAATTCCAAAACTCAAAACACGTGCAGCAAAATGAGCCAGCTCCTTGAAGAGCAGCTTGTGCTCTGTCACTGCTCCAAGGCAGAGACTGGGGTGCTGGTGCAGGATCCTGCTCCACGGCTTAAGTGAAACAAACCTGCAAGATACTACCCCTCATCAGTCCTCACACACTGCAATGATCTATGTAATCCAGTTTATATCATCCAAAGGCAATGAGTGTGCCCAGCAGAAGTAAGCAGGGGTCCAGGAGCTAAAGGGTCCCCCAGCTCTGCTCTCTTGGGCTATGAAGATGGACAAAGTTATTTCTCCCAGACAGGGAAACCACAGCAGGCCAGATAAATGCCTGAATCAAAGCCACAAAGGGAAAAACACAGTCAAGATGAGAAAGACAACAGGAAAGGCTTCAGCCAAATGATGGCAGAAACAGGGACTGTCAGGTGCAGGTCGTGGCTCTGCTGTGCTGCTCATGGCCTGTCCTCTAATGAATATCCCAAACAGTCTAGAGCCTTGGAGCAACCCTGCAGCTTTGATAGGATCCAGAGCAAACTGGAACCAGAACCAGCTGTACCTGCTTTGGGTGCAGTGTGTGCACACCAGGCTTCCTGGGACATCTCCACCAAGAAAAAACCCAGCAGGTGAGGCTGCCAGAGGCCAAGCCTGTTCCTCTCACTGAGCAACCCACCTCCCTGATCACTGCAGCCGAGCCCTGGCACCTCACCCACGCTGTCACCAGAGATAACCAGGCTGTGTAGCTGACATAACCCACCCATCTGTAGGTTGGGGACTTTCTGACCCCTGCTCACATGAGCAGCCTGCTTTCCAAAGCCACTTTAGCCACTTTGGGCACACAGACACCGGAGTTTTGTCATTTCAAATGTCACCAGTGAACTGAAGGTTTTCAGTTGGTAAAGGACATTTCCAAACATCAATACTTTCCTTTTCACCACTAAAACTGAATTTCCCAAATCCGGGGCCCTACAACCATTTGAACATCTCTCTCCATCTCGAGAGATGTTTGCTTTCTCGAGAGAATTGCTTGCTGCACACATCTAAGTACCTGCTCCCACACACCCCATCTCATACAGCTAATGCACATCTTCCCGTGGCCCAGGTTCAATCCCAGGTGTGCAGCAAATACTTCCAGCACCAGTTCTGCCTACTGAGGCACCAGCCTCACTGGTGTACCTGTAGCCTCCATGCTCTGGGTTACTGGCACAGTACCTCCTCTTCTACATCTGGCCTCTAGACCCTCACACTCAAGTGATCACACACCTAAGACACTGCCACCAGAGATACACACAGATGTGATGTGTGGCCTGAAGTGCTCCCTGCTGTTGAAAGGCTGTATAAGTGGATTAATCTAAAGAAAAAAGTCCGAAACAAAAACAGTAAAAAAAAAAATCCCCAAAACCTGGTCCCAAACTGTGCAGGGCTTTGTTTTCAGTTTTGTTTGCTTAAATGTACTTTCTGCTGAGGGTTGAAAACCACAGTATTAGTTTGTTCTTTAAAAAAATACATGATTTCATACATCAACTGACTCCCCAAAGTTACCCTTCAGTTCTGCTATAAAGCCAGCACAGGATCTGCCCACAATAGACCCATCAGCAACTCTTCCCATTGCTCAGGGTCTGGAAAGAAATCTCTTTAGTCCTATGCTCAGAAGTCACCTGAACACAACAGCCCTAAAGTCAAGGTGCAAGGAGCCCTGTCCAGCGAGAAGTGACACAGCATTTATGGCATATACCTCAACATTCCAAATAACATCTGATGCCATGCCACAGCTCCTAAAGCATTTTAAAATTCGGGAAAGCATTTCACTCTCCAGGAGCTTCTCTATTTCCTGCCCCTCCTGCAACGTTTGGTTGGGAGTTGCAGCTAAAGGAGATGCTGTAAAAACTTCAGCCATGACTTGCTCTTCAGAGGATGCCAGTGGAGCAATGTTGTGGATCAGAGCCAGGAGTCAGCCCTGACCCTGGGCTCAAAACAAACCCCAAAAAGCCAGGGAAAAAAATATTCAAAACATAACATTCTGGGAGCTTGTGAACCTTCTGATAAAGCTTCACACCAGGAAACTCCTCCTACACCTTTAACAGCAAAAGCTCTGGGCTGACTCCAGAGGCTCACCTGCCTCAACCCTGGGGCTGAGTTTAAAAACACATGCTCCAAGTTTAACCCTGTAGCACCCAGGAGGAGCTCAGAAGCTTAGAGGACACAGCCCTTCTGGACTCCTGTGTTTGTCACATTTGTATGTGACTACAGCCAGACTTGGCTGGGCTGCCTCTCCACTATTCCAAACACACAGCAGCAGTCAATGGTAACTCAGGGCTTCACTTACTGGCTGCTTGCTGAGGACAAACAAACTTAACTTCTCTATACCAAGAAACTATTTAAACATATTCTAGAAGATCTCTGAAGACTTGATTATTTACATTATGGCAAATGGGCTTGCAGACACAGATGAAGAGATAGTCTTCCACTTCCATTTTTTCCAAGAAGACTACATTGCCAGGATCTGACTTCTATTCCCCACTGGTAGAAAAATACTGCAGCAAGCCTTGGTGATCAATAATTGCTGTTTTCCAAAGCCAACATCCACATACATCCCTCCTCTTCAAAATTTCAGCATATTGGATCATCCATGGTAGATCAACACGATGTAGTTTCACTCCATCTCCATGTCTTGAAGCAATGGAAAACTATTGGCTGGCAAAGATGAAGCTCCTGTGGGGCTTGGGGGGCTCCCAGCAGGTGAGAACCCTAACTTTTAAACAAGGCCAAAGGGATGGGTCTTGTGTGGACACAGCAGGGCTCCCTGGACTTCAGGGTACCTATCATGTTGTTCATCTACTGTTTTTCAAACAAGTTTTCTTCATTGCCTAATAAAGTTACTCAACATTCAAAAAGAAGTAAAAGATTCAAGCTTAGATATTGAGAAAAAAAATCAATATAAAAAGAAGAAGCCTAAAGGACAATTTTTTTCTTGCTGTGCTTGGGAACAATTAGCTGTATGTTACAGCTGGAATGCCAAAATGAATGAAGTTATCTCAGCTCTTTTGAGACTCGCTATCTGCCACAAGGCCATATGAAAGTTTACTGCACTTTAATTACCAACATCTGGAAAAAATGAATTGCAACATTAGAAGAAAACTCCTTGCAGAGAGTATCTCCAATCAAAATTTAGTCATTTTAATAATGAGTTTCATAAGGGAACAACCAAAAACCAGCTGGGACATGAGGAACACCTGCTACTCCTCTGAGGATTCAAAAGACATCAGCTTTTAGAGGTGAACAGCAGCACAACTCACTACATAATGCAACTACACAGTCTCTGCACCCACCCTCCTCTGCATTTTGTCACTCTTTCCAGGGAAAGATGCATTAGAAAGACTTGAAACTGAAAACATGAACCAGGGTGAAAAAAAAAAATGTTATCATGCCTACAAAACAATTCTTCCAGAATGCTACCCATCACTGGGGACAACAGCCAGCCCAGCAGACACAAGCACAGCCCTGCCCTGCTGAAGGAACCAGGGCCATGGTGCCTCTCACATCTCTCTGCACCCACGTGCTTTACAAAACACCAGCAGCACACACTTCTGCTTCCCAGTTCTACTGCTCCAGTGAGCTCCTCTTTAAACAAAGGCAGCCTCTGCAGCAAGGTCAAAGCTCAAGTGCTCCCCAACCCTGCACAGTCACTTGCCAGGCAGTTGCAGGTTGTTCAGAACAAATGGATTTTCCAGCTGTGCATAATACCTACGGAAACAGAATTTTAGTGTAGCAGTAACACGTGCACCAGGTCAAGACTGCAGTGCCCACACACCATGGAACTGGTCAGTCCCTTGAAGGGCTCGACTCCGGAGGATGCAAAACATTATTTCAGGATTGTGAAGCCCAGGCCAGAAAGAACTTGCATTCTTCCCAGTGTTTTCCTTCTTGGTTTCCAAAGCATTTACACTGCTATACAATAACAACACTGTGCTTGGGGGTGAACTGCAGCTGGAACAACCCCCCAGCACAGCAAGCAGCAGCTCAGCTCAGAGCAGCGCGGCCAGCGCGCAACCGCTGCACGAAACTAGGCAGCACACTCAGCTCCCAGGAGACATCTGATCTGGAATTTAACTTGACTATTTATATTTTTCAACCTAGCTGTATCACAAATCTCTTGGGAACATCCAGCCTTCAAAGAGCTTTCCAGCAAAGGCACCACCAAAGGCAGCCTGTGACTCACCACCCTGCTCTGGAGAGCTCAAGAGCAGACACCAACAGAGAGCAGCTCCATGCTCAGCCAGCGAGAAGGATTCACTGATCCCAGCCAGCTGCACCACTGTCTCCCTTCTGCCCACTCCTTACTGCTACAGATTCCCTCCTCAATCCTCAAGTGAAACTGCACTATTGGTATCTGTGCTGCAAAACTCTCTTAGTTCAGTTTGCAATGTTTTTTTTAGGCTGCATTCCTTGTTCTGGACACAGGCCTTGTCTGATTTGTCTGCAGGGAAGTACAAGAAAAACTGGGAGGAAATAAATTGAAAACAGTCCAGAACTGAAGTTTACCTTTCCCCTCCCACCACTCTCAAATCCAATCCCAAAAAGCTTTCAGCTAAAACAGGACTAAAGCTCTCAGAGCTTCAAACAAAGAAATCACTGTTTAAGCCAAGACTACACAAGCTTGGTGCATTCTTTTTTCAGAAAAGTGCTTTAGAAGGTAAGTTTGATCTATTTGTGCTTTTATTTCCTGCTCCATGTCCCTTGTTCTCTCTTTAGGAACTGGAGGAGAATGTTTCCTTCAGTTCATCAGTAATTTTGTGACAACTGCTTAAAATCACAACAGCAGTTACAGCACTTCTGTCCTTGAGGTTAACCACACATAATCATCTCAGGTTCTATCAGGAATTGAAAAGTTTAATTAGAATTGCTACATGAAATCTAGACTAAAACTTACAGATGCCTATTTATATGAAAAGGGGCAAATGACAGATTCCAAACAGTAACACTGTTGTAGAGAGGCCTGGGGCAGAAAAGGTATTTGCAAGGCTGATGGGCAGGAAGAGCTGCAGGTCAGTACAGCTCCTGTTGGGCTGCTCCCTTCACTGGAGGATGCACAGGGTTCAGTCCCTGCCTCAGGACATGCCAGCAGTCCCTGCTTTCAGCGTTTTGTCATTCTGCACTGCACCTTTAGTGCTTAGGGCTCTCACAGGCTGTAACTGCACAGCGAGAGGCACATTCCACCCCCAGGAAAGGTGCACAAGACCCAAAGACACCCAGTAGTGACTTCCCTGCTTTCACCCAGAAAGAGGAGCAGCCAAGAGCTCTCCCAAGCCAGGTGCAGTGGGAAACCCCCTCTCCCAGCTGAGCTGCATTGCTGCTGCAATGAGCTACAGCTGACCTGGTCTACTTACAACGAAGACAGCACAAAGATACAGGTTCCAGGGAACACCTGCTACAGCTGGAGAGAGAACAAGACCAGGACTGGAGAAGCTGAGATCCTGTTGTTTATGTGCATGACATGACTGTGCTGATAAGCCACACTTGATAAGCCTCAGCACAGATTAATGCGTCATTTTACCACCAGGGAAAGCTCATGTACACAGACTTCAGGGAGAGCACTTGCCTACTCTGGTTTGGTGCTGTGCTCATTTCCTTCACAGAAAAGAGTCCCAGGGCTTAGATTTCCTCGTGGCTTGTGTGCCCAGGTGTCATTCACTGAGACATGCCCAGAATGCTTCCAAGGGGACAAGAGTCAGTAGCCAAGACCATTTCTCTATTGGGGAAAAAGCTGGAGCTAAGAGCAGGCAGAAGCATAAGTTAACCAGAGTAAATTAGAATGGGAGGGAGAAGAGACACACCAGCTCAAACTTCAGTGTGGAGGGAAAACAAACCCCAGTTTGGAAATGGAAACTCTGAAATCTCCAAATATCCAAAGCTGAGTCAAAGTCAAGTGGATAAAAAATAAATTAATCCTGTAATTTATGGTTCACAATGCTGGATTCCTCCCTTCATTTTCTAAGAAAAGCTTCTGTGTTCTTAGTGTGAAAAACCAAGATATTTTAAACAATAGTGAAAAATGTCCCCAAATGCCCATTTTGCTTTGTGCCTCTATCTGCAGAACTACTACAAAGTCATATCCTGAGGACTTGCAACAGTCCCTCAGGCTCACAGTCTCAGAGTCCAAACCAGCTCAGCTTGCCATGGATGCATTTAGACTTGACTTTGGTCATGCTGTTTCAAGAAAACAGTGCTTACTTCCTCCCAGGGACACATCATGTCCTACACTTGCTTGATGTGGGCCAGCATCAATCACCTGGAAGAGGAGAGGCCCTCTCCCAGCATCCATGAAGGCAAGAGCTCAGTCAGAAGCTGCTCACAGTCAGTACATTGTAGTTCTGCTCATTTGCATGGTCCCCTTGGAGTCCAGAACACGGTGAGTTCACCCTGCAGCCTCTGTGCAATCCACAGCAAAAAAGAGCAAGCACATCCAAAACAAGGAACGTTAGTTCCAATGCTATTTTCTGTTTCCACTTAGGCAGTGGTGCTGATCAGCTAACCACACACAGACACCCCCAGCTTTACAGCTAGTGTAGAGTGTCCATGAACTACACATTAGGCTCACACTTGGCCATTCCCTGTGCCACCTGCTCTGCTCTCAGCAAAGTTTAGACTTCCTACTGATGCAGGCTGCCTGCAACGCTCCCCAGTGCATGCTTGGGGGTAGTTAGACCTTCTGTTCTCAACCAGAATTATTAAATTCACTGTCACCATGCAAGTGACAAAGGGATTTTAGAGTCCCAGCTCCCTTCCCTTCGAGCCTCTGTTTCTGAATGGTGACACACCATCACAGCTTCAAACACACCTGAAAAACCAGGGCACTTCCAGCCTTCAAACACTTCCCTGCATAATCCTTTGGAGATGCAGAAAAGTATTCAAACACTTTAGCCTTGGAAAGCCAAGACTAACGTCCAGCTGCTCAAAGGATTATACTGTGCATGTGTGAGTGGCAGCCAAGCAGGGTTTTATGTCCCCACGAGCAGGGTGACAAAGGGGACCAGCCACAGCCAATGCAGCTGGCCGACCACAGTGACATCACAGGAATTCTCAACAAGAACCTGGAAAAAGGTCAAGAAACTGCATCAGAAGGGAAAGACACAGAGATAAATGCTTATTGGAAAGAGAGTGGAGCAAGAGAATGAGAGTGCCAAGGAAAATGAAGGACTGGTAATAGAGAGGGTTAAGAGAGGGATAGAAACAATCCCTTAGCAATAAGCAAATGAAGGGCACAGGGTGGGATGAGAATCACATTCCCACTGACAGATCTTCATCACACACATCAGAGCAGACACAGAACACCGAATGCAAACAAGCAGGATAAAAAGCCAGAGCTGCTTTGGATAACGCTGACACTTCCAGTTCACCATCATCATCACCAACATGAGCAACACCCCACCTGCCTGCCTGCAAAATTCAAGCTCTGCACAGCTCCCTCCAAGAGGACAACAGCCTAAATTCTCCTTGGTCCAGCAGCACCATGCAGTGCAGATGTATCACTCCATGCCTTGGTGGCACCACATGCAAGCAGTGCACACTCCAGAAGCCTCCAAGGCCACGGCATAGAGTTTTGGTTTATAATCTTGGTCGCCCCACCAGATCTAGAACATATAAGAAGAGCAAGTGTTTGAGACTGCAACAAAAACACCTCCCATATGACAATCACCTTCCTGCACGAGCCACAGGCTGGTCCCTTGGATGAATCCCACAAACCAGCAGTTTTGGCCTGTCACAAACTCAGCTAGCTCAAGAAACTTGAGTTTAAATGACAGAAAGTTAAAGACTGCCAGTTTATGAAAAGTCTATCACAAACCCCAAGCTTACACCACAGAGGAAAGCAGCTGCTGCTCCAACATAGGACTGCAGCAACCTCTTCAGCTGTGCTGTGACACCGAGCTCATTCTCCTGGGAAATCTCTGCACCCAAGGCAGCGTGTCCGTGTGCTCGAGAGGCAAAACAAGCATCAGAACGCTCCCAAACACGTGAAAAAACAGGTACGGCTGCCCACTGGCAAAGGAAACTCTTCCTAATAACTGCTTATACCCGGGGAAGAATAATTAATGAACAAACGCCGTTTCTCAAACCTCCGGCACTTCTGTCCCTGGTGATGTTTGTACGCGACACCCCCGGCGCTCCCGGGGACGGTGCCAGCCCAGCCGGGAAGGGCCGCGCTCAGGCGCGGGGACCCTGCCCAGCGAGCACAGCGCAGCCCGTACCGGCGGCAGCGTCCCGCACGGGGCCCGCGCGGGCAGCGGAGCCGGCGGCAGTCGCTCCGCAGGAAAGGCCTCGAGACCTGCAGCGCCCCGAGCACGAGCGGGGCCGCGCACCGGGGACACCCCTCGGCGGGGACACCGGGAGGGCCACCGGGCAGGGACACACGGCAGGGACACCG
>JAOTQP010001122.1:514363-529664 GCA_026413545.1 Cichladusa arquata
TCTTTGTGGTGCAGTGACAGAACAGCTCGAGCTGGTGTCCCTGGGGAGGGACCCTGGAGAAAGCCTCCCCTGGGCTGAGTCCATCCTGATGCTGATGTTCAGCCTGCCTCCTGTTCCTGGCTCCTGCAGAGTCCCAGGGTGACTGGCCACCGCTCTTCTGGCTCCCTAGGACCCCAAGCCCTTGGTCAGGCAAAGGGTCACTGCCAGGTCCCAGCCCCTTGCTGGCAACTCTGGCCATTCCCCCTGCTCTGAGCACAACCTGCAGCTTGTGCTGCACCTCCCTGAGCTGGGCACTGGAGCATTCCACAACAGTCCTCCCTTTTTTTAGTGGAGCATACCTGTTAACATATTGAAAGGAAAAAGAAAAAAACTTGCGAGATATTTGAGTACTGCCCTTATAGACAACATTATCACAAGTAAAAAAATAACAGAATTAAAGCCAATAGAGTGAAGTACAACATAGACTCCTGTGTACAAATACTTAAAAGATTACCAGCACAAAATCACAAAGGATTCTTAGAAGTCAGTTATTTATCAACCAGTTGATCACAGAATCATTAAGGTTGAAAAATACCTCTGAGGCCACCAAGTCCGACCTAAGATTGAGCACCACTTTGTCCACTAGACCAGAGCACTGAGTGCCACATCCAGTCTTTTCCTAAATACCTTCAGGAGCAGTGACTCCAACATCTCCCTGGACAGCCCATTCCAGTGTCTAATCACATTTTCTGTGAAGAAATTCTTCCTAATGTCCAACGTAAACCTCCCCTAGTGCAGCTGGAGACTATGTCCTCTTGTCCTGTTGCTGGCTGCTGGGAAGAAAAGCCCAACTCCCACCTGGTTCCACCCTCTTGTCAGGAAGTTGTGGAGAATGAGAAGGTCCCCTCTGAGCCTTCTTTTCTCCAGGCTGAGGCCCCCAGCTCCCTCAGCTGCTCCTCATCAGACACCAGGTCCTTCACCAGCTTCATTGCTCTTCTCTGGACTCACTCAGCACCAAAATGTCCTTCCTGAATTGAGTGACCCAAAACTGCACACTGGATTCAAAGTGTTGCCTCACCACTGTTAAGTTAAGGAGAAGAATCACCTCTTTGGCCCTGTTGGCCACACTATGGCTGGTACAGGCCAGGTGCCATTGGCTTTCTTGGCCTGAGCACTCCTGGGCTCGTGTTCAGCCACCGTTGACCAGGCCCTTCTCTGCTGGGAGCTTTCCAGCCACTCTACCCCACTCTACCAGCTGCAGGGGATTATTGTGGCCAAAGTGTAGGACCTGGGAATTGGTTTTTTTGAACCTCATGCTGTTGGTCTTGGCCCATCGATTCAGCCTCTGCAGATCCCTCTGCAAGGTCTTCCTACCTTCCTTCCCATCTATCTCAGTGCCATCCATGAATTTACTCAGGGTGGACTCAGCCCCCTTGTGCTGATAATCAATAAAGATACTGCACAGGACTGGGCCCAACACTGATCACTGGTCACCACTAATGAAAATAATTGAACAGATCATCTACTGGTTGTTTGATCTGAGAACAGTGTATCCAATTTTTCTTACCTAAAACTTTAACAGCAAAATAGGAACACAGTAAAACAGCACATGACCCCTCCTATCTAGGTCCTAATTTGGATTTTCTACAGAATACCTTATTTTAAATTCCATCTCCAGGCTGTATATAATGTACCTGTAATTCAGGGGGTTGAGTTGATAACACTGAGCATACTTTGTTCTTTGACCCCTTTTTGCATCTGTATGACACGGTGGGTCAGTCTCCATCCAATAAGCTGGCCATAGCTGGGATATAAGATCCTGGCATAACTAAGTGCCTTCCAAAGAGAATTTCTGCTCATGTCAGCCCTATGGCTTATCACAGAGTATTCTGGACATCCCACAGGGCCAAATTTAAGGTTTCTGGCCATTTCAGATTAGTGTACATGCATATTTTCACTATCTTTTACTTCTCTATGACTATGAGTAATGTGGTATATGTAATTTCCTCTCTCTCCCTAAAGACTTGTACAGCTGATGGATTGTATTTATCGTAAAATGAGCACCTCTGTCTGTTTCAATAAGCTCTGGAACCCTGAGTAAAAGGTATAACTTCCTTTAGCCAGGAATTTACTACTCCTCCCATGCCAACCCCTGATGTTGGAAAGGCTCCTGCCCAGCCTGGCAGCTGATCTACCATCACCAGCAAACTCTCATCCCCAGCTGGAGGTGAAGTGCCCACAGCCTCTGTGCAGCCACTGGAAAGGGAAGCAGGCCCATGGTAACCCTCGTACCTCTGAACTCAGTCTGTTACATGAGAACTTTGGGCACCTATTCGTAATTTATTTTGCAGTGACCTAAATTCCTGGAGCTGCTCACAGTTTTTGCCTTCCATGGGCTTTACCCTGACGCCATCTCACCAGAGTTACTAAACATTTCTTTGGCAGACCAGTTTTTCTTCAGCTGACCATATTCCATCATCATTTTGAGTTGCCTCCCACTTTTCCCATCCTCTCTTTCCTTCTGTTGAGGCGTCCTTCTCATACATACTTTGAAATTCTGTCGATTTCGGCCTTTCTCTCTGGACAACCATTAGATAGAGTCACAATGGCACATCATCCCAAAGGCTGCCTGGCTGTGCCTTCACAGCTGCATCAGCTGGGGCATTGCCTCTGCCAACCCCTGTAATGCCTCTAGTGTGGGCTGGACAAGGTACTACAGCAGTTTCTGCAGGGAATTGTACTGCTTGTAGCAAGCTGCATATTTCCTCTTCATTGGATACTCTCTGTCCTGCTGATGTGAAAAATCTCTGCTCTTTCCATAACAATCCTGCTGCATGACAAACACCAAAAGCATATCAGGTATCAAATGTATAGCTGTTAACTAATTTCCCTCTTCCCAGATGTGCAGCACGAGCCAAGGCTGCTCCCTGTGTGGTATTTCTTGATGGGAGCAGTTCTGCTTGTTACCTGTCCCTGGCATCCCCATGGATCATCTACCCAGACCATCACTGTCCTTGCAGGTATGAGGCCAGAACTAGATCTGGGTTATGTGAGGGAACATCAGTTAATGGAAATCATCATCCCTTGCTCAGACTGAAGATGCCCTTCTCCATTGTCAGGTAGAGGCATTGGGCTCACTGGATTCAAGGTGTTGCATCTTTTTAAGAGTATCTGCTGTTAGGAGGATTGGTTGTTGTGATAAAGCTGGGGTTGGATACTATTCAACAGCATCTCCAGCTCATGTGGGATGCAGACTGTTGCAGGATGACCCAGGGTAAGGGGGTGGTTTTCTCTAATGTTGTTGCCGCTGCTGCCACCGATTTATGACAGGCTGGTGCTCCTGCTGCAACTGGATCCAGATGAACTGCCCACACTGCCCTCACTGCCCTCACTGCCCTCACTGCCCTCACTGCCTGGGAATGTCCAGCACTGCACACACTGCCTGTGCTGCCCTCACTGCTTACACTGTCCTCACTGCTTACACTGTCCTCACTGCCCTCACTGCCCTGCACTGCCCTCACTGCCTGGGAATGTCCAGCACTGCACACACTGCCTGCACTACCTGGGAATGTCCAGCACTGCCCTCACTGCCCTCACTACCCTCACTGCCCTGCACTGCCCTCACTGCTCAAACTGCCTCGCACTGCCCTCACTGCCCACACTGCCCTCACTGCCCGGGACTGTCCGGCATTGCCCTCACTGCTCAAACTGCCTCGCACTGCCCTCACTGCCCTCACTACCCTCACTGCCCTGCACTGCCCTCACTGCCCTCACTACCCTCACTGCCCTGCACTGCCCTCACTGCCCAATTTTTTGCTAAACTATGCACTTTGAAGGTTCGCACATTGAAGAGCTGTCAGGTCTGTGGCATTTGCTTATTTTTCTAGCCTGATAAAAACTTGCTCAAAATGGTCACCTAAAATGCTGAGGCTTGTCTTGAGAGCGTCAACCTGAGACACAGCCACCTGCCCGGGATGCTTGAGCCAGGACTTCCCCTTCCCACCCTCATAGAGGGATCTGAACCCCTGGGAGTCCATGAGCACCCTCAAGGAGCCGTCCCAGAACACCCTGCTTGGAAGGTGTCCCTGGTAAAGGTGCAGGTGTAAAACTGCCAGGCACATCCACAGGAAACTCAATTTGTCCTCTGTACTGCTGAGCTCCAGCAGAAGAGCTGAAGCTACTAGGAGGACTGGGAAAGCCCTGGCATCCCTTTGTCTGCTAGGCACCCTGAGGCATTGGGAGCCAGGGGATGACTTTGAAAGTGTGACCCTTGCTAGTGCTGGTGAGGCCAAGTGCTGGGCTAGGGGTGCCTGGAGAGTGCTAGTGGGTGGGAAACTCTTCTCTTGCTTTCAGTTTGCTGTTCCTAGCCTGTATGGCAGGTTTCTGTTCTCAGTGGGAATTTGCCAGTTTGCCTTTTTTGGTTTTGCACTGCTGCTGTGGTGCTACACTGGTGGTGGGGGGCTCAGGTGATGCCTCTGGCTTACTCACTCCAGCACCTTGGTGCCACAGATGCAGGGGTTCAGCCTGGGCTGGTGCAGGTCTATGTACACACAAACACCTTCCCTTTTTGCTAAGGAGCGATTTGGATTTCACTGAACAAAGAAAAGGAGCTTGAGGCCCTGCTGTCATGTCTCCCGATGGCTACTGTTATTTTCAGAGGGAGCTCTGTGCAGCAGGCTGAACCTATCCTCACTTTTTGGGGCCACAAACACAAACTCTCACCAGCTTGAGATGCTGCTTCCTGATGCACAACCTCATCTTGATCTAATGATGCTCTGTGAGAATCCCGGGTCAATCTGCTCCTACTGACGGCTCCAAGCTCGGCAGAGGGGCACGGCAGCTCCGTGCCACTCCCTGGAGCACAGCCCCAGCCTATCCCACCGTGCTGCTGGCCCCAAAGATCCCATCCCACCGTGTCTAGACCCTGCAGCCTTTGGTCTTACACCATCCCCACCGTCAGAAGCAGCTCTTACACCAGCCCTGGGGGTCCTGAAGTCCCCCTTGAAGGTGGCTCATGCCAGCAGGAGCTGCTGGCACAGGAGGTCCCGCCCCTGCAGAAGCCACGGCTGGTTTTGGGAGCAGCAGCAGGACTCACGGCTGGGTCTGGGAGCAGAGCAGGACTCAGCAGCAGCAGGACGCCTGTGCCCCAGCAGCACCGTGCTGGCTCTGTCGCTGGAGGGAGCCCTGTAGCAGCTCCCGGATGCTGACACGAACAGCAGCTGAAAGGGTTGTTAAAAATGAAAGAGGTGGAGGATTTCAGATGAAAACAGACTCAGAACTGGCTTCTGCAGAGGGCCCTTGAAGGGCCCCGAGGATGCCACATGCTCCAGTGTGGCACCCATGGCCCTGGGGCACTGAGACTGATGGCATGTAGAGACTTGTGCAGCACAACAGGCAAGAGTGAGACACACAGGAAAGCAGAAGCTGTGATCCCTAGGATAGGCAAGATTTAGGGCATTTAGCCCATTTAGCATTTACCAAACTCTGGATGAAATCTGGTACTGGCTGGCATCATCTACCAGGCACCTCCTGTAGCTCAAATGCATCACAGGGGAGCAAACCCCAAATCTGCAAAAAAACCCCCAAAAAACTGGCACTGCAGAAGAACTCCTTCACCAGCTTCTATTTGATGCACAAATCCCACCTCAGTCTCATCACTTTAGCATCCAGACTAAAATATGCACTCCAGTATGTGCTGCTGCACTCAAGGACTAAGCAAGTTTTGAATTAAGCAAAGAGAATATTAAAAATGCATTTCTGAATGCAGGAGTGAGCACAGAGCTGGGTATAATGGGCTGTTTGCACAGATATGCTTGGAGCTATCATTAACCCTGGGATTTCCCCATGGAAGCAGGACAGATGTGGGAGCTGGGGCCACATTTAGGTACATCAGCTATTTTTAGAGCTGCTCAGGGGACTAGACCAGTCACATCTCTTCTTCTTGCAATGAGCTTTCCCCCTTCCTTCCTTAACCAGCCCAGAGAAGCACCTATGATTTTTCTCCAGCTCTAGTATATTGGAGCTGGAAAAAAACCATGGATGGGATTGGGAGCACTGCTGGAATTTACCCCCATCACCTTAAAGACCCCAGCTCCATCCCCAGCTCATTTCATCCTTGCATCAATAATCACCCCCACAGAAGTTACAATAAATGCTTTTGAGGATGACTACACACATGTAGTACGAGCAGCTAAAAGGTTAGGAATTTTGTGGGGCTTGCCCTGATCAGCTGACTTTGTTGGGCCTGGATCACCCAGACCTCACCCTCTGCTCATTTTCAAAGAGCTGGCACAAGCTTTTCCAGCAACCTTCAAGGACTATCCCCCTTCATCCAAAGGTCTGCCATCAGGGAATAAGAAAACCCAAGACATCAGCACTTAAAAACTTGCTGTCCCACAGCCTAATTTCCAGGAAGAAAAGAAACTTAGGAGCCCATAAACTTCAAGCAGACTAAAACCTGCTGCTGGGCCCTATAGCAGCAATTTATCTCAAAGCTCCATAAGGCTACATGAACATGGAGGCCAGAAGGGAGCAGAGCTCAGGTCACACTTCCAACAAAGAAAGTTTACAAATGCAGAGTCTTCACAATGCTCCCACACACCTGCCACAGGTAAACCATCAGGAAAATAATCCAGGCAGGACACTTAAAGGCTTGTTTTTATTAAAAGACATCTTCAGAAAAGATATTTTAGTACAAAAAAAAGTTTAAAATACACAAACTACACTTGCTTTCCTTTTCAGCATCAACATTTATAAATTACACCACATTGTTATTAACACAGCATTTAAATATGAAAACAAATAGAAACAGGGAATTCATCAACAAGGTCCAACATCCTACAAACAACTATGTACAGTATTTAGCAGCTAGGAGCTCTAGCACAGTAGTCAATATGACTTCATTAGGGCAGGATGCTTGGGAAGCCCCAAGACTGCAGCTTGACCTGTGAGTTTTCAGGGACCAGTTTTGGTCACCTCTCCCCAGACACCCACCCCAAAGGCAGAGGTGATGCCACACACCATGGAACACACCTGATCAAGTGTGCCTCTGTGGCTTTAAGAAACCCTGCTATCTCCTGTTGTAGTACTGACACAAGTGGGTCAGGTCCAGTCACTCTGCAAAGCACGAGGTGTCTGGTGGAAGAAGGCAGCTCCTATTTCTGGGGGGCTGACAGTGGCACAGGGCTGGTCTCACCCAGGGACAGTCCCTGCTCTGTACCTGTGCTGGCCCATGGCTCATCCTACCCACTCCCAGCAGCACTGGCAGGCTCCAGGCAGAGGTCCAGACACAGCTGCCCAGGACCTGGCCCCTCAGGCAACCAGCTGCAGGATCTCACCCACCAACCTTAGAGCTGGAAGCAGTTTTCCCAGCTCCCTGCAAATTCCAGCATAGCCAGAAATACAGGTCTTGAAAGGGAAGGCAAGTGAGGTGCCCTTCTGCACAGGTCACCCTCAGCCCCCCCACCAAGTCCTGTACCTCAGGGGGACAGGGGCTGCACAGATGGAGCTGCCTGAGGCTCACTGCCATCAGCCCCACACAGGAAGGAGGCTCCAGGGCTCTCACAGGAGGGTACGTGGGACATCATTTTGGAACAACAGGGAAAGACAGGACATAGCAAGGCTCCAAACCCAAACTGTGGTCCAGAGCAGCGAGACACTTTACACACCCCACCTGCCCCAGGCCCAGCTCATCAACACAGTACAGAAATGTTAAGACAGGATAGAAAGCACCAGACAATTTGAACTTCCTGCAGCAGCACATGGCAGGTAAGAAGATCCCTGTGCATGCCCTGGAGGTGGATCTCCCTCCTGGGGCTCCTCTTCAGGTTTGGGAGCTCCCATCTGGGGGCTTTGGAAATGTGGAGCTGTTTTACTTTTAGCGAGGAGCAGTGTTGTGCCTCTAAAGGGCTTCTAACCAAGGAAGGGGAGGTTGTTTTCTGTAAACACAGAGTGATGGAGCTCAGGTCCATGCTCCACAAAGACACAGTCTCGAGTAGCAACTTTAGGGCTATGCTTCCAGTGCTGCAGGTTGGATTTTCATGATGGTTGACTTCAGGGGGTAGTACCTGCCCTTCCATGTCTTCCAGAAGATGCCCTGCTTGCGCTCATGCCTCTGCCGGGGGATGGAGCGGAAGTACTTCCCATTGAGGTTGGCATGGCCACAGGTGCTGAACCACCAGCCACCTACAACGGCAACGAAGAGACAATTTTAACTCAGAAATTCCAGACAGAAAAATCCAGGTTTGAGGCAGCTGATGCTCCTATTTCCCCCACTCTTACAGAGCTTCAGGATCTCACAAGACCACCTCACGTACAGTCAAGGAGTTTCTTGTGCACTGGGGAACCTTTCACAGATCCATGATTTCAGGCTGCATCTGCATATCCAAGCTGCCCCTCCTTGTGTGAAAACTCCCCTCCAACCTTTCAGCAGCCAGGGGCAAGGGAGGCATCTGCCCTGCTTGAAAAGGTTCCAAGCAAAGTGGCAGACAGCAAAGTTGTTATGCAGACAGATGCTTGGGTCAATACCTGAACCATGAACCCTCCCTCAGCTTCACCTTCCCTCTTGGCTCCCTGCACAGCTCCTCCCAAAGCAGCAGTTGCCCCAGGGAAGCAGGGGACAAGACAGGTTCAAAGCAAAGGGGTCTAGTGCCACAGGGTCTGTGTCCCACTGTACCACCACCAGACAGAGCTGAAAGAGAAGTACTGGGGTAGAAGACCTCAGACTGACCTGAGAGGTGTTTGGCACAGTTTGTGTCAGCTTTAAGGTCATGGTCACGATCCCGAGTGGAGAAGGGCAGCTGCCTGAATTCCCCAATGGCGTTTTCCAGCTCTCCAGACAGAGGCCCCACCAGGCTGAGTGTGTAGGCTGTGCTCTCACCACCAAGACTGAAGACAAACTGAACCACCTGGGAATTCCCCTCCCAGTCTTCTAGCTCAATCAGGAGATTGTATTTTCCCTCTTGGACAAGGTGATGTATCTTCTCCAGGCCCAGCCAGAAGTCACCTGAAATAAGACTCATGACATTGGCTGCAGGGACACAAACATGCCATGAAAAGCAGAGATGTGAGCAAGCTCCAGAGTCAAACAGGGACAAACTAGGACACTGCAGCATTTGAATCAATTTCTGGCACCTGCAGGACACATCAGGAAGATCAAGGACCCCTGCTCTGCAAGCAGTGTCCCCCTGCTTCAGCCCATGTCTGTGCACAGAGAGTTCCAGAGGCCAACAAGGGGAATAACTTTTGCTAAGCTTCCCTTATCTCACAATGAGAATATAGACACCATCATCCACCTACCACGAAGGTCTCCAAAGCCATTCTTGTAGGCATCCCAGAGCTGGTCAAAGTCCACAGAGCCATCCATGCGCCTCTGGATCACTGTCCAGCCACCCTCTGTGGCAGGGAAAACACAGTCACTTGGGGTTACCATGTACAAGAGCACCCTGCCAAGTGCTGCAGGACACTGTCTGGCTTTACCTGCAGTCATGTCGCAGTACACTTTGAAGGGCTGAGATCCTGCAGGCTGCACCTGGAAAACGCCACTGCTGTGCTGCCCAGCCAGGAAGAGCTGGTGGCAACCCTCTGGGAGCTCTGCAGGGGAAGCAAACAGCAACTGAGGAGATGGCCACAAAGCCCACTGCCTCAGCAGGTGGCTCCTGCCAAGGCCCCAGCACTCACAGCCCTGACCACCAGCCAGCTGTGGACACATGCTGGGGACATTAGCCCCTGGCTTCAGCAGCTTTAAACACTGTGACCCCACATCTCCCTTTGCATTCAAACAGAGCTCCTTGGGCTTTCACCCAAGGCAGAAGCCAGGCTTTGGGCCAGGCAGGAGTGACCCTAGCTGGAAACCAGGGCTCCCCATTGAGGAGGAACAGAGGAGCTTCCCAGGTCCCTCTACACCCACAGAAAGGAACAGCCCACCTGGGGTGGGGCAGTGCCAGGGCCAAGCATCTCTATCCCACGTGAGGCTGAGGCAGGGTCAAAGGGCCTCAGGGGCAGAAAAAAAGACAAAGTCCTGACATGAGGAAGATGGCTCAGCATCCAGTATATGACCTCTTTCTCCCAGCAACTGTGGTGGCACCAGCCAGACATCCTGCTGGGCAACCTGCCACCAGCAGGGCACAGTGCCAGGCTGGGATGACCCTTTTTCCAAGAAATATGACTGTAGCAAGGGGATGAGGGGGTGGGGGTGTGGACTCTGTGAGCCCCAGCTCGATTGCCCAGGGTGAAGCCACACCCTGCCTCATCCCTCTCCATCCCCAGGGGCTCCCACTGCTCCTTCTGCCCTGCAGGGACTTTGCCCAGAGCTGCCAGCAAAGCACCATTTCAACAGCACTGATAAAAGTCCGTCCAGGAAGCACCACCTGCAGCACTTGGGAGAGATGAGGCACAGGGAACCTGTTACAACACCAAAAAAGGCTGCAGGAGGATGTGCAGCAACTCCAGCCTCAGGCTGCCACACAGTCAAGGGGCTCTTTGTCAGCAGGGACAGGTGCCCCAGTCACCCCCAGACAAAGGGGGCCTGTTCTCCCCAAGCCAGGGCGGATGGCTTGTAGCTCTGGCTACCCTGGCTCACAGCTGCCGCCAGCATGACCCTGAGACAGACAAGAAACCTCAAGACAAGCCCTGGGCTGTGCTGGGGTGCTGGCCATGGGGGTCCCCTTGCACTAGCTGCCCCAGGGTCAGGGCTGACACCATGATCCAGAGCAGCAGCAGGGAGAAGGGCTTCCTCCAACAGCCAAGGGCTTTCTGGGGGCAGATGGAGGGGGAAAAAAGGGTCTTTGAGCTGCCAAGAGCAAAAGCGGCCCCTGCAGAACATCCTCACTGGGTGCTGGGGAGCCTTGACACTGCACTGGGGTGAAGAGCAGAGCCCCAGTTGGAGGAAAGGTCGGGGGGATGCGGGGGACAGAAATATGACACCTGCCATCACCTTTCACCCATTTCCAACAGATTTCTCCCTTCCCCCCACGGAATTTCCTTTCCTCGGCAGGGGCAGCCCCTCTCCCACAGCCAGCAGTGACATCCCCCGCACCCCCAGGGCCAGGGCAGGACTGGAGCCACCATCAGTGCACCACAGGACAGGCTGTGCCCCAGCCCCACCCTGAACCCATGACACAGGGATCGAGGGCATTGTGCATCAAGGACCAAAACCACACAGAGCTCCCCAGCAATGCAGGGGCTGAGTGCATCCTGAATATCCCCACTGTCTGGGTAAAGGAAGGCAGAGGAGCAAGCCAGGCTCACAGGAAGCAACACCCCAGCCACCAGCCCCTGCTCATATTGCCACAGTAGGAAGGTGCTGGGTTTGCCAAGCTCATCACCTCCTCTCCCACTGGATCTCCCAGCATCAGCTGGATGGTGCCAGGCAGATGTTTAGTGGTCCCAGCATGCACAAGTCAACTCCATCACTGCCTGCTTCTCATTTCTGGGGCTGCACTCGATCCCTGTTCCCCTGGTGCCACAGAGACTCTCCAGCAGCTGAATGAGATGCAGCTGTTTGAACAACTTCTGCTCAATCTTTTTTGTTTGAGGAACATGCTTGTTAGTTCCAGTTCATGTTGCACATCCGAACGGCACCAGCAGAACGAGCCCTCCTGACAGCTCCTGTGTTTTCTTTTCCCTCCCCCTTTATTTAGCCAACCAACACAACAAGGCTGGATCTGCCTTAGGCTCTGCATTCACCCAACAGGATTTCCAGCCACAACACAGGGGAGGTCACAAAGCCGGTATAAACACCATCCTCAGGGATGGCAGGGCATGCCCAGAGCTGCCTGCACTGCCTCCCCCTCTCCCGCCCCAACCCAACCCCATTATTTTGGAGTCTCAGCGCCACGGGGAGAGCATGAGCAGGGCTCTACCTTTCCCCTACTCGGCAGGCTGCCAGCAAGCACAGGCTCTGCCCAAAGACGTGATCCTCTTTCTGCAAGCTATTAAACCTCTCACTCTCCAGGCAGCTTCGAGCCTTCAACTTTCACATGCTTGGCCCCATGCCAGCCCTGCCCTGAAAAAACTTGTGTTTGCTGGATGCGAAAGAAAGGGTCTTTCTGTAAGGGCTGCTGGTGGAGTTCATCGCTGCTCCCCAGGGCCACACCAGCACCAGGCTCTGCTGACAATAGCCCAGGAGCAGCCAGCACAAGCCTCCCCAGCAGTCCCCTGCTCTGAAAGCAGCCACAAGCCTCCTCGGGCAGAGGGCACAGGGCCAGCCTGTGGGCTTTAAGACTTGCCAGAAAACTCACTCAACTTGCTAATGAAAGGAAGCCAATTTGTTTTCTGACAGTGATACCAACATCAGGGGTTGAGTAAGGAAAGGGGAAACTCAGAGCTGGTGGGACAGAATCAGCACATCCAGAGTCTTTCCATCAGGGACAGTGCAGCACTGGAAGGTGCTGAGCTCACACAGCATCCATGGGGGCTGTAGCTCTTGCTGCCTTCCACTATGCATCACAAACATTTCTGTAGCCAGCAGATGCCAGAGCATCCTACATCTGCACCAGCAAGTAGCAGAGGTCCCAGCCCATCTCCCTGCACCCCACTTTCAGCATAACCCAAGAGTGGAATCAAGTGTTATACTAGGTAACCTCTAAAGGTCCCTTCCCACCCAAACTGTTCTATGACACATACTACTATAGGTAAGTCACAAAGCAGAGCTTGGAAAAAACCAAGGAAGAGAAGTTCTGAGGGAGTTTCCTGGCTCAGAAGTGCTGCTCTGAGCAAGGCTGACCCTGCACAGCCCCACTGGGCTACACCCCAGGAGGAATTTGAAGCCCCACATCCCACCTCTCTTCTTGTCCATGTGACCAAGCCCTTTGTTCTGCCCACCCAGCTTTCAGACACACCAGTGACAGCTCCAGGCTCCAGGCAAATTATCACGTGTTTTCCCATAACTATCCCTACATCAGGCCCTGAGCAGGAATTCCCCATGCCTCCTCATCCTGCCTAATTTCTGTTTTGCTCCTGCTGACAATCCCTAGACAGCAGCACAGGCAGAGCCAGCACTACCTGACACTACCTGTGATCTACTTGACACAGCATGACAGCAGCTGCTTCTGGCCAGCAAACCCTGCAGGGACATCAGTTCCTGGAAGGAGGCTGCAGGACATGGCACAGCTGGGGACACCTGCTCTGCAGGAGCCCCTCCAGTCCTGCTGCCAGGGCAGAAGATGCTCCAGGCAGAGCCAGGAGTTGGAGATGCAGCATCCACTTGCCTGCTCCAGTGCACATTTCCCAGGACTGTGAGCATCCACTGCAGCTCAGCACCTTCAGCTAAGGACAGTGTGAGCTGAGACACTTGTACTTCATGCATAAACTCTAAATATGAGCCAAAGGAGAGAGATACACAGCTCTGCTCTCAGGCCAGGGCTTCCTATAACCCTCCCCTGCTTCCACAGACAGCAAAGCAGATCCTGCCTGGTGAAGTGAGAGCAGGTGAATAAGAATTAACTCAAAAGAGCTGAGACCCTCCTCTCCTCCTCATCTTGAGCCTGCCAATCCCTTTCAACAAATACCTGTTCTCTGGCTTTGTCTGTTCTCCACTGCATTCCTAACACCAGGCAGGAAAAAGGCTCTTTAATCCCTGAATTCCTGCTGGACTAACACTGGCCCAGAAGGCAAGAATTCTGCCTGTGCTCCAGAACCCCTCACTCTGGCCATACTCCCAAGCTCTAGCTTTTAAAGCAAATCTTACACCCTGGTTCAGGACAAATGAACCTTTTGTCTTTAAAAGGTTGCAACTGCTACAGGTTTGCTCTGGCACAGAGGAGCAGGGCGACACAAGCAGATACTCACTCTGTGTCTGCACAGGCTCCCCACTGCCATTCTGACTCTGGTTGGTAAGGTTGAGGCTCTTCTTCAGGTTTATCTTCCACTTTGGAGACTGTGTTTTGTTGTGGTGTAGGGGAATTAGTAGATTGACCTAAAAAAAAAAAAAAAAAAAAAAAAAAAAAAAAAAAAAAGCACAAGTCAGAACGGTTTTATCTCAGCATGTTTTGCACCCTGTTACTCAGAGGAGCAGGTCAGCCACATGCCAGCCACTCCCTGTGGCCAGAGCTGGGGCTGGACTTGCCTAGAAACCAGGAGGAACAGGAGATACCCAGTCTTGGCAAAGCCAGAAATGATTGTGGTTTTTCACACCCATGCTAGTTAGTTTATTCTGCAGATGAATGCAAATGCAGAGCCCAGGGAGGCTGCTCCCACCCACCAGTTCCTCCTATTGCTCCATGCAAACTCTCTGGAAGCTTGCAGGTTGCTGCCCTCACATCACTGACGGTGCACTGCAGCACGGAGACCAGAGCTGCAGCCCCTTTGGGGTGCCCAAAGCCAGGGAGCACCAGCACAGCCACCAGAGCTGGGACAGAGGGGAGCTCACACCAGGCTGCCCACGCAGCAGCACACAGGGCCAGGCTGGGGGCTGCAGCACAGCACAGGGGCTCACCTTGCTCTGCAGGCTTTTAATCTGCAGGTTCTGCTTGTCCAGCTTGTACTGCTGCTGCTTGATTTTCTGCAGAAGCTCCTCGATCCGCAGGTTCTGAGCGTCCATCAGGGACTGCGAGGGAAGAGCCAGGTGAGCCCCGTGAAGCTCTGGCTGTGCGAGACTCCCGGGAGGGCGCTCCTGGTGCGGCCAGGACCGCTCCGCTCCCCTGGGGCTGATCCTCGATGTCCCGGGACAGCCGGGCCGGGTGCCCCACCGCTCTTTCCCGCAGCCGCTCCCGGTGTTCCCTAGCGGCTCTGGGGTGTGTCCCCCCCACCAACGCTCCCGGTGTCAGTGTCAGCAGCCTGTCGGACCCTCTCTACCCCGCTCCACCCGGGCGATGCCGGTCTGCTCCATCCCCCGCTCCCCCTGGGTGCCGGTGTCCCCCGCGCTCACCTGCAGCGCCCCCAGGTCCCGAGCGCTCTGGTTCCCAGCCGGCCGCGCCTGCAGCGCCAGACGGACCCGGCTCTCCAGCCGCTCCAGCCGGCCCTGGATCGCGTCCTTGTCAGCCGCCACCTCCTCCAGCCGCTGCCGCAGCGCCTCGGAGAGGTTGAGCAGCTGCCGCCCGCGGCCCTCCAGCTCCCGCACGCTGCCCCGCAGCCGCTCGCCGCGCTCCTGCGCCTCCCGCGCCTGCCGCAGCAGCCGCCCCAGCGAGCTGTTGTGGGCGCTCAGCCGCCCGCCCAGCTCCCGCAGCTGGCCCTTGGTGCGCTCCACGTGCTCCTTCAGGCCGTGCCCCAGCTGCAGCAGCCCGTGGGCCAGCACGTTCACCTCGTCCCAGGAGGCGAACTGCGCCCGCCGCTCCCGCGCGGCTCCCGCCGCCGCCCGCCGCTCGGTGCCGGCTCCCGGTGCGGG